>CM060380.1:134287201-134887201 GCA_030545235.1 Helianthus tuberosus
TACACACGGCGTTTTTTTTTTTAATTTTTTTTTTACGAATGTGTTTATAATACATGCATCTACGTTTTTAAAAAAAAATTTGGTCCACCTCGCCCCGGATCAAGTAGTTCTCGCGGTTCTCATAACTCGAGGTGGTTCTCATTCTAGCGGTCCCCTATATATATATATATATATATATATATATATATATATATATAGGGAGGGGCTCATGCGAGAACTCCATTTATTGCGAGAACCGCGAGAACCAATGTGAACACAACCTAAAATAGCTAAAAAAAACCTAAAAAAACCTAACCCCCACCCCCAAAAAAAAACCTAACCCCCCCCCCCCCCAAGCTAAATGCTAAAAACTAAAACCCCCAAAAAACCTAACCCCCCCCCCCCCCCCAAAAAAAAAACCCTAAACCCCCCTCCTCCACCCCCCAAAAACCTAAACCCCCCCCCACCCACCCCCACCCCTAAGCTAAAATGCTAAAAACTAAACCCCAAAAAAACCTAAAAAAATCTAAACAAAAATCTAAATTTTTTTTTTAATATTTTTTATGCTCAAATCGCTACTTTTAGTGGCAAATTTTTATTTTTTTTTTTTAAATTTTTTTTAAAAAATTTTTGCTTCGAAAAGTAGCGATTTTTATATAAAAAATATTAAAAAAAAAAATTTGTGTGATTTTTAGCTATTTTTAGGCATTTTTGGTTGTGTTCACATTGGTTCTCGCGGTTCTCGCAATAAGAAGTGGTTCTCGCATGATCTTCTCCCTATATATATATATATATAGGGATGGATCATGAGAAAACTAGTTTAAATGAGAAAACCAAAAAACTAACCAAAAAAGCCTAAAAAAAACCTAAAAACATACCAAAATTTTTTTTTTTTACAATTTTAAATAAAAAAATCGCTAGTTTTTATGCCTAGAAAAAAATTTTCAAAAATTTTTTTTTTTTTTTTTTTGTTGTACTGCACATGTGCACTAATACATAAAGCTTAAACCACTTAACCCACCCCCCCCCCCACCGACACCCCCCAAAAACCTAAACCCCTCACCCCCACCCCCCCAAAAACCTAAATTCACCCTCCCACCAAAAGCCTAACCCCCCCCCCCACCCCCACCCCCACCCTCCCGAAAACCTAAAACTAAACCCTAAACATAAACCCGAAAAAAACCTTTGTGATAAAAAACAAGACGACACCATAAATCTTTTTTATGTCATAAAAAATATGCTCGAATATACTTGAATGAAAGATACAAAAATTTGTGATCTTATGGTGTCATTTTTGTTTTAAAATGATAACGTATGGAGAAATGGGAAATGTTTGAAAAGTTATATATTTTTTTTCCAATTTTACCCCTCCTTCATTAAAAGTCTCCCCCCCTCCTTTTTAGTGTTTTTTTGGTTAGTTTTTTGGTTTTCTCATTTATATCTAGTTTTCTCATGATCCTCTCCATATATATATATATATATATATGTATCTATAGGTATCATGGGCGGATCTAGGTGATGCCCAGGGTGAGCGGGCGCACCCCTTGAAAAAAAAAATTAGTGTATTTTTTAGGTAAAAAACCCGACCGCACCCCCTGAAAATATGCTTGAACCACTCATCCGCACCCCCTGCAAATAATTTCTGGGTCCGCCACTGATAGGTATGTGTGTGAAGAGGTGGCCCGGCTTGGGCGTTGGCTGGAGGACGGAGAAGACGGGATGGACCACAGGGGGCGGTGTGGGGGGTGCGGCGCCGGGGTGGTGTGGGGGTGCGGCGCCGGGCCAAGGCCGGCCCCCATACCCTCCAGTCTAAAAGATCTATCTGTTGAAGGCGTAAGTTTAGAGAAATTTATTCTCGAGGCTATGAGGCGGATAGCCTCGAGAAGCTACAACTCAAAGACTGTACGCTCGACGATGTCAACGTTATTCATCTTGACATCGGTGAAAACACTGAAATCCTTGAAGTGGTGGATGTTAGTAACTTCTCAATCATGTGGACCAAGTTTCATCATATGATTTCAAAGGCATCAAGGTTAAAAGGGCTTTGGCTTTGGGGCGTTGTGTTTGACGATGAAGATGAAATCGTCGATATGCAGACCATTTCCGTGTGTTTTCCACAGTTGACACATCTGTCTCTGTGTTATGATCTAAAAGAGGGGTTACTTCAGTACACCTTGCAACGGTCTTTCGAACTGAAGAACGTCATTATGCTGGAACTCGGGTGGACTGTGATAACCGATCTTTTTTCACAGTGGGTGGCGGGGCTTTTGGAGCGATGCCCGCATCTCAGAAAGCCATGAAGAGTGTCAGGTTTTGTCTAGTTTACAACATCAATCGTTAGTTTGATGCGAAAATATTTGCATGTGGATGTTCAGTTTGAATATGAATGATAATATGTCGAATTTTGTGTTTGTACAAACCTACAAACTGGATTTCTGCTCATAAGAACATGTTATGCAACAAAATACATAAATAGATCTCAACAGTTGACTACAGATTACAGAACATCATTCTAAAAATCTAGTTTACAATCTCAACAGCAGAAATCACAAGGTACCAAAAGGAAACCGAAAACTGAACACCACCCGTGAACCAAATAGTAATAAAACAACATATTTTAAACCGGAGAACAAACACAGATGATGATTATGATGATGATAATCGATAGATTAATACCATGAGATGCCCAAGTGTTTTCTTCTAAGCAAATCCCGGGTTGTGCGCTAACGCCTCTTCATAAATCAAGTCTTTAATTTGCTCTTCTCGCAGAACTTGTTGCTCAAATTCAAACGAGAAAGGATCCGCACATATTGGCTCATCGGCTACATCGTGTAGTCTTGCAAGATAAGGGTGATCTAATGCATCTTCAACTGTATTCGTGACATAAATGTTCGTTCAGTTTTTAGTAATTTTATTAAACATGAGCAAGTAAAATATATATCGGTACCTGTGATTCGTCTAGTTGGATCCAGTGTTAACATTTTGTCAACTAAATCAATGGCCAACGGATGAACGTGTGGGAAAACCGTTGATAATGACTGTCGAGGATGTTGAGGAAGCTGCGCAAGATACCTTCGTGCATCTTCGTTTCTAACAAACCGAAGATCAGATTCGGTTGGTGTACCCAAAAGCTGAAAACAAATTTGGTATTAGAACTTAAATCTAAACGAAACCAATGGTGATTTAATGTTTTAAGTTTTAAGATTAGAAACATTACCTCGGTTAATATGCGCATTTGATGCACATGATCTTTACCAGGAAACAAAGGGCTTCTTGTTCATGAGTTCCATGAAAATGCAACCAACAGACCATACGTCGATAGCAGCTGTGTAATCAGAAGAGTTGAGTAGCAACTCAGGAGCCCTATACCATCTGGTGACAACATATTCAGTCATGAAGTCATTTTCAGCACTTGTTCTAGCAAGCCCGAAATCACAAATCTTCAGATCGCAATTCGCATTCAGCAGCAGATTACTAGGCTTGAGGTCTCTGTGAATGACGTTCGCAGAGTGAATGTACTTCAATCCTCGTAGGAGTTGATACAAGAAGTACTACAAGCATTGCAGAAAACAACAGTCAGTTATAACTTGGTGAATCAAATCTGAGTTATCAGTTCAAAATGATTATACCTGACAATGTTCTTCTGATAAGTTCTGGTTGGACCGAATAATTTGGTGAAGATCAGTATCCATAAGCTCGGTAGTGATGTAGACATCAGTGAACTCTCTTCGAACAGGCGGTGGGATTATATCTTTTATAGATATGATCTGAATCATGATTTAACACCACAATCAATATAAGATAGTTCATACTATCAACCAAGAGTGTTTAACAAACTATTAAGAGGGTGTTTGAGGTTGAGTTTTGAAAATAGATTATGCGTTTTGAATAATCAGAATCAGATAATTAACTGTAACAAAACGTGATGTTGAAAGATAGTGTTTGGATTTGATTATGTTGCTTGATATCACAATAATCAGATAATCAACTATTTGATATCACAATAATCAGAAAATACACAAGTGAAAATCCTTTTCTAAACGCAAATAATCAATTTTTGGAAAACTGCGTTTTGTTGCAGTAGGGGGGGGGGGGGGGGGGGAGCTGCTTTTGGAAAACTGCGTTTTGTAAAACGCAAATAATCAGTTTTTTTTTTTTTTTTTTTACCCAAACACTCAAAACTGATTATTTACGATTTCAGAACTCATTAATCTAAAAATCTCCTTCAAAACTCAACCCCAAACACCCTCTAAATCGTAATTGACCGACGAAAACATAGCGAGTTTTCTTAACAAAACTGCATCAATTTGGCATTAGAACCTTGTGCTGACCCATTAAGAGGTACCATGAACCATTAAGAGACGTCTTTTAAGTGAATCAGACAAACTCAAACTCTACCTCTGACTGATTCAAAGGTAGCTAACTGATTTACAAAACAAACATATAACAAAACAAAACTCACATTCTCATGATCCAAATGTCGAAGAAGCTTAATCTCGCGAAGCGTCCGCTTTGCATCCATATAATTGTCAAAAGCATTCGCAATCTTCTTAACAGCAACCATCTCATTCGTCTCAGCGTTCAGCATCGAACTGATCAAAATCACAAACACAAACTAAACTTAATCAACATATTCAAAATCAATATTCATAGCACTTGAAAACAAAAAAACAAAAAAAGTCAACGACTAGAAAATCATGTACAACACATACCAGACGATCCCATAAGCGCCACGACCAATCGGCATGATCGGAGGACGGTACTTGTTAGTGATCTCAAATTCATTACCAAATATGTTGTACCGGATGAACTGACCACCGTGAGTAGCCACTGCCGGAAAGTCGTGACCGCCGCTAGCGTCTGCCATTTGCACAACTGTTGGTTGTTAATTTGCGGTTACTGCAGCTAGCTCTGGCTATATATGTATATAACTATATATGTATGTATGTATGTTTTCGAGCCGGGGGTCTCATTGGAAGCAGCCTCTCTATTCCTACGGGGTAGAGGTAAGGCTGTCTACATCCCACCCTCCTCAGACCCTACCTTAGCTTTTGCTATTGGTGGGATATACTGAGTACGATGATGATGATGATGATGATGTTATGGAATTCAAGAAGAAAGAGCTGAAGAAGATGCCCAGACAAACCATTACGCGTTTAGAGAGAGGATTACAATATATTTATTTATTTTTTTATATCGTTTTTGTCGTTACTAGATTCCACCACTTATCTTTATGTATATTTTTTTGATACACACATCCCTAAATGTACGATATATTAAAACAGGACAAATAAAGTAACACACATATCTAACTCTACGATAACATTAAAACAGTACAAATGATAAAGTTTTTTTTTTTCTGAAAAACGGGTTAGTAGTTAGTATGTTAGGTGAAGCCCGGGGTGGGCGGGCGCACCCTTTGAAAAAAGAATTAGTGTATTTTTTTAGGCAGAAACCCGACCGCACCATGTGAAAATATGCTTGAATCACTCATCCGCAACCTCAAAAAATAATTTTTGGGTCCGCTACTAAAAAGAAGCAAAGTTTTCCGCATCTAATAGATAATTGGTAAAAGTTTTTCTCTTAATGATTATCACAATAATGTTCACATGATATCGACATGTTTGAATTCAGCTTAGATAGACGAATATGTTAAGATGAACAAAAAGAACATTTGGTTAAATATGAAGGGTTCCCATGTTGTGAATCTGTTTTTCAATTTTTATTTTATTTTATATAATAAACGAGTCTAGAGGTGAACCTTTCGTGTTAGCCAAATGTCGTTTTGTTCGTCTTAGCATGTTTATGATTTGTTTGAACTTTCAAATAAGCTTATGAACATGTTAAGGTGAGCAAATGGGTTGAAGGTTAGATATTCAAAAAATGTTAAGAAATTTAAAGGTGGTAGTTATTTTATTTTAAAATTTTGAAAGTTAAAAAAAAAAAAAGAAATCGTAGCTTTTAGCTTTCCATACATTTGCATGTGAATTTATAACGATGTGTAGGTTTAAGGAATATAGATATTATATATTTGCATCATATATTACTTGAGAATACATATACATATGTATAGATTAGGTTAGAAAAAAAAAGTCATTGTTGAAAGAAAAAGGAAATTGATTTTTTTTTTTTTTTATAAAAGATTGAAGTTTCCGTAAGATTTTCTTTTAATAAAAGAGAAAAGTAAATTTTGATTTAATTGATTATGACTCGCTATATGATAATAAAGAATACATATGTATAGACTAGGTTAGAAAATGAGTCATTGTTGAAAGAAAAAGAAAATGATTTCTTTTTATATAAAAGATTGAAGTTTCCGTAAGACTTTCTTTTAATAAAAAGGAAAATTAAATTTGGATTTAATTGATTATGACTTGCTATATAATAGACTTTACTTTTTGCAAGAGAAGATAAACAATTGGGTAGGTGGCTTTCAATCAATACACCAACAAAGCCGCCACTTGACTGTCAATGTTGCTTAGTCTATCCTTTTTTACGAACTTGTGTAAAAGCCATCACATGTTCACATATGAGTTATGTACATTTTAAAGTGTTTTAATTATTTCAAGCTTTTGTGAATGTGAAATTTGTATGTTGTCCAATGACAAAAATAGTTGTTTTTGTTGATTATATCTATAAATGGGTGTCAACATAGTAGAACCTAATAATGATTATTCAAATATAAATATGATATTAGACATCAAATAAACTTACTTGCCGGGTTAGAGATCTGAGATAAGAATGATGAATCCATGATTCTTGTTATGGTACCTGGTGATGATAGATCACACTAGAGAGATTATTGTGTTGATGTTCTCTAGAAGTTTTTGGTCACTTATAATCAATATATATATAAAGATCAATGAATAGTGATCATGAATAGTGATCCGTTATAAAAACTCTATGTATTCTCTATTAGTGGTACATAAAGGGAAATGATCATGAATAGTGATTCGTTATAAAAACTCTATGTATTCTCTATTAATGGTATCTGAAGGGAAATCATAATTGCTTCTTGAACTAATCAATATTTATAATTACTACCATTAACTAATTGTTAGGAACTAGTTATGTCATATTGTTAATGTTACCAAATGATCCGTTAGACCACATCAATGGGTTATTTCTAACATTCGCCCACTTGGCCGAGTGATTATTTGTGATAAGCATAAGTAAGTTTACCCAAGTTAAAACATTAATCAATGTTTCAAATTAATACAGTCATTGAGTTATTGTCAACTCAAGACCCCAATTAATCATGTTACAACCCCAAATCAAAACATAATTAAATTTAAGACCAAAATACTGAGGCAAACCCTTTAATTGATTTGTATAATTCTTGTCTATACATCATTAGGTGCACATATATGTATTTATAGACAAACAAATTTAAATAATTGAGGAAATTTAATAACTAATCATTCATAAGTACGATATGTTATTATGTAAGGCCTTTAGTAAAAAATTGTCTTTATTATGAGCTCTTAAAAGACTTTGGGTGACAGACCTTTGTTATCGGATCCGCAAGCATATCATGAATGTAAAGGTATTCGATGCAAATGTTTAGTTTCCTCTACTTGTTCATAAACGAATAATTTCGTATCAAAGTTTAATCCATCACCTCTCGAATTATTATTGTTCGAGGAAACAAGGTAGCTGACTTTTCACAGTAAAAATCAATGAATAATGATCATAAATAGTGATCCGTTATAAAAACTCTATGTATTCTCTATTAATGGTACCTAAAGGGAAATCATAATTGCCCCTTGAACAAATCAATATGAATAATGATCATGAATAGTGATCTGTTATAAAAACTATAGGTATTCCTATTAGGGGGTAGGGGTGGTCATCACTCATCACTCACTCACAACTTTCAATCAAGTTCCGCTATGTCATCAAGCATTATTCCATCACTAGTGGTGAATTTTAGTGGAAAAGCCCATCACCTGTGATGAAATTCCATCACTCACAACCTATTTTTTTGTTTTTAAATTAAATTAACAATAAAAACACTTAAATTATAAATTTCATTTAAATAAAAAACATCACTAGTTTGCTTTGAACTCGTAAGTATTACCAATTTCCAAACGTTATATATCGAAACTCATAAAAATACTATATGTCACCGCATATAACACAAACAATGTTCATGGATGGTGCAAATCCATTTAGACATTTTTAAAGTTAACAAATTTTATAATAGTTGTCTGGATTTACCGTTGACTAATTTGAAGTGACCTAAATCAATCCATTATTTGAAGAATGAGTCATGATTGCTACGTATACGTGATACTAGAAACTACTTTTAGTATTATATACTATTTGGTATTCATTTTACATATAATACATGTAGGTAACTTTTAAGTATTACTAATTTCCAAACGTTATATATCGAAACTTGTAAAAATACTATGTCACCATATATAACACAAACGATGTTCATGGGTGGTGCAAATCCATTTGGACCTTTTTAAAGTTAACAAATTCTATAATAGTTGTATGGGTTGACGGTTGACTAATTTGAGGTGACCTCAATCAATCTATTCTTTGAAAAATGAGTCATGATTATCATGTAGGGGAAAGTTCTTGTACAAATAATCTTAACATACTAAACATACAAATTGAAGGAAAAGTCAAAAAGACAAGGTGACATTTTTGTAATTATCTATAACTATCAAAGTTACTCTACAAATGTATCTAAAAAACCTAAAAAAAACCTAACCCCCCTCCCCCAAAAAAAAAAACCTAACCCCCCCCCCCCCCCCCACCCCACCCCACCCAAGCTAAAATGCTAAAAACTAAACTCCCAAAAAATCAAAAAAAAATAAAATAAAAAAACACACAAAATATTTTTTTTAATATTTTTTATAAAAAAATCGCTATTTTTGTTACACAAAATTTGTGTTTTTTATGTATTTTTGGTTGAGTTCACATTTGTATAGTAACTTTGATAGTTGCTGGTAATTACAAAAATGTCACCTTTTCTTTTTTACTTTTCCTTCAATTTGTATGTTTAGTATGTTAAGTTTATTTGTATTTGATCTTTTGCCATATCATGTATACGTGGAAACTACTTTTAATATTATGTAGTATTTGATATTCGGTTTTACGCATAATGTATGTAGGTAACGCTTAAGTATTACCAATTTCCAAATGTTATAAATCGAAACTAGTATATGTCACCGCATATATCACATCTAAATCCATGAGATACTATATAGTAAATTACTATAAGTCACCACATATAGCACAAACGATGCTCATGGATGATGTAAATCCAACTATACATGATACTGGAATCTACTTTTAATATTATATCTTATTAAAAGAATATAATACATGATGCTCGATCGAATTGGTTTTAGTATAATAAAACAATATTACGTCCCGCTTGTGGTATGAGCATATAATGTATATATGTATAGACGCTCGGGGGGCAAAAGTGTAAGTACACTAATTTTAACGTTATTTTACTAATTTCGTGAAAATAATGTTAAAAGATGGGTGTTTTGGTCAAAAAATCTGATGAGGATATTGCAACCAAACTCTCTGTTACAGGGGTATGATGCTTGAAATGTAGAACAATGACAAGGATAACTTCAATGTAAATTGCACAAAGGACACAAGGATTTATACGGGGAAAAAACCCTTGATCAAGAGTTGATCTCCGGCACAAAAAACCCCGGGTGATGGAAACTACCGATCACCAAGCTCAAATAAATCAATAAATGTTTACAACTTCGGATAGTAACGAGCTAGGTACAAGGATCACTATTGTGAAATGTGTAAAAGTGAGTGAAAATGAATGAATGTTCGTCGAGAGCTTCAAGTGTGCGAGTATATGAGAGTGTGTGTAGCTGAAAATGGCTAAGTGTTCTAATTCTAGCTCGTTACCCCTTTTAAAATAAAACTTAACTACAATAACTAACTATCCGACTTTTGTGCCAAGCTCCCACGTTCTCCACAACGTCCATTTTTGGCCAAGCACGTGCGGGATAGTCTGGGAATATTCTCCAGGAATGTCGCCAGGACTAAGTCCGAGTTGAACTTCCTGCAAAACATTCACGAATTCAAAGTAGACAACCGTTAGTACTGGGATCCTTATAGTGATCCATGATCCTGATCCTACAACACTTCTGAGGATCACTACTTCAGACAGAGTTGAGGATCACTAAATCCAACAGCAAATAAGGATCACTGGTTATTTAGAAATCCACCCCTAACAATTGCCCCCAAAATATAAGGAGTAAATATGTAAATAAATGAGCGAGTTATGTTTTGTCGATCTTATCCATATTTAACCAACGGATAACTAGCCGTTATAAGCGGACTAGCTTTGCGATCATGACGTCACAGAAGTGACAACCCTGCACGATCATGATTATAAATAGGAGATAGAGATAGGATCAAATGCATTTAAAATTTTCAGAAAGACTCCCTTTATAACTGCATTCCGAAGATAGACAGGTATTCTCTCTTCATCTTATTCATTCTCTTACTCTGTTTTTCTTACTTTACCATTATCCCTTCAAGAATGATGCTCCGGTCCTCCCCCGCCAAGGATCACCAGAAGGATAGTCCTTTGAAGAGTCAAAAGATCATCAAAGACTCCACAAATGAAAGGTGTTACTTTAATGATGCTCAGATAGACAAGATTCGTCATTGCTTTCCGGCGAGTGCTTTTTTCAAACCCTCTGATCCTACTATTCTGAGCGACTATGTTTCAGAAACATGGGTTGCCTTTCCAGTTACTCCATTCGCCATAGGATACACCTATCCTTTCCCAGAATTTACACAATCCTTCTTTTCCCTTACCGGCATTTCTTACATCCAAGCCATGCCGATGATTTGGAGGGTTTTGTATACCCTGGAGAGGATCATCGAGCAGGAAGGCATTGATTTAGGCATGTCAGAGCTAACACAATTGTATGATCTTACTACCTTTGGTTCCCATCGTTATTTGTTCAAACAAAAACCCGGCGGAGAACACCCCCTTCTTAAAGTTACCAAGAATGACACAAATTGGAAACGTCGCTTCTTCTTTGTCAGGAGGGATACCATTCCAAATGGAAAGGATCTGCCGAGGACATGGTCCACCCATGGTAGGCCAGAGGATCCTGAGAAGGATCACAAGGTAGTCTTGTTTTTGTATAAGGATTACTGACCCCCTTTTTGTCTTGTGTTATGCAGCTATTTCTGTCTCACACATCATCACATCACCTGAAACCAAGGATAGGCTTGCTGCTTTTTGGAAGCTTGATCCTGAAACAAGGACATTCAAGATAGACACCCAAGATTCACAAGAAGTATCCTCAGGTTCCATTACCATGTCAAGTAAGTATCCTGCCTTTTACATAGTTTGAATATTAAAATAAATAAGTAAATTGAAATAGGATAAGGATACTTATCTTGCTTTGAATGTGTAGGCGCCGGAAAATCTGCCAAGCCTGTATCCCAGTTCAACACGGCTGACCTTGATGTTGTTCGATCCAGGAAGAAGAGGTCCACTACCAGTCCTAGCATCTCCATTCCAAAGGCACCCACTAAAGGAAAGGGTGGCAAGAAGAGGAAAACTTCTGATACTGAGGATCTTCAAGGCCTACCACTGATCCGCCACCAGTTCCTTGAATACTTCAACGATGTAAGGATCACCAACTCTGCCTAGGTATCCTACTCATTTGAGGATTACTTGATCTTGAACTGCTTTATCCTTTTCTTTGCAGAAATTTGCTGAGATTGAAGATTACGTGGGGAATGTTGAGGAGCAGGACAAGAAGATTGCTGACCTCCAACAGGTTGCCGTGCTTAAGGACCTTGCCATTGCTGATCTTCAGAAGGAACTCCAAGATGCCAAGACTAAGACAGCTAAACTTCTGATTGACCTTGACTATGAGAAGCATGATCTCATAGAAAATGCTAAGGTCTCTGCTGCCATCACAATGTATCAGACAAAATTGAAGATGGCCCAGGAAGCTCAAGATCCTAACTTTGATAAAAGCAGTTGGGATGTTGAGGGCTGGAAAGCAAGGTTGGCTGATCTCGAGGATGATGAGGAGGAGACTACTGAGGTCTTGGCGATAGAGGCAAGTGGCAGTGGAAAGGATCTGATGAAGGATACCACAGCTGGAGGGGATGATGATGCAGCGAAGGCATAGGCTGCATGAATGGGCGATGAAGGACATTTCTAGACGTAGCCGGAGCCCATTTTTTAAGTTTGATAGTTTGTTCTGGTTATGGTGTTTTTTGTTGAACAATGATGGATTGTACTTAAACAGTAGTTTTTAGGATTAAGGATCATGTATGATCCTTTGGACAATAGGCAGGATTGCATATGGTGGAGGGATCCTCTGTTTTGGGGATGAAGCCAGAGGGATCCTGCTGCCTTTATATTCCTGCACTACTTTCGAACTTATTATCATGGACACCCTTTACCTACCCCAGCGGACGGGCCACGTTTTGCTGGTAGATGCTCGGGTAGGTAATTTTGACAACCTTTTAAGGGTTAGTCTTTTGTTAATAAATAAAATCTTAACCTTTTGTCGCTTATCTTGTATTGTTATCCTTGTGTTTCTTTGATTTTCCTTTGTTTTGATGCATATTCATTGAATAAATAATTTTGAATAAGTCAGATTGAAAATATTTAGGATATGATCCATGATCAGATATCCTATAGTTAAAGAATCCCAAGAAGCAATATGTTTTAAGGATCACTAGTCTAGTTGTCAAATTTTTTAAGGGTTATTCAAATAAATAATGAATAGGATTAAAAATAGTTAAGGATCATACCTGAGGGTCCAAGTTAGGATCCTAACCATAATAAGGATAACTATAAGATAAACCTTAGAATAAAGTAAGGATCAAGGATCCCTAGTTGCTATCTTCAAGAACCTGAAATAGAGCATAACTTGGGACTAAGCCAACATAAGAAAAGAGTTAGCAACTGGGGACAAGCCCAAGGATAACTGGGGACAAGCCCAAGGATAACTGGGGACAAGCCCAAGGATAACTGGGGACAAGCCCAAGGATAACTGGGGACAAGCCCAAGGATCGTATGTAAACTGGAGTATGGCCCTAACTGGCGACTATAAACTTAGTGACATGAAAATGCCAAAACCTTAGCTAACGTGAAAACGTTAGAAACCTTAGCTAACGTGAGAACGTTAGAAACCTTAGGAACGGATGTATGGTACGTCTACCATTATACGTAGGATCCTAGGCATAGCCAGTAAAATGGAATTATCAGCCCCTAAAACGAGTACTGGTCCCACTGCCTTGAACTATACCAGGATCATCATGCGCTACAGGCGGAACTGGGGTCAAGCCCAAATAACTGGGGTTAAACCCAAGGAACGGATTGCTTCAGCGGATAACCAATGTTATGCTAAGGATACCTGAACTTTCAAAACTTAAACTCACGTGAGAGATGGATAAAGGATACATGATCCTTATCCTTATATGAGAAAATAAAGAAATGAAATAGTTCAAGTTTAGGATATTACCTAAGTAAGGATCACCGTTACTTTGAGGATCCTTTAAGGATATCCCTATCGTGAGGATCATCTGTGCCATGAGGATCCTGCTCATATGAAATATTTCTTCAAGTGGACAGCATTCCAAGCTCTTGGTAGCAAATCACCTTCCATGGTTAGCAATCTATATGCCCCCTTTCCTGCTTCAGCTTCAATCAAATAAGGGCCTTCCCATTTTGGAGCCAATTTTCCATCAGCAGGATTGGTGGTATTCTGAAATGCTTTCCTTAATACCATATATCCAACTTGAAACCTCCTGATCCTGACATTTTTGTTGTAAGCACCAGCCATTCTTTGCTGATAACTGGCCATCCTTATCCTAGCCATATCCCTGATTTCTTCAATAGTATCCAGGTCTTGAGCCAAGTTCTCATTATTCTCCTCAGGATCACGGGTACTTGTTCTTGCAGTTGGAACCACCATTTCTGTTGGGATCACTGATTCTGCCCCAAATACCAAAGAGAATGGCGTTTGACCAGTAGCATTCTTAGGGGTTGTCCTATCAGCCCAAAGCACGTAGGGTAGTTCTTCTGCCCATTTCCCTTTCTTGGATCCGAGCTTCTTCTTCAAATTGTTGATGATGATCTTGTTGGATGATTCTGCTTGACCATTAGCTTGTGGGTGGACTGGTGTTGATGTTATCATCTTAATCCCCCAGCTGTCACAAAAGTTAGTGGTTCTGCCCCCAATAAATTGGGAACCATTATCACATATAATCTCAGAAGGAATTCCAAATCTAGTTATAATATTTCTTTTAATGAAGGATATAACTTCCTTTTCTCTGACTTGGGCAAAAGCTTCAGCCTCTATCCACTTGGAGAAGTAATCGGTCATAGCTAGCATGAATACTTTTCCACCAGGTGCCTTAGGGAGCTTACCAACTATATCCATACCCCATCTCATAAATGGCCAAGAGGAAGATATAGGATGCAATAATTCAGCTGGTTGATGAAGGATATTGCTGTGTCTCTGACAAGGATCACATCTTTTAGCATACTCCACAGCATCTCTCTTCATGGTTGGCCAGTAGTATCCTGTCCTCAGGATCCTTGAGAATAATGCCCTGCCCCCAGTGTGGTTTCCACAATCTCCTTCATGGAAGTCTTTTAAAACTTCTTGAATTTCAGGATCCTCAATGCATCTCAAGTATGGTCCTGCAAGAGATCGTCTATACAACATATTATTTAAAATTGTGAATTGAGATACCTTAGATTTGAAAGCCCTAGGGTTTTCTCCTGTAGGAATCTCTCCATGTTGTAAGTATCTCATAATTGGTGAGATCCATGATCCTGAATGGGATTGAGTATCCTCACAAGGGATAATTGCAGAATCGTTTCCTATTTCCATAGCCTCGTGATCCTCGATAGCCGGGGTCAGGATATGGATAATAGGGATCTTGATATCCTCCGGGATCTTCAAGGATGATCCTAAGTTAGCCAATGCATCAGCCTCTGTATTTTCTTCCCTTGGTACCTGTGTCAAACTAAAGGAAACAAAAGAGAGTGCCAAACTTTTGACTATCTCTAAATATTTGGTTAGCTTTTCACCTTTAACAGCATAGGATCCATTAAAGTGGTTTGTAATTAACAATGAATCTACATGTACCTCAAGATACCTGATCCCCATATGCTTTGCAATTTGCAAACCAGCAATTAAGGCTTCATATTCAGCCTCATTGTTAGTGGTTTGGAACTCACAAGCTATAGAGTGGGGTATTATGTCCCCCTGTGGCGATTTTAGTAGTATTCCAAGCCCTGTGCCTTTGACATTTGAGGATCCATCAGTATAGAGTATCCAAGGATCCTTGGTCTCTTCTAGCTGCTGGACTTCTAACTCAGCTTCTTCTTGTAAATCACTACTGAAATCAGCCACAAAGTCAGCTAATGCTTGGGATTTGATGGATGTCCTAGGCTCATATCTTATATCATATGCACTTAGCTTCACTGCCCATTTAGCCATCCTTCCTGACATCTCTGGTTTCCTGAGGACATTCTTAATTGGAAAATTAGTTTTAACAATGATAACATGAGTTTCAAAATAATGTCTTAACTTAGTAGATGCCATAATTAATGCAAGAATAAGCTTTTCAAGGTGTGAATACCTGGATTCGGCATCAAGTAAACTTTTACTTACATAATAGACAGGATGTTGTGTACCTTCATGATCCTTAACAAGGACCGCACTTACTGCTTTTGAGGATACTGCAAGATACAAGGATAGCACATCGCCTTTTTCTGGCTTCATCAAGGCTGGGGCTGAGGATAGGTAATCTTTGAGGGCTCTTAAAGCATTTTCATGCTTCTCAGTCCACTCAAATTTCTTGTTCTTCCTTAGGATATCATAGAATTCTTTGCATTTCTCTGAGGATTTGGATATAAATCTGTTCAAAGCTGCTATCCTGCCTGTTAGCCTTTGAACATCCTTAGCATTGGCCGGAGATTTGATGTTCACTATTGCTTTGATTTGTTCCGGGCTAGCTTCAATGCCTCTCTTTGTCACCATATATCCTAAGAATTTACCTGCTTTAACACCAAAGTGACATTTTGAAGGATTAAGTTTCATGTTATATTTATCAAGGATATTGAATGCTTCCTCCCAGTCTCTTAGGTGATCCTCAGCTTTTAAGGATTTTACCACCATATCATCTATGTAAACCTCCATAGTTTGTCCAATCTGATCCTTGAACATCATATTCACCAGCCTTTGATATGTTGCACCTGCATTTCTTAATCCGAACGGCATAGCAATATAGCAGTATATACCAGTTGGAGTCATGAAGGCTGTATCCTCTTGGTCGGATGGTTCCATTTGGATTTGTTGAAATCCAGATGAAGCATCCATAAAAGTTAACAGTTCATGACCCGCAGTTGCATCCACCATGGAGTCAATGTGGGGTAACGGGAAAGGATCCTTGGGACATGCCTTATTTAGATCGGTAAAATCGACACATACCCTCCACTTTCCGTTTTTCTTTTGAACAACAACCACATTGGCCAACCATCTTGGATACTTGACCTCTCTAATCATACCTGCCCGGAGCAATTTCTCTACCTCTTCCTGGATAATGGCATTCCTTTCCGGTGCAAACTTTCTTCTCCTTTGATGGATTGGTTTGAAGGACCTGTCAATGCCAAGTTTGTGAGTGATTACATCTTTGGATATACCAGTCATGTCTTCGTGTTTCCATGCAAAGGTAGTCTTTCTCCTTTTGAGGAAGGATACGAGGTCTTCTTTCATTTCGCCAAGGATCCCTGATCCGATATAGATTTTGGATTCAGGATCATCGGGATCCATGAGGATTTCTACCACATCCTGCTCTCTTGCCTCCAAGACATCCCTTGGAGGATACCTTGATTGCTATTGCTCCCTTGACTTCGAGGCTGGTTTCATCGATGAAGTGTAGCAATTCTTAGCCTCCTGCTGATCACTATCAATCTTCACTATTCCCCAAGGACTAGGGAGCTTCACACATTGATGGTAGGTAGATGGGACTGCTTTCATATCGTGTATCCAGGGCCTGCCAAGGATAACATTGCAACAAGATAAACAGTCAATAACACAAAATTTTTTATAAGAGTGTAGGCCTTCGATATATATCGGGAGTTTAATGTCCCCCAAGGTATTCTTAGTTTCGCCACTAAATCCCACAAGCACGGAGGATCTTGGTATGATATCTGATTCAGGAATACCCATCTTCTTTAGAACATCAAGCTGGATAATGTTCACTGAGCTTCCTCCGTCTATAAGGATCCTACGGACAAAATGGTTAGAAATGAAAAGAGTAATAACTAAACCATCGTGATGAGGATCCTGGATATCAACACGATCATCCTCATCAAAGGTTATGACTTTTCCTTCGGAGACACTTGATGTTCAAACTGGTCTTTCTCCATTATCCATTTTAGTTTCCTTTGCATGCCTTTTAGCCGCTGAGAAGGATGTGCCACAAATGTCTGATCCTCCAGAAATGAAGTTTATCACTTGTGCATCTGCTGGAGGGGCTGGAGCCTTCTCAGGGATCCTTTCAGGATCCTGAGTCCTTGACTTTTTTTCTTCCCAACAATTCCTTTAGATGCCCCTTGCTCAACAAGTATCCAATTTCCTTTCTTAGTGCAATGCATTCTTCTGTGAGGTGCCCAAAATCTTCATGGTATGCTTACCACTTTGATTTATCTTTAGTTGCAGCTGGCCTATCATTTTTTCTAGGCCATCTAGCTTTATCACCTAGATTCTGCATCGCAAGGATTAGTTCATTGTTATCAACAGAAAAACAATACTCAGAAATTGGAGGATAATCCTCATCATCCTCTTCTTGATCAACAGAATGCACGTTCTGGTTATCAGATCTGTTGTAGGATCTGAACTTGTTGTTCCTGAATGAGGATCCTTGCTTATCCTGCTTTGAGGATCCTGCTAACCTCTCCTGGATCCTCTTGTCGTCCTCTAGCCGAATGAACCTAAGTGCTCATGTTCTTACCTCATCTAAGTTCCTGCACGGTGTCATAACAAGATCATCATAGAACGACGAATCCCTAAGCAATCCCATTTTAAAGGCCTCAACAGCCGTAGCTATATCTAAGTTGGGAATGTCTAAGGATTCTTTACTGAATTTGGTAATGTAATCCCTTAATGATTCATTATGACCCTGGGTTATCCTATATAGATCACTAGTTAATCGTTCAAATTTTCTACTACAAGAAAACTGATTATTAAACAAGTTAACTAGATTAGCAAATGAGGTAATAGAATAGGGAGGAAGACTTAGCAGCCATTTGAGAGCTGATCCAGTAAGAGTGGATCCGAATCCCTTGCACAGGCATGCTTCCTTTAACCTTTCTGGAATTGGATTAATCTCCATCCTCTCCCTGTATTGTGCTATGTGTTCTTCAGGATCCGTCGAACCATCATACAGTTTCATTGTTGGCACATGGAACCTCTTGGGTATCTCAGCATCACAGATTGGTGGTGCAAAACGAGATATCTTGTGGCTCCCATCTGCAATCTCTGGGATAGGTTTGACCACTCCTGGAACACTTGATATCATATCCTTTAGCTTTTGCAATTCTCTGGCCATGGCATGATTGATACCTGGATCCTGCATAAGACCATGGTTAGTAGTATAAGAATTATTAAAAGTGTTACCTCCCATTGGATTCAGATTAGGAAGATTGGATGTTAATCCGTATTGTTGAGGCTCTGGAATGATCGAGGGACCAGTAGAAGCATTGGTCTGCATTGGAATAAAATCTCCCTGATGGACATCTGAACTTCCTGTTTGCAAACTCCTCAAGGATCCTGGCATCTGGAAGGATCCCTGAAACTGGGATGATCCTGGAACAAAGGAGGATCCTTGAACCTGGGATAATCCTGGAACAAAGGAGGATCCTTGAACCTGGGATGATCCTGGAACAAAGGAGGATCCTTGAACCTGGGATGATCCTGGAACAAAGGAGGATCCTTGAACCTGGGATGATCCTGGAACAAAGGAAGATCCTTGAACCTGCTGCACTCCTGGATATCCTCCTGAATTCGTGAGGGATCCCATATGCTGAGGATAGGATCCCGCTGGCTGGGAATATGAACCTGATGCCTGGGTCATTGTTGTTGTTCCGTAGTGCACTCCTTTCGGTCCACCCACATATTGAACGTCTGGAGCCACTGATGGCTGAGAAGTAATCACCGGAGTATCAAAATTCAAGGATTTCGGCACCAGTGGGGAATGATCCTCTGCCGTTGTCTTTTGTTTCTTGAGATCTCCGATTTCTTTGAGAATCCTCTCATTGGTCTTATCATGTTGCCGTATCTGATCCTTCATCTGCAAAATCAAAGTAAACATGTCACTAGTAGTGGGAGTGTGTTTTTAGTACCGTGCAACTACCCTTTAGTAGTGGGAGTGTAAGAAGCAGAAGAAGTTGGAGGTTTTGAGAAAATGGGAGTTGGTTTCTTCGCAGCATTCTCAGCATTCTTCTGGGATCCAGAAGGTGGTGGAGGCAAAGGGGGAACGCCTTGTGAAGAAGTGAATGAGGGCATCAAATTTGAAGCATTCTTCGCTGAGGAAGCCATTTGCTTGGTTGTAGTGAACTGAAATGAGCACAGAAATGCGAATTTTTCTAAGGACGAAGCACCAATTGCCCCACGGTGGGCGCCAAACTGTTTTGGTCAAAAAATCTGATGAGGATATTGCAACCAAACTCTCTGTTACAGGGGTATGATGCTTGAAATGTAGAACAATGACAAGGATAACTTCAATGTAAATTGCACAAATGACACAAGGATTTATACGGGGAAAAAGCCCTTGATCAAGAGTTGATCTCCGGCACAAAAAACCCCGGGTGATGGAAACTACCGATCACCAAGCTCAAATAAATCAATAAATGTTTACAACTTCGGATAGTAACGAGCTAGGTATAAGGATCACTATTGTGAAATGTGTAAAAGTGAGTGAAAATGAATGAATGTTCGTCGAGAGCTTCAAGTGTGCGAGTATATGAGAGTGTGTGTAGCTGAAAATGGCTAAGTGTTCTAATTCTAGCTCGTTACCCCTTTTAAAATAAAACTTAACTACAATAACTAACTATCCGACTTTTGTGCCAAGCTCCCACGTTCTCCACAACGTCCATTTTTGGCCAAGCACGTGCGGGATAGTCTGGGAATATTCTCCAGGAATGTCGCCAAGACTAAGTCCGAGTTGAACTTCCTGCAAAACATTCACGAATTCAAAGTAGACAACCGTTAGTACTGGGATCCTTATAGTGATCCATGATCCTGATCCTACAACACTTCTGAGGATCACTACTTCAGACAGAGTTGAGGATCACTAAATCCAACAGCAAATAAGGATCACTGGTTATTTAGAAATCCACCCCTAACAATGGGGATGGTTAATCATGCATCATGTGGTAGCGTTGATAGCCGAAAGATATGGGAGTACATGCACTAATTGATCTTTGTCTTAATTGCCGAGTGTTATGTGCCTTATGTCCAAGGCTTGATGCAAAACTACCATCGAGCCGGGGGTCTCACAGGAAGCAGCCTCTCTATTCCTACGAACGGTGTAGAGGTGGTGGGATTTACTAAGTATGATGATGATAATAAAACAATATGAAAATGGGAGGATGTCATAACATGACACACAAACATGCAAAGAATTGAAGAAACCAACATATGATACATGTGTTTAATTAACTGGCTAAAGCATGTCTGAGTGCCATTTTTTGTTCAGATGTCAAATATGTAGGAAACTTGATTTCAAACTGGACCCTTAGATCCCCTCTACACCCAGGATCCTTACCGACAGGCATTCCCTCTTGGCTAACCATAAGCTCGTATTCAGGGGTAATAATGTCTGTTACCGCTAAGGCTAGATCTCGTTGATCAAGCGTGGTAATATTAACCGTGGTTCCTTTAAGTGCCTCGGCTAATGTAACCTTATAGGTTATGAGGAGATCATTGCCGTCTCTTTTATAGATGGCGTGCGGCTTCTCATCAACTACAAACACTAGATCTGCCGGAAGCTCGTGAAGTTTTGCGCTCCCTTTATCCGCAAATGTAATCTTCGTTCCTGTTTTCCAGCCCGGCTTTATGTCAATCGTCAATACCTCCATTTCTAGTGTCGATTGTCTGTCATGTAAGTACCCTACGTTAGCTTTGCTATTGGTGGGATTTACTGAGTATGATGATGATGTTCGTTAACTTATGCTTAAAAAGAGTCGTAACATATTTTGCTTTTCTAAATGTAGTATCACACTTATTCATAGACGTGAAACAAAGAATTTTGTAACTACATATATTTTGTTTAAATATTTTAATTTTTAAAGTTGTAAGTAAATTTTTTGTTTGTAAAAAATAGAAAAGTTGTTTCAGCCAACGTGGGTCTAGCGCACTTAGTAGAGACATATGGTTCTTAAAGGAAAGGTCCTATGTTCAATTTTGGGGAAATATGAGTATTTAGAATTATTGGTGTAATAAAGTAGGAATGAGTAAGCATTGTTATTTAAAAATAATAATAATAAACCCGGTGCAATAATGCCGGTTACATTCACAATAATAAAAATTCTTATTTTTATTATAACTTGTTTTAGCATACAAGTTAGTTTTTCTATTTATAATATGCAAGATATATAAAATTTAATATACCGAAATTCTATTCATTTATTTTGTCTATATTCCAAATAAAATGTATTCAATAAAATTTATCCAAAATAAAGTCTTTAGAAAATTACGTTTGTTAATTTAGACAACTTAACTTTTTGATAAAATTTTAACTGTTATTTAAAAGAATGCCAAAGATAATAAAATTAAATTCTTATTCCAAATTAGTTGTTATAATAAGGGGGGTTTTGGGATTGCTTATTTTTAGTGAATTATTTGTTTATTGAATTTTTGAAAAGTTAAAAGGTGTTTGGGATAAAATTATTATGTGAGGGGAAAAGTCAGTAAGTCACTCCATAGTGACTTATTAACTTTTCTAAAAAGTTATAATTTGTTTTGAAAAGCTAAGCCAAACATGGCCTAAGTGTAACGACCCGACTATTTTTACTCATAAAAACATTTATTTCTTATTTTTATAAATTGTTTTTAAATTAAACTACTTTAACAAATTAAAGAAAAATGGATAAGTTATCATAATCAATTTTCTCACCCTCCTTTTACAAGAAGAGTTTCCTTTTATATAACAAATCAATATCAATACCAAAGTAGTCAATTTCATAAGAAAACTTGAGCATGAAAAAAGCAATACCATGCATGCATACCCATTGCCATCAACAACTATTCTTGATATCTTCATATTCCTTGTTGATCCATTATACAATTCCTCAAGGCTGCAAGGCAATATGTTCTCTATAGGTGGCGATTTCTTTCGCATTGTTACACCATCACCATCACTCGACCCTCTAAACTTGTTATCATAGGCTGCACTTCCATTGGTATCGAAATCAAAACCGCCACTACCAAAGAAATCTTCAAAGATATCTTCAGCAGTTCGACCAGTAAACCCGTTTTTCTTATTAGAACCACATTGTGTCATTTGGTTTAACCCTTCTTCACCATCTTGATCATATAACGACCGCTTTTGTGGGTCACTCAACACCTGGATATTATTGATCAACTATTTATAGGATTACAATAAACATTATATTAAAAAATACGTAAAGCTAATCAAATTATATCTCTTATTAGTGTCAGTATAATTACAGTAAACCATAACTAATATATTCTAATAATTAACAAGGACGGTTAACATGATTACTTTATAAGCTTGAGATATCCGAATGAATGTGGCTTGGGCCTCCTCCTTGTTGTTAGGGTTCTTGTCGGGATGCCATTTCATCGCAAGCTTTCAGTATGCCTTCTTTAGATCATCGTCATTGACGGTCCTGGTAACATTCAATATGTTGTAATAATCTACCATCATTCCTGTATCTTGCATCTGATCATACCCTAATTCACTCGCTTTCGGTTTGCAGATAAATCTTTAGTTTGGTTTGTAGAAAAAAGATGATATGATGATCTCAGCTGCAATTTTGTTTCTAAATTATCTTTGGTGTAACGGTAGTTACGGACTCAAGAAACAATTGTGGTACACAATTATCCCTTGTACTTTGTTTGAATATCAAATAATTCAAAATGAACAGAAATTGTAAGAGGCACTCTAAAAACAGCTTCATGTACCAAAATTTTGAGTGTCCTTTTCTTTGAACTAATGAGGTAGCGTCACCTCATTTCGCCAACTTTCCACTCTTTGAACTAAAATCGGGTTATGAACAAAAACTCCATCCCACTCTGTTTGCGGTGGTGAACCATCTGGTTCCAAACCATCCCCAACCCATCATGAGGGTGCCCTTCACTCTTTCATCATAGGAGTCATTCGCTCCGTGGATAAAAAATATAGTGCTATATATACGTTAAAATCCCGATTGACCTCATAAAATTGTGAAACAAACCCTATGAAATTTTCAAGACCAGAAAAACCAAATGAAACACTAAGATAATTATATAAATATTCAAGCCCACTACAAAACAAATAATAATAAAATTTCCACCCATGTTATGATTAAAATAGATACATTGTTTAAGGCATTGCCCAAAAGTTACATTGCCCAAGGCTTTTTTGCCTATTTAAATTGTTAATAGTTTTTTTTAATAACAACGCTTACTTTGATAGTTAAATTGTTTAAACCTAAAAAAATATAAAGAACGGCAATTGAAAAATGAGCATACGCGGAAACCTTTGGAGCGGCCACTTATATATGTCTTCTTGTTGTGAAAATAGCCTAATAGCAAACGATAAGACAAAAAGATGGTAGGGAGAAATGGATTTATATTCCATTGATAGGTATGTCTTTAACAAAGAATTACAATGAATATATAAGAGATGAAATCTTGGATAACAAGTCAATCTATTTATAGAGTTGATAACCACATAATATAATATATTTATAACACGCCCCCTTGGTTATCAACTTTATACGCTTTGAGATGCTGCCTCGTTAAAAACCTTGCTAGGAAAACCCATTGGGACAAAACCTCAGCTAAGGGAAAAAGAGTGCAGTGCGTATTTTCTTCTCCTTCTCCTGATACTTTTGGATTATGTATGTTGCCCCATTAAAAACCCTACTAAGATGGGACAAAACTTAATGAAGGGAAAAAGAATGCAACTTGAATAATCTCCCCCTCATTTCAATATGTATCATTTAAGTGACATGTGTCCAGCTTCCTTGAAACTTGCTTAAAGCTTTTGTAGCTAATGATTTGCTACTTGAGCCCTTAATGTGCAATCTTTTATTTGTATGATCTTCATATGAGCCTTGTAGTGCCTCTTCTTGTAAACAAATATCATAAGATCTACAAATGTGTTTTGTTACATTTTCTGCATTTACAAAACTAACAAAACTTGTTTCGATTGGTTAGTAAATATAAATTCATATCTTACATACATTAGATGTATTGAAATAGATTTTTTCCCCATTTCAATATTTCCTCGCTTAACACATGCTATATCAAATCTATAGATATATAAAATTATGAATAGATAACAAGAAATACTAATGCACAATTGCACTTAAACATGGTACTTCTAGACCATAAATTTCAATTTCTTTCATAGGAGACTATAATAGTCATTTTCTTATATCAAGTAATTGAACAATCTTTAACGTACTTAAAGGATAAGCTTTGTCCATGGTAAAATGCTTTAACCTCCTTATGGATATAGTTTGATTGATTACACATACACTCGAATTGCATTTCGAGTAATAATTACAATATATTTACAACACTTCTTAATATGTTAAAGTTTTGCCTTTATATTTTTTTTTTCTTTTATATATTCTTTAGGCTTTTGCCACCAAATTTATTGTTTATTTGTTTAGTTTAGTGGATTATATTTTATATCAAATTTTCTACGTGTGTTAATTAGTTAATAAATTACTAGATTATGTTTTGATTACCAGATTAGTGAATGTTTTTTTTATCACATGCTTTATAAAATTTAATTTGGTTTTTATTTTTATTTTTTATTATGTGACCCTAAACCAGTCAATACCAACGAAAACATTTCTAAACAAGGTTCAAGCACCATGTCAAATGTGTCCAAAGAAGAAGAAGAGCAAAGCAAATAAGTCACGTCCAAAAGTAAACCAATCCCCTCTGCTACAAAAAAAACACTACTATATTTCAAAGTAGCACGATTTTGTTTAAAAACTTTTCCCTAGTCAACGTCTTTTTTAACATTTAGTAGTATACAACCGCTTAAAACTGTCCAACCGTCGTGAAAAAACTTCTGGATTCACCACTGCACTTTAAATGTATCAAAAAGTTTCTCTTATTTCGGTAACAACATTTTATTCACTTTTCTTGACTTGTTAATTCTGATCAAGACAAAAAGCAGAATCAAGTGAGCAAAAAGTGGATTTATATGATAGATGGGGAGTTGGGAGTTTATTTTCAATTCGATTACCTAACAATGTTTTGTCTTTTATACAAGTTGAGCCATGAATCTTTCACGAAAATCGTCCCAACAGCTTGAAATCAAGTCAATTTCCCTTACCAAGTACCAACTACCCATTAATGTCAAGACTACTAAAAACTTAAAACACCTACCTACTTTAATACGTCTATGCTAGCAACTTGACTTGATAGGGTTCAAAAAGTCTCTTTTCACGTACGGATATCATTTTTATCAATTAGGCATATAAAAATAGCATACATGAAGTTTTTTAAAAATAATATACATGAAGCTTTTAAAAAAAAAAATGTTAATTTACCGGAAAGGACCATGACATAGGTAAAATCTTTCTGGCCCCATGGATAAAAGGGTAAAAAATCCATCATACAGAACAAACACCAACCACATCACATAAGCAAGTAATGGAGCAAATCCATAAAACAAAAACCGAAACCCAGGGATTCATTGCGCTACCATGTGTTTTTTGTAATCTTAAATCTCTAGTCAACAATACAAAAACACTTTCAAATTTCAAAATAAAAATCTAGTAGCAGCATCCCTCCTTTCTTACAATCATCCCCTTATGCCTCAGCAAATCTGTTAATCATGACAGAAACATACAATTTAACACTTCATTCATTTCTGCACACATATGTCATCATGTGTTTATAAAAATATCAAAAGTTGGAAACTTTACCCCAACTCAGAGAGTTTCATGTGGGAGACCGCATAGTCAGCAAAGAAAGCATCCTCATCCTGATTCAAAACAACAATGAAATTAAGTATACAAGTACCTAATGCAGCATACAAGGGTTGAAGCTATAAAGGTACTCACAGTAGCATATTTCTCAACCAGGGGTCGGAATACAGGGTCTTCAAGGAGAGCTTTGTCGGTAGGTAGCTTGAGGAGACCCTCTTTCTCACCAGCAAGAAGCTCTCTGTTTACAACAACTAATTTAGGATTTGTATAAAACTAAAAATTGCAATCAACCCAAAACAAAATCTTACGTGAAGTAGCTGTTGTCGAAGATAAGTGGATTGGAAGTCCATGGTCCCTCAAATCCAGATCGCTCCTTGTGGGCAGCTCCCTATATAAAAAAAAATACACGTTAAAATTTTGCTCAAGCAAATTCAAATGAATGTAGGGACTATCGACACCAACCAGAGTGTGGCCACCAGATAGTGTCACAATGTCAATGTCGTCAAGTCCCATGGTCTTAACAAAAACATCCCTCAAATGGTCGTTTCCTGAAATACATACAAATGATACATCTTAATACGGGACAAATGATTAATAGCCAGAAACATCAAATAAATAGATAATCATCATGTTCCAATACACAAGATGAACGTCCAGAGTTAACAGATTCACTAACCCTTAGTTGCATCTGGAAGGCGGCCCTCAACTGGGGGCTCTTCTTTGTCCTGAAGCAAATTTAAGTTAGGGCATAAAACGTTAAAATCATACGAAAAAAGAAGCCCGTTAGTAACATTAAGTCAACAAAACAAAACTTACCTCCCTTCCCGGATGGAAAGGAACTTCAGGACCTCCAGCAATTTCGACAGCAACAACACCGGCCAACTAAAGCAAAAGGTTAAGAAGCTAATCAGCATCGAAATGTTAATCCGGATCAAAAGTAGTCAGCCAAAGCTAGCTTACCTGATAGAAATCACCATATGAAAGGATGGGAAATTGTTCCTTGATAGGCTCTAATAGCCTGACAGCAATGTCAAGACCATTGTTGGCACCATGGCTCAACTCAGCCTTGTACCTCATGGTACCGAAAGGACCTCCGCTTTTAGTGTTCACATCATAAGTACCAGCAGAGTGCCATCTGTACCCCATTATAGATAAAGAAAAACCTTTTAAGACATGATAACAAAAGTTTGTGTATCTATTACCTAACAGCTCTTTTCAAGTTAAGAAACATTTGTTTTACAAACTCTTTTTTTGAAAAGTGAACTTCATTAGAAAACAACCGGCCAAAACCAGGCCGGGACCGACACAACAGACGACTACATAATTACAGGGTCATGATTACTGAAAATATTATCCTAACTCCAAATTACAGGGTCATGATTACTGTTTAATTTTAAATCCTAAAGGCAAATGAAATGTTTCTTGATTAACCCAATTTGTATCATTGCAAAGTTGCAATACTAAACTGATTACTCACAACAAGGTTTTCATAAATCATCATATACATGCTAATGCTATAGCAAGATCAAAAAAATATACCCTAAGTCCCTTAACTTCCTCACAAAACTAATTAAGTTATCTTTATAAAATATCTCTAGCATACGATTAAATCAGCAAATTACCAACACAAAAAGCCCTTAGCCTATACAAATGGATAACAAAATCTTACGCAAGACGGAGCATCAAAGGAGCACATCTCTTGTCAGCAATAAATCCTCTGAGCTTCCTCCTGGCTTTGTCAACAGCCTTCTTGTACTCCTCACTAACACATGGATAGCTCTTCCCCATGGTTTGAAACCTTAACAAGCATTTACAAATAAAAATAAGTTAATCGTATCTAAACATGTCCGAAAAGGCGATAATACCACATCTGAAAAATACAACTCTACATCATACAGTCCAAATCAAACGATCGTTAATCGCATCTAAACATGCATGTTCAACAAATTCAAATCATTCATGAACAAAACCTCACATACATAACCATTCACAAAGATCTCACACACACAGTTCAAATCAACATTTCTACAGATTAAAATCACACATCAGCATCACACAGATCTTATAAAACTTCAACATCGATCATGAAAACACTACTACACACAGTTGACTAGTCAAACGATCGTTAATAGTGTCTAAGCATGCATGTTCAACATTTCCACAAATTTAAACGCCTCATGAACAAATCCTCACTTTACAAATCGATATCACACAGATCTTCCAAAAATTCGACATCGATCAAAATAAAACTAACAAATACACATTTACATCTACCAACTGTTGACTCCAAAAGTCAAACCAGCAAAAATCCCCAAATTTACCGATCACACAACTCAAAATCCATCCATAAACAGAATGCAAAATTAGATTTCTACACTGACTAAAAAATGCAACCAAACAGATCAAACATCAGTTACATCACAAACAAATTGTAAAGTCAAACGAACAACCATACACAGACGATCGTCTATCAAATTACGACTAAATAATCATTAACATCTACAGTTACATAGTTAACAAACAGATCGGTAGATAACTAACCGTTAAAATCGAATGAAAAGATGAAAAATCTGAAGAATCGATAAGCCCTAGAACGAGTGAGACGAGTGAGCGTGAGGAGGCCACAAGCACTCTCATTTTATAAAGGGGCTGATTGGAAGAAAAATAGAAGGTTCCAGAACTTTTTGTTATGGCCGTTGGATCGGTGGTCAAGTGTTGGTTTAACGGACAGGATTGATTTGAAGGGGTTGGGTGGAAATTGTGGAAAAACAAATCAAAATGGCCGGTTGGGTGGGCTAGTCTAGACGGCCGAATCGAGTTGGTAATTTTTGGTCAAAAACCGGCAACAAAAACCATTTGGTTTCTGTGTGAAAAGCATCCCCACCTTAAAAAAACATATTAATTAAAAAAAAATAGCTGATAACAAAATCAATTCCGAGCACTCTCGGGCACTTATTGAATCAAACGGAGTACTCCAAGAGTAATCCGAGTCTACCACTAATTCCGGGGAAAACGTGGTAACCCACCCGCCCGTAGGCAAAACGGTGAAATCACCGGTAAAACCCGTTTGACTCAAGGATCGAACCCAGGTTTCCATGGATCTCCTATCATTGCCCACCAGTGTCTTACTTTACACCAAGTGGGAGTTGAACCTGCATCTCAAAAAAAAAAAAATACAAGCCTTCCACCACTTGATCTAGAGATCATTGGTATTACTTGCTGACATATATTTATTATTGTTGTTGTATTATTATTATTATTATTATTATTATTATTATTATTATAACTTATTGCTCGTCTATATGCCATTAGTCTGTAATCGTCTCTGTTTTGAAGCGGTTTCCGCACGCCACATATTCAAACACAAGATGCATCTGAAGTTAATCCACGCAATTTTTTAGTGTAAAGTTATTATTATTATTATGTCTGCTTTATACTTCTATTATTATTATTATTATTATTATTATTATTATTATTGTTATTATTATGTCTGCTTTATACTTCTATAATTAATATATTTAATAATTAATCTAAATAATAATAATTTGTGGGGTTGGGTCCAAATAATAATCATTTGTCTCTGAACGATTAAGTATTATAGTGGCTCTTAATGGTTCAGACCTCTTACTATTTTACTGGTTCAACACTTAGGGTATGTTTGGCATGTAGCTTTTAGGAGCTTTTAGGAGCTTTTAGGAGCTTCTAGCTTTAAGCTTTTAAGAAAAAGCTCCTACTCAATAAAAAGTCTTGTTTGGTTGAAGGAGCTTTAAGCTTTTAGGTTAGCAGCTTGAAGTTTTTGGTTGAACGCTACTACTAGTAGCGTTTAGAAGGAGCTACAAGCTTTTAGGGAAAAAATGACTATTTTAACCTCTAAAAATAAGGAACTTTTTAATACAACAACTTTCTAAATTTTTAGTTATGTCCATTTTGGTCATTTTATACATTTTATTAAAAGCTCCAGCTACTCTACCAAACACCAAATATATCTAAAAAGCTACAGCTATTAGCTACCAGCTTTCAGCCACCAGCTACCAGCTTCCAGCTTACAGCTACCAGCCACCAGCTACTTTTGCCAAACATACCCTTAATGGTTCAGACATCTTACTGATTCAGCACTTAACTATTCAGAAGGTGCCAAACAGCCCCTTAGACATGTATATAATCATGTAGGTTATGATTGATAAACTCTTAATACAAAGTGTATTAGACATGTTAACTTTTTCGATAACGAGTAAGTTAATCCTTTATATATGTCCATTCTTGTAAAACGTACGTCAGGGTATGTTTCACAATAATATTTAACCTAGGCGTCTTATAAGCCATTTTATTGATGCCGATGGCATATTTAGAGTTAGGTAGCCATAGTAAAGATTGGTATTGATGTCCACTAGGTCTAGTTAAACATTTATTGGAGTACCACCCCTAGTTTTTATCAGGGCATATGCTTTACACCTAATTTTGTTCTATTAAGTGGTGTATAGCACATGCATGTCGGTAACAATAGAAGTGCAACAACGACTGATAAGGTTATCGCAACTTGTAAGTTAGGATTCTGATGTTGCTAAGGATTATAATTTTGATATCACTTATGTTTCGGGTTATTGTATCGTTGTGAGTGGGGTGGTCAACAATGCAAGTGACAACCGTGAGAGAGAGGTAATGAAGAAATAGATGGAAGATATGGAAACATGTTATATTTGTGCTAGGTGAGAGAGCGAATTTGTGTAAAATACTCATAGTGTCCCTTGTATCAAAAGACAATATATATACACATACACACACGTTCATTTGGAGGGCTCCGTTGGATAGGCTCCCCACCCGTGAGGCTCTTGCTAAAACGAGTATTCCGATGGCATTCAGTTGTGTGCCCACGTTGTGGTAGTGGTATCGAAATTTTATACCATGTGCTGATTTCTTGTGGTTATGCAAAGGCTATTTGGGCCTTTGTATTGGCCTCCTTGACCTCTTTTGAAGATTTGCTGGAACTAGTAACCCAAAGGGATGTCTTAATGTTCTAAAAGAAGATCGATCTAGCAATCATAATGTTAACTACTTGGCATCTATGGAAGGTTAGAAACATTCAGGTTTTCAATGGGTATGAGACTACAATTCAGAAGTTGAGAGAGGACACAAAAGCAACCAGCTTTTTATGCGTCAAGAATCGAGTGAAAACGTCAATATATATTAGGCACGATGGTGTAATTTTAATTCCTCTTGAGTGATGCCTTAGAACCATCATTAAGTTAGTTGAGAATGCTAAACATTAAAGTTATTCTTGTGAAGTTGTGATCGACTATTTAATTTCCTTTCATCTTTTATAAGTCAGTTGAGAATGCTAAACATTGAAGTTATTCTTGTGAAGTTATGATTGACTATTTAATTTCCTTTCATCTTTTGTAAACATTATAAAATTTTACCAACTTAAAAATATTATTAAGTTTTACAGGCTACGTAGTTTTTTATAGTATTAAAACTAAATAAAAATTTCGAAACATACCAATTACTTAATTTTTAAGTTAAAAAAGTATACAATGTTCATATATTGAGTATTTGATTTATTTATCTTAGACTAGGCTATCACCCGGGAACATCCCGGGTTAGGAAAATTTAGTTTTCAATAATAAAATGTGTCGTGTCTAGGATGTCTTTAAAGGAGTAGCATATATACTTCATATGTATTCATTCTCAATCTGCATCAACGAAGCACAAATTACACTTCATATTCATCTAAAAATAATAATAGACTACCATGAAGGCCTGAACTGGTATATAAGATTATCTAACCTAAGATAAGATAAGATTATAGGTCCACCTTGAAACACATATAACTTCTCTTCCTCATGCTGACCTAAGATAAGATTAAACTACCTAACAAAAAGTCTTGACAAGTTGAACTTGACCCTACCTTCATGGCCGGAAATTTAATCTACATTAATAAAATTTGATCTACATTAACAAAAAGTGTTGGTGCTTGACCCTACCCATTTTGACCCGTAATAGAAAATCTCAGGTTAGAAAACCACCTATTTAGAATAACCAAGTTATATACAAAGATGTTACACTTCTGCAAATTGACTTCCAAATATCCTAATATGTTGCACAACCAAAACAAACGTCTATCATCCACTACTATTCAAGAAGTTTTGACCACTAAATAGAAAAAATAACAAAAAAGATATGATCATAAACTGACAAACCTGGCGACCCGTTTGTAAGAAAATAGATTATACTTCCAATCTTGAATGAACAAAGTTGCCACTATTCAAACCTAATAACAGCTTCTATATAAATGAAGTAAAGGAAAAAACAATATAAATCATTACTGCACATCTTTTCAATTTCTCTGTTATATAAACAAACTTACAAACTTTTAGTCACAAGAAAAGCGTTAAAGGTACACGTTTTTTACGACTTATTTTCATCTATGAGAAGATGAAAAGAAAAATAATGACGTCACACACGCAAGATGGCAGTCTAATCAATGGACAAAGAAAAGGAAATAAATGTGCATCCGGCCTATACTACATTATAATCTGCACACACGCACTGTGATACTCCCTTGGAAGATCAAACGTCCTGCTCAGCATACATCAAAACAAACAATTACAACAGCAACAAATCTACCAATAAATCATATCATCAATCTTATATACTACATAGTAGATGACCTAAAAAAAGGCAAAGCGTATAATATGGTGACTCTAAAATCCATTTTTGACCCAATCATGATTGTTGATTCTTGCATATTACTAATAAAATTTATAACTATAAATCTTTCTGTTTTGACAGACCAATTTTCAAAGTCAAACATGTAGTTGGATGAAAACTTTGTCAACGTAGACAATATGTTATTAAAAATTGAAACTTGACTTTCTTATTTTATTTTCTTAACAGTCAACCAGGAGATCATAAGTTGATTCAAAGTTAAAAAAAAAAAAAAAAAAAAAAAAAAAAAAAAAAATACCAATAACAATAATAATAATAATATCAAGTAATTACTGGGATGTGACTTCGGCTTGTTTTTTTTTCTTTTGCTATCAAAACATACATATACAACATCAACAGATTTACCAATAAATTATATTATGATTCAACTTGAAAAACCATTGTGGTTCGAGATCAAATTTCAAACCTCACCCTTTACAAAAATCATTTTTATTTCATCGTACCCACCCTTAACCAAAGCATTCTACATACACACCAAAACCTCCTTAGACTCTCTTTCATGAACCCATACAGTTTTATTGATAAAAGTTATCTCTGGCTGCACGTCCCCTCACCTAGAGATATTAACAAAAAAAATGTTGAAAGACTCTTACACATTTTACCTTTCTTACCTTTTGGGGGATCCTAGATTTGCTTTCGCTAGCTTCACTACTCTTGTATTTAGGCTTGTCTTGTACAGCTAAACATTCTCTTACAGCTCCAGATCGTTAATCGAGGTATCAAACGATCCCTGTAAGAATAAAAAAAGAATATGAGAAATGGAAGATGCTCTGGCAGGATCTTTATTTCTAAGGTCAGTTTTTACCCTAACCCATGTTTGTGAGAACCCATTTTCCCCTGGACCAAAATTATACTTTTCTAAAATGAGTTTCATCTTGAGTCCGTTATGACCCGTATTGAGATGAGGAGAACAACAAATGGTTGAGAGCATCTAAAAAGCCACACAACACAACAGAAAAACATCATGCAAATAAAAGTGAAATAGATAAAACCACCAAAACGCTTTTATCTAAAAAAATAAGATCATCATTGTAATTTAACTTGCCTGACACACCTATTTTGCAATGCCAGTTTTGACCCAAAACCCAATGTGAACCACAACCAAACTTGCCTAACACACCCATTTTGTAATGCCTAAAGATATAAAAAATACATGACGAACACCTTGAAGCAGAAAAAACTCTCTATTTGGTTCTTTATCGGGTCCATCCAATGCATCAAGTTCAGACCCAACCCTCTTTATGCATTTCATAGCCACTTGTACAGACGACAACATGATATACAATTGAAAAGATAATGTTTATTCTTCAAATATATAATCAATTTAAAATTATAACTTAAGACAACCATAACCTTGCCTACTACTCCAGAATCCTGCAACCAGTTGAGCATCTTGTTCTTGACGTTCAAAGTTCAAATTTCTACACTAAATTTCTCAAACCAAAATTTCAAAAACTCATCACAAGACGATCTCTTAAACACTACAACAAAAAACCGTAATCAAGCTAGCAATTAGTTGACTCACAAAGTCTACAAGAATTTCAGATGATTACTCTTGCAATCAAAAATCAAATCTTAACGACCTAGTCTTCTTTCAGTGCTATTATAGTGTATGTTTTGTGGGCTTCATATGGGTTTGTTACAATATACACAAGCAGCCCATTTACACTTTCTGTACACACATCAGATAACACACATAAGATGCTAGCCGACACCTATAGCTACCTAAAAAGTGTTTACAACAAAGCATGAGTATCGTCTATTTTGAAAAGAAAAAAACACTGTTAACCTGTCATTTGGAAGTAAGAAAGCGAGTTTCTATCAATTTTTAAAAGTAAATTTGTCATGAAAAACAACCTAGGTACAAAATCCTATCCGGAGATATTACGGATCTAGCTGGAAAATAGCCAAATTTAAATCTTAACTAAATGAGATGGGTCAAACAGGTTGAGCGGGTTACCATAAGCAGCATCAGTTGCGAGCTTCCACGATTCATTTCTAACAGAGGGCGCATGAAAGTGGATCAAGCTTCGGTACCTAATAATTATATATAAATAAGTAATAGAAAGAGTATAAGAATTGATATAAAGAACTAAAAAAATAATGGCATCTAGTTATTAATCCAAAATCGCTTGACCCAAACAAATAGTACACATTTTTATTTAAATTCTTAGTCGTGCAATGAGTGAAGCCGATATCGTCACATTCTAGAAACCTATAATTTTTTGCCAAAAGTTAAATTTAGAAGGTACATTGTTCAAAGTAATCGTTATCAAAATATTGCATATCTGTGTACGTAATTGAGCCCTAACCTGTGTACGTAATACGTAATTGAGCCCTAACCTGTGTACGTAATTGCATTGCTGATTTGTGATGTAGACATATTAAAATCAAATGTGAAACCCTAACCCCATTGTACAGGATACCACAACCATCTATAGACTTTGATATACAGATAAACAAGCATTCATTACAGAAAAAAAAAGTGGTGGCTAAGCTAAATTCAAAAGAAAAGAGGCTAAAAGGGGTGACCAAGTATCTTACCGGAATCTTAATAGCCAACACCGTAGTCGGATTTGTTGGAACCTGACAATTCAGGAACATGCAATGTCCCATCTGGTCTGAATATGTAATCGCATCTTCCAAATCCTACAATGAAAGAAAATGTAAGAATCAGATTTTCCTCAAGAGTTTAAGTGAAAATGTAAAACCAACCAGATAATCACTCAACATAGTTGCAGGTCAGACATCAGAAGGGCAGCAAGTTCAGGCTTTCTTTTGGTTGGTGACTAAGTATATGAGGCTGGTCTAGATAAATTTTGAAAGATTCAGTCCGATTTTGGCCGGCTCAAGCCAATTTAGACCGTTATAGGCCGGTTTTGCATCTAGACAATACCAAAGCACCTGGTTCTCAAGCACCGACTCACCTGCAACTGATCATGATGGTCGCCTTGCGTCTGATAGCGACACTTAGGTGTACCATGTGCTTGCCTTCGGCTACATACTATTAGATACCAGAGGGTTTTCTTTTAGCAATTGTGAATTCACGATGTTCCAATAGTGTAAAACAATATTCTATTGTTATGTCAAAAACAAACGTTCAGCAAAGCAATACTTCATCATAAAAGCGAGCACTTACCAATAGCAGACTGTTTTGTTACGTCTTAGGCCTATTGAGCTCTCATCTCTAAGCAGCATGCCTAGATTATACCAATCCAAAGAGTGCATCCTAATGACCCGTAACCCCTCGTTCAAGAAGCTTCAGGCCAGGGGTTCAGACTGGCCACCGAGCTTCCTAAACACACCAGCTATGGAAACAAATCTCTGCACATCAGCCGGATCCACGTGTTAAGCATGTTTATAAGTCTTTCGAGCTTGTTGTGGGTATCTTTTACTTTAGAGAGCAAACCTACAAAAGTATATATTGATTACTCATAACGCTCCAATCTTTTTCGGACAAAAGTGTCCCTACAGGACTTTTTTGGACAAAAGTGTCCCTACAGGAAAAAATGGAAGGTAATTTTTTTAACGCCTATTAAACACACATTTGAAACAAAAAAAAATGCAGATTTCTGACCTGCTTAGAGACGACTACAAGATAAGGTAAGGTTCAAGAATTGATATAACATTTTTTTTAGAAAATCAGCCAAAAATCCCCCATCCATGTACTCCAAGATTATAGAGATCACACCATGATCATTAATAAATTGGTAATACACCACAACATTTGAATACTCTGATGATTAGTTGAAAAATAATTAAATATTTTGGTTGAAAATACCTGGAACTGGTGGTGTACACCCTCATAACCACCTTAAGACAACAAAATCAACTCTAGATGTCACCCGTAGACTTCTCATTTTCAGTTTTGCTTTGCTGATTGTAGTTGTGTACGCGCCGGAAGGAATTATTGTGACTTGTAGTTGCAATAATCAGTTTTTGATGCTTAGACAAACTAATGATCCACTTTTGTTAAAGTGATTTGATTCAGCAAGCTAACCAGAGGATGCAAATAGAACACTTGCGTATGAAATCCAAAAACAACTGCACGCACTGCAGAAATATAATAACATTAATGGATATCAGGGTTATGGGTGGCATCACATAATCATAAAAAGCAAGCTGGAATCCACTGTCTCCATCGCTGACTTGAACCATATATGATCTGGTTCTTGAGGGTGGGTGACCAAAGACCCATCTCAGTTAAACCATGCAGCAAATGCTCGTTCAGCACAACAAACTCACCACGGCAGACGAAAATAACTGGTTAAAGTTTTATATTATTTTTTTTATATCTTTTTATGTAACAGAAATTAGCTACCTTAAAACCCGACGGCTGTAGATATTGGAAATGTAGGGCTCAAAACAGTCCGATAGGGTGCGATTTGGCTTTTCGGAATTGGAATTATTTGTGAAAGTGGTTGCATTGCATTCGGGTCTGCTGATCTGCAAAAACAACGATCGTTTGATTACCTGTATAACAAATAAAGAAGCAAAATGAACTAAAATGTCAAATACTTAGTTACTTACTGCTGCTTTTCTTCAATATGTTGATCTACGGGCACTTGAACTTCTTTAGCAACCTTACCGCCCCCCTTTTTCTTCTTATTCTTCGTATCTTTCCAACTTTCAACTCGGTTCTTCCAGATCGGGTTCCCACCTTCATCAGTCATATCTTCACAAACAAAGAAAGAAAACACAAAAAACTAATTAGCAAACCGGATTCATTCAATCTCAAACCAAAGCGCCAAAATATACATATGACTCAAAACTCAATAGATAAAACCACCAAAACGCTCTTATCTAAAAAAATAAGATCATCATTGTAATTTAACTTGCCTGACACACCTATTTTGCAATGCCAGTTTTGACCCAAAACCCAATGTGAACCACAACCAAACTTGCCTAACACACCCAATGTGAACCACAACCGCTACATATTCTTTTCCGTTGAAGATCCGAAGCCACACATTTTACCGAATGACACAATCAATCTATCAATAAATCAATCGAATGAATTCAAATATGTAACATATTCTTACCATAGCTAGTGTTTTTTGGGGTGTCATGTAGAGCTGCCAGATAGACATCTTGTGAGTGATTGAAGAGAGACATAGTGTTATCAACCGCTCCTATTCCCAGCCAATTTTCCCCAACGTTAGCATTAATCGAAAGAACAACACCACCCTGAATCATCACGTTCTTTGAACTTTTCAATCCTCATTCTACAAACAAACCAAAAATTCCATTCATTTTTTTTCTTCCAATAGGATGGATGCAGTATTATATTTAATATTGTGAAGTTGGTAGACAAACTGAAAGTGTTGAAAGGAGCATATAAACAGCTTACTTTCTTCCCATAAAAAGTTCTCGGATTTTGGCTTCCATTCCATCTATTGTTAACATTCAAAGAGGTTTTTTATTTGCAAGTAATGTATGTAATGAAATTTTAGAAAATTAAATTCGAATTTGGGAAAGTAACATGAAATTAGGAAATCAAAACTGCAACCTATTTGTCAATTATGGAAATCTGTAAATGTTTATTATGGCAAAGAATTCAAATTTCAAAATTTAAACAAAAGTCAAAATACCTAAAGAAATGAACATGAAATTAGGAAATAGAGTAAACTTCTGTTATTATAATAATAATAATAATAATAACAATAATAATAATAAGATCATAATCACATACCTGGAGATTCAACAAATCAAAAGTAATCGATCAATCAATTAATCAGATCTTTTGATTACTGAAAAGCATCCTCTGATCAATCAAAGAGAGATCAATAAGCAATTTAACAAAAAAAAAAAAACCCACCAAAACACAACATTACAACCAAAACCACAAACCCTAGCCTCTTAAGCCCAAAACTTCCTCAAATCTCCACCGTTTTGATGTTGTAAAACCACAAAACAATCAGAATCAAACACTCAATCTCGTAAACACATTCATTGAACATATTACACAAACAGATTTTTCGAATTATTTCCTTGTGTGAGTACGACTGTTAAATTTTAAGAAAAAGATCAGATTCAGTCAATTTCAAAACCCTAACCACTATTTCTGGTCCTTTTGAAAATGACACCAAAAAATTGCTACATCTATACATCATAAACAAAAATAGTTTGATGATTGTCATACCTAATAAGTGAATGAATTAGAGCAAAAAATGGTGATCGAGTAGAGCGGCGATGATATGTTAATCGATTGAACTTCATAGCCTTCAACATTTAGGAAGAAGAAAGCAATATCCAGGAAGCGTGAAGAAGACGAATGAGGGGTTTAGGGTTCTGTGCGTGAAATGTAGGGTTTTTAGTACAGTCAAAATGAACAAATAAAATAGATAACCGAAGATAAAACTACCAACCTTTAATCGATTAAGACATTGATGAATAAATATATTGAACATAACAATGGATGATCGACGAAGGCGTTCTTCATTTTCAGGATAACGGTGTGAATGAATGAGGGATTATAACAATTAGGGTTTGTTTAGATGAATATATACAACGGGTAAAAATTCCGGGTATGGTTGTTGCCATCCGGATCCCGTGTAAAAATTATAGCTTTCCCACATTTTCCCGCCCAAAATTTTGTGAGGTTGCATCATCTAGTGACACGTGTCCCACACTTTATTTGTTTATTATATATATAGATTAGAATTTAGAAGTGGCATTCATGTGTAAAGATAACATGATTTGCATATTTCAAGAACACATGAATTGAATAATCTCATAAATTAACAAATACTTCAACTGCCGAGCTTTTGTTTTCAAATCAATTGTTATTATTTTTGCATGGCAATTCAAGAACACATGAATTGAATAATCTCATATATTAACAAATATTTCAACTGCCGAGCTTTTGTTTTCAGATCAATTATTTTTTTTGCATGGCAACATGTCCTCCCACAACTACTTTATAACTTTATATAAAAGAAGACATAATATTTTATTTCTTTTATAATTTAATAATAATAACAGCAAACTATTCAAGTAATACTAAAATACAATTATTAAATAAGATCCACAATAAATCCCACGTGTATCTTATAATGGTTGTATGGTAGAATATATAAAATACCTTTGTAACTAGAAAAATACAACGTGTATTCAAAGTTCAAAATTTGCCAATAGTAAAAAACTCATTCATTAAAACTTCAACTGTCGAGCTTTTGTTTTCAATTCATATAAGTTATTATTATTATTATTACATGTATGACCACCTCTCCTCCCTCAACTACTTTATATTATATTATACATATGAATAGAAAGAGCCCATGAGCAGCGCTTTTTTATTTTTTTTTAAATTGTTTTTTTTTTTCTAGGTTTTTATTATTATATTGTTTTATTAGTTTAATTGATTTAAACATATATTTTTATATAACTTTTAAGATACAATCAAAGTACCAGTTATTAAACAAGAAATCATGAAAATGAATGTATATTGACACAGATGTTGTTCAGTATGGTATGACAGTAATACGATATTAATTCATTGAAAGCAAAACACTAAAAATAAATATTGATACGGATACAGATGTTATTCAATCGGTTTTGATTGAATTTTGTACGATAACGACACAATATCCGTTAAAAAGATATATATCGTAATGTTGAAATAAAAAGAGTGGAACAATTGTTTTTGATTTTTTTCAATATTTTTTTCTAAGGTTTTATTATTTTATTGGTTTATTACTTTAAGTGATTTAAGTATATTTTGTTATCTCATATAACTTTTAAGATACGATCAAAGTACCCATTATCAAACAGGAAACAATAAAACGGAATGTATACCAGTATCGATGATGTACGGTAACGGTACAATAGGGTAGCGATACAGTATCAGTTTATTGAAAGAAAAAAAAAACTAAAAATAAAAAAAATATTGGTACCGATACAAATGTTGTTCAATTGGTTTCGATTGGGCTTGGTACGATAGCGGCAGAATATCCGTTTTCAAATAAAATATCGTAGTGTTGTTGAAATAAAATAAACATAAAATGCAAGCGAACCGAACCAATATCAACTGAACAACATATATAGGTACCATATAAATATGTGTTTTTTTTGTTTTCGATCGATGTAGTGCTTTCTCTTTCAATTACTATATCGAGTGCAGGTACTATAACGAACCAAATTGATACCGACTTAATCCCCGCTGCGAAGCGCGGGAAAATATCACTAGTTTATATAAAAGAAGACATAATATCTATCTATCTATACTATATGAGTAAAATGAACAGATAGTCCCTGTGGTTTTGCAAAATAACACCTATAGTCCCCAACTTTTGGAAATTACACCGGTGCTCCCTGTGGTTTGACAGTTTGTTACTCGGATACTCCCTGTAGTGGATGACATTTAGTTTTCTCCGTTAAGTGGATGTGAAATGACAAATTTACCCTTCATTTGTTCCACTCTATAAAAACAAAACAACCCAACTCCGACCAACTTCCAGAGCCACCCAACTCCTGAAAATCGGAAACAGTTCATGTAACACCCGGCTTAATAAATCAAGATTTTATTAATAAAATACACATTTAAATGCTAAAATGTGTCTTTACAAAAACTTTGCATACTAACATTTTCACATGTTAACAACTTTTCAAAAATGCAACTTAATGTAATTGGATTCGTCGTTTTAAAAATACGACAAAACGTCGCGCGGAAGCTTGTATTTTATCGAGTTCGGTTCCTCATCGAGCTTGATCTTCATCCGGGCACTCTTGGCGATCACCTATGATCAAAACCAACTTAAAAGTTAGTTTTGATAGTCAAATATTAAGTTCAAACAAGTACAGGGGTTAAAATGACAAAATTTAAAAATTTTCCGGAGTTAGGGGTGTCGCGTGACGCCAAGGGCCTAGGCGTCACGCCTAGCCCTTGTGGTAGTAAGCATTGTAAATGAAAAGATGAAAGAGTAGGAGTATAATTGGTCCAGTTGGAATGAGAAATGTTTCGGGGACGAAACCCCCTTTAAGGAGGGTAGACTTGTAACACCCCAAAATTTCATAAAGGCTTATCTTAATATTTAAATGCTTAGAATGATTAGTAAGTTGTAAATAAATGAAATACAACAACTAAGTAAATAAACCTAGTTAAATGCCTAATAACAAGTTAGGGAATGAAACTTGTGGCAACTATGATAGTATGGTAAACTTGAGGGGCTAAGATGGCCAAAAAGGAAACTTAATATATTAAAACAAAAATCACACACACACACAAGGTGTGTGTGTGCGTACGGTCGCACAAGAGAAAGGGGGAAGAAGGGGTGTAAACCCTAACCACAAGAAAATCCAGCAATTGAAGGTGTTATGGAGCAAGAATCGAATGCATGAACTTAGTTCCTCTTTAATCCATGTACATTGAACATAAGGTAAGTTAAATTATGAGTTTTAATGAGAGTTGATGAAGTGGGTTATGATCAAATCCACGAATTTGTATGAGATTTAGCATGAATATGTGTTAGAATCATCTTATGGAACATGTGTTGTGCATGATTTTGATTAATTTCATGTTTTGAAGTAAAACCCATTTGGGATGATGAAGTGAGTGAATCACCATGTTCAATAATTGTGTAATTTGTGATGTAGTATGTTGTATGTGATAAATTATTTTAGATAAGTTGATTTGGACGTGAAATAAATGGATGTTTAGTTGAATTTGATGAATGAAGATAAGAACATGGAAGATCATGCATGAATGGGTTGTACATTGTGCTAAGATAGTGGTACGCACACCAAGTGCTTGATGAAATGCATAGGTGAGCTTGATAAATGAAATTGTATGTAAGAAAAAGATGAATATATGTGGAATGTGAAAATGAGGTATTTGATAGTAAACTAACATGAGAAGTGTGTTTTAGTTATAGTTCATGTGGATATTATGTTGAAGCAATGTTGGGTTAGCTTAGTATGGGTTAAAGTGTTAGTTGTGAAAATATGAGAATGCAAGTGTGGATAGAATGGATTATGTATGTACATGTGTATGTGTATATAAGTAAGTGATCATGTAGTTGTAGATGTCATACAATACAAGTGTCGTAAGTATAGCCTAATATGATGTCGCGTATATAAGAGGTTAAGTTGAAAGTTTATACAATAAACCGTAACCTTTGAAAGTTAACTACGCATCTACGCATAAGAAGCATGCTTTGATTTGTTGTCGTAAAGGTAGGATCATAGGAAGTCGTATGGTACATGTTATGTTAATACGCATTATTGTGATGACATGATGAATTACATTAGTTTGAAAGGATATGAAATTGATTATATGTCTTATGCTTGTTAGTTGTGACTAAAGGAAGTCAAATGTGAAATATGCGGTTGATATGATCGTTAACACGTACAATGATGTATGCTAATGAAAATGTAATTTGGTGACATGAAAGTATAGGAATCATGTCAAGACGGACTCAAGCATGAAAGGCTAACGAGTCGAGAGGAGGCAAGGAATCGGATACGAACCCGGATGCACGAGGTAAGTGATTTCCGTAATCACTTCTTAGTTTGTTTAAGTAATATAATGTTTTAATTATTGAGTCCATATGAAGTTGAGGTCAAATCAATAGATTATTTTGATAAATGCACGAACGGGTCGAATAGTTCGTAGATGAATAATAAGCCGAACACGTATAAGTTAAGAAATTCCTTAACTCGGATGTTGGATTTCAAGTTCACATGATAGAATATTAATTTACAATCATGTAGGAAGAAACGTGACGCAAAACGGATGAAAAATGAGAGAGTTATGTCCGTTTCGGTAAGAATTAATGGCTAGGAAAAGTGCAGAGTTGACACGGCCGGGTGGTGAGTTGACACGGCCGGGTGAAGGTTCTGTCAAAAATATTATTTATGTGATTTATGCATCGTAGGCTTCGGTATATTATCCGTGGACTACGATGGGCCTCCCAAACATGATTTCGAGTGTTTCCTTGACGATTATAAGTTGTAAACCCAAGTCTAAGCCTCATGTAATTTATATAAGAGTATGATAGATGTATGTAACGAAGTTGGACATATATTACATGAAAATGGTATACAAGAATGCGTACGGAACACGTAGGTATGAATACATGATTGTAGGTATGATTGAATGTATATTAGGTATGTAGATGTGTATGATTGTAAGTATGTATGTGTGCAAGTATGTGCGAATGCATGATTTGGATGCATTTGAGAATTTGCGTTACTAATAATGCCCTTGGGTTTGGAATGTAAGTTAATAAGATGCATTTAAATGGTTGACGTCCTTTTTACGAAGATGTAGTACTTGAATATGTTGAGATCACGGGTTGTGTTTTGGTCAAAAATCAGACGAGGATAATGCAACCAAACTCTCTGTTACGGGGTATGATGTTTGAATTGGTAAACAATAATGAGGATCACTTTGAAATGAATTGCACAGGAGACACAAAGATTTATACGAGGAAAAAGCCCTTGATCAATGAATGATCTCCGGCATAAAAAACCTCGGGTGATGGAAACTACCGATCACCAACTCAAATTAAACAATAATCCTTTTACAACTTCGGATGATAGCAAGCTAAATACAAGGATCACTATAGTGTATCGTGTAGAAACGTATGAAAAATGCTAAGTGTTTTGCCGAGAGCTGGTAAGTGTAGTTGTACGAGTGTGTGTAGCCAAAAAATAGCCAAGTGTTGTCTAATTAGCTCGCTACCCCTTTTAAATTTAGTAAAATATCTAAATAACTAACTATCCGCAATTCGTGCCTTCTCCCCACGATCTCCATAACGTTCACCACGGTCAAGCACGTGCGGAATAAACGTGGAATATTCTCTAGGAACATTACCAAGACTAAGTCCAAGTTGGTACTCCTGCAAAACAATACCAAAATCATTGCAGACAATCATTAGTATAAGGATCCTTAGGATGATCCATGATCCTGATCCTGATCCTGAAGCACTTCTGAGGATCACTAACTGACACAGAAGTAAGGATCTCCAAGTAGGATAATAATTGAGGATCACGGGTCATTAAGAAATCCTCCCCTAACAATTGCCCCCAAAATATAAGGAGTAATATTGTAAATAAACGAGTTGTATTTTGTTGATCTTATCCGCAACAAACTAACGGATAAGTAGTTGTTAAGATCGAACTAGCCGTTGCAAACCTGACGTCACTGAAGTGACGATCCTGCAAATCATCATTATAAATAGGAGTTAGAGATAGGATCAATTTGCATTTAAATCCAAGAGAAACTCCCTTTAAATTCTCATCCGAAGATCAATCAGGTATCTCTTTTCCTATTTCTCCTTCTCTTACTCTGTTTTTCTTTCTTTACCAACATCACGTTAAGAATGATGCTCTGGTCCTCCCCCGCCAAGGATCACCAGAAGGATAGCACCTTGAAGAGTCAAGGGATCATCAAAGATTTAGCGAATGAGAGGTGTTGCTTTACTGATCCACAAGTAGATAAGATCCGGTACTGCTTTCCGGCGAACACCTTTTTCAAACCCTTCGATCCCATTGTTCTGAGCGACTATATTTTTGAGACATGGGCAACTTTTCCTGTTACCCCATTCACCATAGGATACACCTATCCTTTTCCAGCCTTTACCCAATCCTTTTTCTCCCTTACCGGCATCTCCTACATCCAAGCTATGCCGATGATCTGGAGGGTCTTATATACCCTTGAAAGGATCATAGAGCAGGAAGGGATTGATTTAGGAATGTCGAAACTGGCAGAGATGTATGATCTCACGACGTTTGGATCCCACCGATATCTGTTTAAGCGAAAACCCGGTGAAGAACACCCCATTTTTAAAGCCACCAAGAACGATACAAACTGGAAATGACGTTTTTTCTTTGTCAGAAGGGATTCTATTCCAAACGGAAAGGATCTACCAAGGAAGTGGTCCACTCATGGTAGGACAGAGGATCCTGAGAAGGATCACCAGATAGTCTTGTTTTTGTATAAGGATCACTAACACCCTTTTGTTTTATGTTATACAGCTGTCTCTGTTTCGCACCTCATACCATCACCTACCACCAAGGAAAAGCTTGCTGCCTTTAGAAGGCTTGAACCTGTAACCAGATCATCCAAGATAGACACCCAGGATTCACAAGAAGTATCCTCAGGTTCTATCACCATGTCAAGTAAGTATCCTGTTCTTTGTATAGTTAAAGACTTAAATAAATAGTTAAATAGAAATAGGATACTTATCTGTTTTGAATGTGTAGGTGCCGGAAAAGCTTCCAAACCTGCCTCCCAGTTCAACATTGCCGATCTTGACACTGTTCGATCCAGAAAGAAGAAGGCCACTGCCAGCCCTAGTGTCTCCATCCCCAAGGCACCCACTAAAGGAAGGGGTGGCAAGAAGAGGAAAAACTCTGAGATAGAGGATCTACAAGGCCTGCCACTGATCCGCCACCAGTTCCTTGAATACTTCAATGACGTGAGGATCACCAATTCTGCCTAGGTATCCTACTTATTTGAGGATCACCTGATCTTGAACTGCTTTGTCTTTTTTGCAGAAATTTGCTGAGATTGAAGACTACGTGGGGAGCGTTGAGGAGCTGGATAAGAAGATTGTTGACCTCCAACAAGTTGCAGTGCTCAAGGATCTTAAGATTGCTGATCTCGAAAAAGCCCTTCAAGACGCCAAGACTCAGACAGCTAAAATCTTGATCGACAATGACTACGAGAAGCATGATCTCATAGAAGGTGCAAAGGTCTCCGCTGCCATCACAATGTACAAGACAAAACTGAAGATGGCCCAAGAAGCTCAAGATCCTGACTTCGACAGAAGCAACTGGGATGTTGAAGGCTGGAAGGCGAGGTTAGCTGATCTGGAAGATGATGAGGAGGCTGAGGAGGTTTTGGCGATCGAGGCTGGAGGCAGTGCGAAGGATCAGGTGAAGGATACCGAAGCTGGAGGGGATGAAGATGCAGCGAAGGTGTAGGCTGCATGATTGGGCAATGATGGACATTTCTAGACGTAGCCGGAGCCCAATTTTTTTTAAATTCGGTAGTAGTTTGTTTTGAAACAATGATGGTCTGTATTTGAACAATAGTTTTAGGATTAAGGATCTAGGATCCTTTGGATAATAGGTAGGATTACAAATGGTGGAGGGATCCTCTGTTTGGGGGATGAAGCCATTGTGATCCTGCCGCCTTTGATTTCCTGCACTTGCTATAACCGCGTAAACAATGGACACCCGTTGCCAACCCATGTGGACGGGCCACGTTTTGCTGGTAGAAACGTGGGTTGGCAATTTTGACAACCTTCGACGGTTAAACCTTTGTTAATAAAATAACTTTAATCTTTTTTGACTTATCTTGTGTTGTTATCCTTGTTTGTCCTTTTAATTTTCAATTGTTTTGATGTACACTTGTCTGAGTAAGAAAAGTTGAACAAATTAGATAAAAAAATATTTAGGATATGATCCAGGATTAAATATCCTATATTTGAAAAATTCCAAAAAGTGGTATATTTTAAGGATCATGAGTTCAGTTGTCAAAGTATAAGGGTTATTCAAATAATCAATGAATAAAATCAAAATAGTTAAGGATCATACATGGGGATCCAAGTTAGGATCCTAACCCTTAATACTATAACCAGGATAACCATAGGACAAACCTTAGTAAGAAGTAAGGATCAAGGATCCTTGGTTGTTTAACTTCGAAGACCTGAAATAGAACATAACTTGGGACTAAGCCATTATAAGATAAAAGTTAGCAACTGGGGACAAGCCCAAAGGATAACTGGGGACAAGCCCAAAGGATAATTGGGGACAAGCCCAAGGATCGTGTGTGAACTGGAGTATGGCCCTAACTGGCGACTATCCAAACTTAGTGGCATGAAAATGCCAAAACCTTGGCTAACGTGAAAACGTTAGAAACCTTAAGAACGGATGTATGGTACGTCTACCATTATACGTAGGATCCTAGGTATAGCCAGTACAATGGAATTATCAACCCCTAAAACGAGTACTGGTCCCACTGCCATGAACTATACCAGGATCATCATGCGCTACTGGAGGAACTGGGGTCAAGCCCAAATAACTGGTTGCTTTTGTGGATAACCATCCTTTTGCTAAGAGTACCTGAACCTTCAAAACTCAAAATCACGTGAAAGGGGGATAAAGGATGCAGGATCCTTATCCTTACATGAGAAAGTAAGGAAATGAAATAGTTTAAGATTAGAATGTTACCAAAATGAGGATCATCTGTGCTTTAAGGATCCTTTAAGGATATTTATCATGTGAGGATCATGGATCCTTATCACATGAAGTATTTCTTTAAATGGACAACATTCCAGGCTCTAGGTAGCAAATCACCTTCCATTGTTAGCAATCGATATGCCCCCTTTCCTGCCTCAGCTTCAATCAAGTAAGGTCCTTCCCATCTTGGTGCCAACTTTCCATCAGCAGGATTGGTGGTATTCTGAAATGCTTTCCTTAGTACCATATCACCAACTTGGAATTTCCTGATCCTGACATTTTTGTTGTAGGCTCCAGCCATTCTTTGCTGATAACTGGCCATCCTTATCCTTGCCAAATCTCTGATTTCTTCTATAGTATCCAGGTCTTGAACCAAGTTCTCATCATTTTCCTCAGGATCACGAATACTTGTTCTAACAGTTGGAACCACCATTTCTGTAGGGATCACTGATTCTGCCCCAAATACCAAAGAGAATGGAGTTTGACCTGTAGCATTCTTAGGAGTTGTCCTATCAGCCCAAAGCACATAAGGTAGTTCTTCTGCCCATTTCCCTTTCTTGGATCCAAGCTTCTTCTTCAAATTGTTGATGATGATCTTATTGGAGGATTCTGCCTGACCATTAGCTTGTGGGTGGACTGGTGTTGATGTTATCATCTTAATCCCCCAACTGTCACAAAAGTTAGTAGTTCTGCCCCCAATGAATTGGGAACCATTATCGCATATAATTTCAGAAGGAATACCAAATCTAGTTATAATATTTCTTTTAATGAAGGATATAACTTCCTTTTCTCTAACTTGGGTAAAAGCTTCAGCCTCTATCCACTTGGAGAAGTAATCAGTCATAGCAAGCATGAACACTTTTCCACCAGGTGCCTTAGGGAGCTTACCAACTATATCCATACCCCATCTCATAAATGGCCAAGAGGAGGATATAGGATGCAAAAATTCGGCTGGTTGATGAAGGATATTGTTGTGTCTCTGACAAGGATCACATTTTTTAGCATACTCCACAGCATCTCTCTTCATGGTTGGCCAATAGTATCCTGTCCTCAGGATCCTTGAGAATAATGCCCTGCCCCCAGTGTGGTTTCCACAATCTCCTTCATGGAAGTCTTTTAAAACTTCTTGGATTTCAGGATCCTCAATGCATCTTAAATATGGTCCTGCAAGAGATCGTTTATACAACACATTATTTAAAATCGTGAATTGAGATACCTTAATTTTGAAAGCCCTAGGGTTTTCTCCTGTAGGAATCTCTCCATGTTGTAAGTATCTCATGATTGGGAGGATCCATGATCCTGAATGAGTTTGAGTATCCTCACTAGGGATAATTGTAGAATCCTCTCCTATTTCCATAGCCACATGATCCTCGATGGCAGGGGCCAGGATATGGATAATGGGGATACTTATATCCTCCGGGATCTTCAAAGATGATCCTAGATTAGCCAATGCATCAGCTTCTGCATTTTCTTCCCTTGGTACCTGTGTCAAACTAAAGGAAACAAAAGAGAGTGCCAATTCTTTGACTATCTCCAAATATTTGGTTAGCTTTTCACCTTTAACAGCATAAGATCCATTAAAGTGATTAGTGATTAACAAAGAATCTACATGTACCTCAAGATACCTGATCCTCATATGCTTAGCAATTTGCAAACCAACTATCAAGGCTTCATATTCAGCCTCATTGTTAGTAGTTTGGAACTCACAAGCTATAGAGTGGGGTATTATGTCCCCCTGTAGCGATTTTAGTAGTATTCCAAGCCCTGTTCCTTTGACATTTGAGGATCCATCAGTATAGAGTATCCAAGGATCCTTGGTCTCCTCTAGCTGCTGGACTTCTAATTCAGCTTCCTTTTGCAAATCACTACTGAAATCTGCCACAAAGTCAGCTAATGCTTGGGATTTAATGGCTGTCCTGGGCTCATATCTTATATCATATGCACTAAGCTTCACTGCCCACTTAGCCATCCTTCCTGACATTTCAGGTTTCCTGAGGACATTCTTAATTGGAAAATTAGCTTTGACAATAATGGCATGAGTTTCAAAATAATGTCTCAATTTAGTAGATGCCATAATTAATGCAAGGATAAGTTTTTCTAAGTGTGAATACCTGGATTCAGCATCAAGTAAACTCTTACTTACATAATAGACAGGATGTTGTGTACCTTCGTGATCCTTAACAAGGACGGCACTTACTGCTTTTGAGGATACCGCAAGATATAAGGATAACACATCTCCTTTTTCTGGTTTTATCAAGGCCGGGGCCGAGGATAGGTAATCCTTAAGAGCTCTTAGGGCACTTTCATGCTTCTCAGTCCACTCGAATTTCTTGTTCTTCCTTAGGATATCATAGAATTCCTTGCACTTTTCTGAGGATTTGGATATGAATCTGTTTAAAGCTGCAATCCTGCCTGTTAACCTCTGAACATCCTTAGCATTGGCAGGGGACTTGATGTTCACTATAGCTTTGATTTGTTCTGGACTGGCTTCAATGCCTCTCTTTGTCACCATATATCCTAAGAATTTACCTGCTTTAACACCAAAGTGACATTTTGAAGGATTAAGTTTCATGTTATATTTGTCAAGGATATTGAATGCTTCCTCCAAGTCCCTTAGGTGATCCTCAGCCTTTTTGGATTTTACGACCATATCGTCTATGTAAACCTCCATAGTTTGTCCAATCTGATCCTTGAACATCATATTCACTAGCCTTTGATAAGTTGCACCTGCATTTCTTAGTCCAAATAACATAGCAATATAACAGTATATACCAGTTGGAGTCATAAAGGCTGTATCCTCTTGATCGGATGGTTCCATCTGAATTTGTTGAAATCCAGATGAAGCATCCATAAAAGTTAACAGTTCATGACCCGCAGTTGCATCCACCATGGAGTCAATGTGGGGTAATGGGAAAGGATCCTTGGGACATGCCTTATTTAAATCAGTGAAATCGACACATACCCTCCACTTTCCGTTTTTCTTTTGAACAACAACCACATTGGCCAACCATCTTGGATATTTGACCTCTCTAATCATACCTGCTCGGAGTAATTTCTCTACCTCCTCCTGGATAATGGCATTTCTTTCTGGTGCAAATTTCCTCCTCTTTTAATGGATTGGTTTGAAGGACCTATTAATGCCAAGTTTGTGAGTGATTATATCTTTAGATATACCTGTCATGTCTTCGTGTTTCCATGCAAAGGTAGTCTTTCTCCTTTTGAGGAAGGATATGAGGTCTTCCTTTATTTCGCCAAGGATCCCTGATCCTATATAAACTTTAGATTCAGGATCATCAGGATCCATAAGGATTTCTACTACATCCTGTTCTCTTGCCTCCAAGACATCCCTTGGAGGATGCTTTAATTGCTATTGCTCCCTTGACTTTGAGGCTGGTTTCATTGATGAGGTGTAGCAGTTCTTAGCTTCTTGCTGATCACTATCAATCTTCACTATTCCCCAAGGACTAGGAAGCTTCACACATTGATGATAAGTGGATGGGACTGCCTTCATGTCATGTATCCAAGGCCTGCCAAGGATAACATTACAACAAGATAAACAGTCAATAACACAAAATTTTTGGTAAGAATGTAGGCCTTCGATATAGATTGGGAGTTTAATGTCCCCCAGAGTATTCTTAGTCTCGCCACTGAATCCCACGAGCACAGAGGATCTTGGTATGATATCGGATTCAGGAATATTCATCTTCTTGAGGACATCAAGCTGGATAATGTTCACAGAGCTTCCTCCGTCTATAAGGATCCTGCGAACAAAATGGTTAGAAATAAAAAGAGTGATAACCAAACCATCGTGATGAGGATCCTGAATGTCAACACGATCATCCTCATCAAAAGTTATAACTTTTCCTTCGGAGACACTGGATGTTCGAATGGGTCTATCTCCATTATCCATCTTGGTTTCCTTTGCATGTCTTTTAGCTGCAGAGAAGGATGTTCCACAAATGTCTGATCCTCCAGAAATAAAGTTTATAACTTGTGCATCTGCTGGAGGGGCTGGAGCTTTCTCTGGGATCCTTTCAGGATCCAGAGTCCTTGACTTCTTTCTCCCCAATAATTCTTTCAAGTGCCCCTTGCTCAACAAGTATCCAATTTCTTTTCTCAGTGCGATGCATTCTTCTGTGAGATGCCCAAAATCTTCATGATATGCACACCACTTTGACTTATCTTTAGTTGCAGCTGGTCTGTCATTTTTCCTGGGCCACCTAGCTTTATCACCTAAATTCTGCATCGCAAGGATTAGTTCATTGTTGTCAACAGAAAAGCAATATTCGGAAATTGGAGGATAATCCTCATCATCCTCTTCTTGTTCAACAGCATACACATTCTGGTTATCAGATTTGTTATAGGATCTGAACTTGTTGTTCTTGAATGAGGATCCTTGCTTCTCTTGCTTCGAGGATCCTGCTAACCTCTCCTGGATCCTTTTGTCATCCTCTAGCCGGATGAACCTAAGGGCCCGGGTTCTTACCTCATCTAGGTTCCTGCATGGTGTCATAACAAGATCATCATAGAATAATGAATCCCTAAGCAATCCTATTTTAAAGGCTTCAACAGTCATAGCTATATCCAGGTTAGGGATATCTAAGGATTCTTTACTAAATTTAGTGATATAATCCCTTAATGATTCATTATGACCTTGGGTTATCCTATACAGATCACTAGTTAAACGCTCAAATTTTCTACTACAAGAAAACTGGTTATTAAATAGGTTAACTAGATTAGCAAACGAGGTAATAGAGTAAGGGGGAAGACTTAGCAGCCATTTAAGAGCCGATCCAGTAAGAGTGGATCCAAATCCCTTGCACAGACATGCTTCCTTTAACCTTTCTGGGATGGGATTGATCTCCATCCTTTCCCTGTACTGTGCTATGTGTTCTTCAGGATCTGTTGAACCGTCATACAACTTCATGGTAGGCACGTGGAACCTCTTGGGTATCTCAGCATCACAGATTGGTGGTGCAAAACGAGATATCTTGTGGCTCCCATCTGCAATCTCCGGGATAGGCTTGACCACTCCTGGGACACTTGATATCATATCCTTTAACTTTTGCAATTCTCTGGCCATGGCATGATTGATACCTGTATCCTACATAAGGCCATGGTTAGTGGTATAAGAATTATTGAAAGTGTTACCTCCCATTGGATTCAAATTAGGAAGAGCGGATGTGAATCCATATTGTTGGGGCTCTGGAATGACCGATGGACCAGTAGAAGCAATGGTCTGCATTGGAATAAAATCTCCCTGATGGATATCGGAACTCCCTGATTGCAAACTCCTTAAGGATCCCGGAATCTGGAAGGATCCATGAAACTGAGAGGATCCTTGGACCTGGGAGGATCCTGGGACGTAGGAAGATCCTTGAACCTGGGAGGATCCTTGAAACTGAGAGGATACTTGAACCTGGGAGGATCCTGGAACATAGGAAGATCCTTGAACCTGGGAGGATCCTGGAACATAGGAGGATCCTTGAACCTGGGAGGATCCTGGAACATAGGAGGATCCTTGAACCTGGGAGGATCCTTGAAACAGCCAGAATCCTTGAATCTGCTGCCCTCCTGAGTATCCTCCCGAGCTTACGAAGGATCCTATATGCTGAGGATGGGATCCTGCTGGTTGGAAGTATGACCCTGAAGCCTGAGTCATTGCTGATGATCCGTAATGCACTCCTTTTGGCCCTCCCACATATTGAACGTCTGGAACCGCTGAAGGCTGAGAAGTTATAACCGGAGTATCGAAATTCAAAGATCTGGGCATCAGTGGGGAATGATCCTCTGCCGATCTCTTCTGTTTCTTGATGTCTCCAATTTCTCTAAGAATCCTTTCATTGGTCTTATCCTGCTGCTGTATATGCTCCTTCATCTGCAAAATCAGAGTAAACAAGTCACTAGTAGTAGGAGTATAAGAAGCAGAAGAAGTTGGAGGTTTTGAGAAAATGGGAGTTGGTTTCTTCTCGGCATTTTTCTGAGGTCCAGAAGGTGGTGGAGGCAAAGGTGGAATGCCCTGGGAAGAATTTACTGCAGACATCGCACTGGAGGTGTTCTTTGATGATGAAGCCATCTGCTTGGATGTAACGAACCAAAATGATCACAAAAATGAGAATTTCTTAGGAATGAAGCACCAATTACCCCACGGTGGGCGCCAAACTGTTTTGGTAAAAAATCAGACGAGGATAATGCAACCAAACTCTCTGTTACGGGGTATGATGCTTGAATTGGTAAACAATAATGAGGATCACTATGAAATGAATTGCACATGAGACACAAAGATTTATACGAGGAAAAAGCCCTTGATCAATGAATGATCTCCGGTATAAAAAACCTCGGGTGATGGAAACTACCGATCACCAACTCAAATTAAACAATAATCCTTTTACAACTTCGGATGATAGCGAGCTAAATACAAAGATCACTATAGTGTATCGTGTAGAAATGTATGAAAAATGCTAAGTGTTTTGCCGAGAGCTGGTAAGTGTAGTTGTACGAGTGTGTGTAGCCAAAAAATAGCCAAGTGTTGTCTAATTAGCTCGCTACCCCTTTTAAATTTAGTAAAATATCTAAATAACTAACTATCCGCAATTCGTGCCTTCTCCCCACGATCTCCATAACGTTCACCACGGTCAAGCACGTGCGGAATAAACGTGGAATATTCTCCAGGAACGTTACCAAGACTAAGTCCAAGCTGGTACTCCTGCAAAACAATACCAAAATCATAGCAGACAATCATTAGTATAAGGATCCTTAGGATGATCCATGATCCTGAAGCACTTCTGAGGATCACTAACTGACACAGAAGTAAGGATCACCAAGCAGGATAATAATTGAGGATCACGGGTCATTAAGAAATCCTCCCCTAACAGGTTGCTAACCAAGTTATTATTGAGTATGTTTGAAAGTGCAGGTTTATGAATGTCGGATTTTCGAAGTGTTGATACAATAATGAAACGGTTGAATGTTGAAAGGATAATCGGGTTGAAGTAACTTATGCGGTTAGAATATGCTATGGACGTTTTAGTTTATACAACATTTTATGTTGGTCGTCATCATCTACTAACGGGTTAGTTGTATGAAAATATATGTCATACCCATTTAATTGGGTAATTGAATGCGTGAGAGAAATGAAAGTACATACACGTATGGAACTAAAGTGACGGTTTTATAAGCAAATAAGTATAATGACTAACCTTTTAAAGCTTTGTTGTTTAATGTAGGTAAATCCTCAATTCAGGCGACTTGGAGAATCGGAGCGAGCGCGTGTTCATGTTATGTCATACCAAACGCTTCCGCTAGATTGTTCAAATGTTTTTGGTCCAAAATTTGTTGTATTGGTTCTTAGTAGTATTTTGTCGAATGAATCGTAGATTTGTATCTAGTCTGATTATGTTTAAAACAGGGTTATGCTCGTTTTATGGACGGGTCATGCCCAAATTTTGTTAAATTAATGCACATGCGTTATTGATATCATCGTTTCAAATTCCGTAAAGTTGGACACTTTTAAGAAATTTTTTATATTTCTAGTGTCCTTTAGTTGTCTTTTATTAGATGCAAATGCGGACCTTACAAGTTGGTATCAGAGCCAAGGTTTGAGGGATACGAGCATAAGATGTGATGCTTGAACTCAAACCGACAGCACTTTTGAAAGTGTGCTCGCTCCGAGATTCGCCAATGAGGTAAAATTTTAAACATTCGTTTAATACGAGTATGCATAGTGTGTTACGGTATAAGTCTTAAGATTCGAGCAGGCTATGAAGTGATAAGGTGAGTAAAATAAGAAGTCCCGGGACCCGTGTAGCTGAAAACGGACCCGGGAAATAGTCGAAACACCCCAAAATGGTTTTCCAGCGTTTCTGCTAAGGGATGGCCGTCGTCGACGGGCTGTGAGCCGTCGCCGACGGGCTCATGTTTGTCGACGGCTTAACTTCCTGCCTACGGGCTATTGTGGGCGACGCCCATTTATGAAGCCCGTCGCCGACGGGGTATGAAGCCGTCGCCGACGGGTAGCGGAAATAATCCGCTGATATTTCTTTGTTTTGTCTTATTTTCGTGTCTTGATGTTTCTAAGTTGTTTAAAGCTTAATGAATGTTCGTGTAGGGCCTATACAAGGCCTAGTAAGACATATGTGACCACGATCAGTGGGTAAGATAGACGGAATATGCTAATCATTTATTAATATGCTATTCATAAGGCCAAGAGCACGCAGGTTATGCGGAGGGCAAGCGCAATTGTTCAGAAGGGATGATCCGTGAATGCGGTCTAGGACCGGCATCAAGGCAAGTAATAAGACGAATTAACCCCTGGTACGTAAACTCAACGCGTGGATGTATGAAATAGTATAATTAGGTAAGCGAAGGAAAATTCTAGATGAATATAAGAACGACATGGTAAAGAAGTTTTAAAAATATAACACGTGCCGAAACTTAATTCTTCGGACATAATGTGGCGATTACGCGAAGACACGAAACAGTACGTGGATTGTGTACCTGGCCAGTACACAAGAAACGTATGACGTTCGTGAGACCGCGATAATTGTTACAGGTATATCCGTTAGAATTGGGTAGCAGGTGGGCGTATGGGTGAAATGAGTAGTAAGACTCTCGGGAGATTGAGAGTACTACGTAAGAGTAAAAAATGCAGATGATAAGAATGAAATGTTTGAATCCGCGTGACGGATTCAAAGAATGAAAGATATGAATGCAATGCTTGAATCCGCGAGACGGATTCAAGGAATGAAAGACATGAATGAAATGCTTGAATCCGCGAGACGGATTCAAAGAATGAAAGATATGAATGCAATGCTTGAATCCGCGAGACGGATTCAAGGAATGAAAGACATGAATGAAATGCTTGAATCCGCGAGACGGATTCTAAGAATAAAGATATGGATGCAATGCTTGAATCCGCGAGACGGATTCAAGAAATGAAAGGCATGAATGAAATGTTTGAATCCGCGAGATGGATTCAAAGAATGAAGGATGTGAATGCAATGTTTGAATCCGCGAGACAGATTCAAAACATAGGAGGTACGAAAGGTATGAATAATGTGTTCGAATCCGCGAAACAGATTTAAGATATAAAAGACGAAACTAGTCTACATAAGAAGAAGTCGATAGCTTGACCATGTTAAGTAAATGTAAAGCAAATGAGCAAAAGAATGATAAGAATGAAAATATTCGAATGTGTAAGTAATTACGGACCGAACAAGTAAATATTCCTTAAGTGATATGACCCAAATTATGTTTAAACTTACATATATATATATACATATATATATATATATACATGAATATATTTATGCAAATGCGTTGTATGCAAGAATGGTAGAAATATTAAATGGGACATACGGGTCAGATGGCGATCGCCATTTGAACTCGGTAGTTAATGATTTGATTTGTTAAGTTTTATACTCATAGGTGAGCTTGAAGAATAGAGACGCAATGTCACTAATCGGAAAGGAATGATCATCGTAAGGCATGGATAACGAATCAATGGAATTTACTTCCGTCAGGTATGTTCGTAATGATTGTCGAGTGGTATAGAACTTGAATGCTCGTAACTGTGGAAATTCTGATAGAATGTAAGAGACGGAAAGTATCGTTAAGAACTACTAACCTTGATGCTCGGCTTGTTGGCCATGTTCATTTGAACAAGACATTGTAGAAAAGATACGCATGGCATGAATAACAATAGTAACCATGGAAATAATGCTTAGTTTTCGTGTTAAGTACGGATAAGTAAGTTTAAGAAGGGTGATTTTGGTTGTAACCGTAAGTCCTTCGAATGATTATAAATGCGTATGATAATATATCGACCCCTCCTATGAGCTTAAGGGTAATCAGAAGTAAGGATAGAAATGGAATGTTTAGGAAGGCTCATAGTGAATAAAATGAAAGATAGAATATGATGTATGAGTAGAATAAAATAAATCGATTTATTTCGATTAGTAAATATATGAATGTAATATGCTTACATAGGATGTTAGAAACAAGCCATAGACTTAGTTTGTATGATTAATAACTGTATACACTTGGAATAAATTCGATGAATGAAGCGCTAGTGATGGTATGTGCTAGGAGCTAGCATTATAAAGTGAAGACGATACTAATAAGAGCTCTGGATCAGATTCGGACTTTAATGCGATTATGAAAGTAATTTACTTGATTTAAGAACGGAGGGACAATGCGTACAAAGACGTTTATGAATGAATGAAACTCTTGCCAAGATCTCGAATGCATCCCTGTGGTAGTAAGCATTGTAAATGAAAAGATGAAAGAGTAGGAGTAGAATTGGTCCAGTTGGAATGAGAAAGGTTTCGGGGACGAAACCCCCTTTAAGGAGGGTAGACTTGTAACACCCCAAAATTTCATAAAGGCTTATCTTAATATTTAAATGCTAAGAATGATTAGTAAGTTGTAAATAAATGAAATACAACAACTAAGTAAATAAACCTAGTTAAATGCCTAATAACAAGTTAGGGAATGAAACTTGTGGCAACTATGATAGTATGGTAAACTTGAGGGGCTAAGATGACCAAAAAGGAAACTTAATATATTAAAACAAAAATCACACACACACACACACACACACACACAAGGTGTGTGTGTGCGTACGGTCGCACAAGAGAAAGGGGGAAGAAGGGGTGTAAACCCTAACCACAAGAAAATCCAGCAATTGAAGGTGTTATGGAGCAAGAATCGAATGCATGAACTTAGTTCCTCTTTAATCCATGTACATTGAACATAAGGTAAGTTAAATTATGAGTTTTAATGAGAGTTGATGAAGTGGGTTATGATCAAATCCACGAATTTGTATGAGATTTAGCATGAATATGTGTTAGAATCATCTTATGGAACATGTGTTGTGCATGATTTTGATTAATTTCATGTTTTGAAGTAAAACCCATTTGGGATGATGAAGTGAGTGAATCACCATGTTCAATAATTGTGTAATTTGTGATGTAGTATGTTGTATGTGATAAATTATTTTAGATAAGTTGATTAGGACATGAAATAAATGGATGTTTAGTTGAATTTGATGAATGAAGATAAGAACATGGAAGATCATGCATGAATGGGTTGTACATTGTGCTAAGATAGTGGTACGCACACCAAGTGCTTGATGAAATGCCTAGGTGAGCTTGATAAATGAAATTGTATGTAAGAAAAAGATGAATATATGTGGAATGTGAAAATGAGGTATTTGATAGTAAACTAACATAAGAAGTGTGTTTTAGTTATAGTTCATGTGGATATTATGTTGAAGCAATGTTGGGTTAGCTTAGTATGGGTTAAAGTGTTAGTTGTGAAAATATGAGAATGCAAGTGTGGATAGAATGGATTATGTATGTACATGTGTATGTGTATATAAGTAAGTGATCATGTAGTTGTAGATGTCATACAATACAAGTGTCGTAAGTATAGCCTAATATGATGTCGCGTATATAAGAGGTTAAGTTGAAAGTTTATACAATAAACCGTAACCTTTGAAAGTTAACTACGCATCTACGCATAAGAAGCATGCTTTGATTTGTTGTCGTAAAGGTAGGATTATAGGAAGTCGTATGGTACATGTTATGTTAATACGCATTATTGTGATGACATGATGAATTACATTAGTTTGAAAGGATATGAAATTGATTATATGTCTTATGCTTGTTAGTTGTGACTAAAGGAAGTCAAATGTGAAATATGCGGTTGATATGATCGTTAACACGTACAATGATGTATGCTAATGAAAATGTAATTTGGTGACATGAAAGTATAGGAATCATGTCAAGACGGACTCAAGCATGAAAGGCTAACGAGTCGAGAGGAGGCAAGGAATCGGATACGAACCCGGATGCACGAGGTAAGTGATTTCCGTAATCACTTCTTAGTTTGTTTAAGTAATATAATGTTTTAATTATTGAGTCCATATGAAGTTGAGGTCAAATCAATAGATTATTTTGATAAATGCACGAACGGGTCGAATAGTTCGTAGATGAATAATAAGCCGAACACGTATAAGTTAAGAAATTCCTTAACTCGGATGTTGGATTTCAAGTTCACATGATAGAATATTAATTTACAATCATGTAGGAAGAAACGTGACGCAAAACGGATGAAAAATGAGAGAGTTATGTCCGTTTCGGTAAGAATTAATGGCTAGGAAAAGTGCAGAGTTGACACGGCCGGGTGGTGAGTTGACACGGCCGGGTGAAGGTTCTGTCAAAAATATTATTTATGTGATTTATGCATCGTAGGCTTCGGTATATTATCCGTGGACTACGATGGGCCTCCCAAACATGATTTCGAGTGTTTCCTTGACGATTATAAGTTGTAAACCCAAGTCTAAGCCTCATGTAATTTATATAAGAGTATGATAGATGTATGTAACGAAGTTGGACATATATTACATGAAAATGGTATACAAGAATGCGTACGGAACACGTAGGTATGAATACATGATTGTAGGTATGATTGAATGTATATTAGGTATGTAGATGTGTATGATTGTAAGTATGTATGTGTGCAAGTATGTGCGAATGCATGATTTGGATGCATTTGAGAATTTGCGTTACTAATAATGCCCTTGGGTTTGGAATGTAAGTTAATAAGATGCATTTAAATGGTTGACGTCCTTTTTACGAAGATGTAGTACTTGAATATGTTGAGATCACGGGTTGCTAACCAAGTTATTATTGAGTATGTTTGAAAGTGCAGGTTTATGAATGTCGGATTTTCGAAGTGTTGATACAATAATGAAACGGTTGAATGTTGAAAGGATAATCGGGTTGAAGTAACTTATGCAGTTAGAATATGCTATGGACGTTTTAGTTTATACAACATTTTATGTTGGTCGTCATCATCTACTAACGGGTTAGTTGTATGAAAATATATGTCATACCCATTTAATTGGGTAATTGAATGCGTGAGAGAAATGAAAGTACATACACGTATGGAACTAAAGTGACGGTTTTATAAGCAAATAAGTATAATGACTAACCTTTTAAAGCTTTGTTGTTTAATGTAGGTAAATCCTCAATTCAGGCGACTTGGAGAATCGGAGCGAGCGCGTGTTCATGTTATGTCATACCAAACGCTTCCGCTAGATTGTTCAAATGTTTTTGGTCCAAAATTTGTTGTATTGGTTCTTAGTAGTATTTTGTCGAATGAATCGTAGATTTGTATCTAGTCTGATTATGTTTAAAACAGGGTTATGCTCGTTTTATGGACGGGTCATGCCCAAATTTTGTTAAATTAATGCACATGCGTTATTGATATCATCGTTTCAAATTCCGAAAAATTGGACACTTTTAAGAAATTTTTTATATTTCTAGTGTCCTTTAGTTGTCTTTTATTAGACGCAAATGCGGACCTTACACCAACTGTATTTAAGGTAGGTTTAATGTGGTGATCAATATAAACCAAATTTTACCTCTTGAATCATTATTTTACGGCAAAAACTCAAATAGTGTCATTTAGCTAATACAATACCTCTTTCAGCTTCTATACTTATTCTAAGTATTTACCTAATCATAAAACTCGTTTCCAAACAACCTTTAAGGTTCGTTTGTTCCATTTAGCCTACAAGGGCGTTTTGGTTGATTTTAGTCCTTTTATGGCGAAGGACTCTCTCTCAAATTATTCGACCAAAATAACACTTTTAACTACAACATAATTATGCGTACCTGGCCCGGATCAACAAGTAGACCCGATTTATACCTCGTTTTCATTATCACACCATCAATAGTGACGCAATTATCCGATTGGCTAATCGGTCCTGTTAACATAAGACTTGACAACCACATTAGTCGATATTGTCAAATGGTGTTATCATCACCATTCGACCCGTTTGGACTATATGCCCAACATTATCTATTAAATCAAAAACATCGTTTTTGATTTTCGAATTCATACATCCATCACATCCCGGATTTTATAACCATACCTCTTTTTCTTTTACACTCTTTTCTTACAAATTCAACCCATTTCGGCTTACGCCATGGGTATCCTTTTAACCTTGATTTACATTAGTCGACACTTGACAAATTTCCATATTTCCAATATTATCGGTATCACGTTTACAACGTATCGAATAAACGGGTATTCTACATAACTGTGTAACTTACACTTACCTCGCATCCACGCCACACTTTTCTTTCCGTAATTGCTCCGTTTGACCCGCTCCCTCCTCCAAGCTTTCATCTAGCTTGTTACGCGTCAAACTATTGGCAATCATTTACAAGGCGGTTAAATTAGTCATAAAAATCACAACTATTCCACCTCACTTATTTCCTATGCCGAAGCTACTATTTGACTTCATGATTAGTTAACTTAACTTATCTAAAGTTAACTACTTTCAATCGCATGGTTTACGATATTAAGTCTAAATCAACATAGTATTTAGAACTCTTATCACTTCATATCACGCGTAATTGCCATATCATTCGAATACGCGTTTTCACTCTAAATTTCAACACTTTAGTTCTCATTTAGGCATTTTAACAAACACCTAATGTGCATAATTTTACATATTTACTAACTAGTTCATAACTAGTTATTTTCACCAAGATTTACATCAAAATCAAACCTCTATGTCTAGTGTTCATGAACTACATCAAGAACTTATATCATAACAATCAATATTCCTGAATTTAACATCCTAATTCAAGTGTTCATCACAATGACATAAAAACCCACTTAGCATATAAATGGGTATTAATCTATTTCACAATTTTTCATCATTAATTCGTCAAATCCTTACTAGGGTTTGTTCCTAGACATGGATTTATCCTTATTTCACTCTCACATCAAACATGCAAGCAATAATTTTGTTTATCATAAATTCATCAAGAATTTCAACTTCACTAAACATAAAAATTTAACATACCTTGTGATCCCCTAAGCTTGGTGATCACGAATTTGTGTTAATCCATACGATTTGGCTCTAAATTGCCTTTCAATTTGTTGAATCTTGATGAACTAGGGTTGCACCCTTTCTTTTCTTGATCCTGGGCGATTACACGCACACACACACACTCTCAGTGTGTGTGTTGTGTGTTATTACTTGTTTTAATAAATATTAGTTTCCCACTTGACAACTTTAGTCCCTCATGTTTCTATTTTGATCATTTGAATCTATAGTTCACTATTTATAACTTAGTCACATATTACTAACTAGGTCAATTATTCCTAGTTAAATTTAATGGGTTCGGGAAGTCATAACCCGTTTTATTTTTAAGTCCCGTTAACTCGGGCCTTTCCTAAATTTATTTCCTTAAAAAGTCTTCGTACAACCTTTATTTAATATTAGGTTTAATTATTTAAATCCTAATATTAACCGGGTAAGTTTTACCACTATCGGTATTTTACCCGTCTTTTAGTGTTAACGTGGTTTGATTACCAAACCCATTTTCGGGGTGTTGCAGTTCAGACCTTAATTCATAACCAACTGGGGTAGCCCAGTTGGCCACCGACACCCATATTCCAACACTTGGATCATTGGGGTCTCGGGTTCGAGACGTGGCAACCCCACCTCTCTCGAACCCCAAGTGTTGGGAGGATATTTGCCGCCAGGAATCCTTGTCGGGTGGTGAACTGGGAGGGGGGATCCCCTCCTCGGTCAGGGGTACCGTGCACCTACCCTTTTTTTTAATTCATATGGTTTCGAAACTGAAAGTTTAAAGATGTTAGAGCATCAGCACATCTTCATTCATATGGTGAACATCGTGCGTATACGAATCCTGAAAAGCGGAAACAGTTCAGACCTTAATTCATATTGTTTCGAAACTGAAAGTTTAAAGATATTAGAACATCAACAAATCTTAATTTTGTGATGCACAGATTATAGTTGTTTCTTCTTCAGCAAGGAAACAAACATTCAACACAAATCTGCTTCTCCTTTATTTTACAACAGATCCGAACAACAACCTCTACTCGAATTTAAAACACATCTGAAACTTCGATTCAATCTACAAATGCTATGCAGATTTGATATAAAGAGAATTCAGATCAAAGATTTTAGATCTGGAATTCTTCGACTTATGAACAGGTTCAATACATGACATACCTAGATGTTAAATTCTTATAAGAATCACCAACAGTATCCTACCAATAAACATCAGAACCCCCATTGATCATATCAAAATCTTTAACCTTAAAAGCACAGTCATTTATCACACTAAATGACCCTCAGGACACATAACAAATTCACTTGTGAAATTGATCACAGATGTGTTGCTTTTCGGGCAATACGGTATCGAATGGAGACTGGACACGGATAAACTGAACATACTGATCATGGGTATGAGGAAATAGAATGAAATTAATGAAAAATATTGTGCATTTGCCATTAATATGATCAGATTTTTGAGATCTGAGGTGGGTATTTTATGATTTGAAAAGGGTGTTGTTAATGATTGTAACGGGGGAGAAAGATGGGATTGAGATATGGAAACGACGTCGTATCGTTGTGATCGCCGGAGTTGGGTGGCTCTGGGAGTTGGTCGTACAGTAAAAACTCCTTTTCAAATGCATATCCAAACATCACAGAAATGACTTATTAACTTTTAAGAAGTCAATACGTTAAAAGAAGCTCAAAATAAGCAATCCCAAACACCCACTGAGTATTGGATTATTATGAACTCAAATCATCCAAAATATTACTTTCAACATGAAATCAAAGAAAATATTAACGTTTAACATGAACTTTAATCAAATAGGATAACAATAATCCTTATCACAATCTATTATACTTAATATCATACGAAAGTTTAAGTTGAGATCCAAGAATGAAAATTAAAATAGAGCAAGATAGGTATAACATAAACTCAGTTTCGATCAGAGGAAGCGAATAAAATAAGGATTAAACCAAGAAAGATGGGCCGGATTCGTTGGATATCATGAAGTGCGGTGCCGCATTAGGTTAGGGCATCAAAGAGATGCACAGGTGGATGAAAGAAAGAAAAGGAACCATGACTTATTGAAAATTTGGGTCAAATCTTTTTACCCGTCAGGATCGCGTGTGGATCCATAGAAGCAGAGGTGGAATAATCCAAAGTGATAGGCTCTAAGGGAAAGACACGTATCCTTAAGCGATTTCTTTTATTATAAATATGGAGGCTATATTTTGTAATTTAGGATATATACTAAGATTTGACCTAAAAACCCTAATTTGACAAACAAAAAAGTAAAGGGATGTTAGGGATTGCTTTTAACTTTTTTCTCTTTGAAAAAGTCACAAATTTTAACTTCTCGTTTCTCAAGTGCATATCCAAACACCACAAAAATGACTTATTAACTTTTAAGAAGTCAATACGTTAAAAGAAGCTCAAAATAAACAATCCCAGACACCCACTGAGTATTGGATTATTATGGACTCAAATCATCCAAAATATAACTTTCAACATGAAATCAAAGAAAATATTAACGTTTAACATGAACTTAAATCAAATAGGATAACAATAATCCTTATCCCGATCTATTATACTTAATATCATACGAAAGTTTAAGTTGAGATCCAAGAATGAAAATTAAAATAGAGCAAGATAGGTATAACATAAACTCACTTTCGATCGGATGAAGCGAATAAAATAAGGATTAAACCAAGAAAGATGGGCTGGATCCGTTGGATATCATGAAGTTTTGTGTCGCATTAGGTTAGGGCATCAAAGAGATGCACAGGTGAATGAAAGAAAGAAAAGGAACCATGACTTATTAAAAACCTGGGTGAGATCTTTTTACTCATCAGGATCGCGTGTGGATCCATAGAAGCAGAGGTGGAATAATCCAAAGTGAGAGGCTCTAAGGGAAAATTTGTCGTTTTCATCCACTTTGCTAACCCCATCCATTTTCTAGCGTTAGATGAAATGCAATTTTGTTAAGCATAATGTACAAGTTAAGAAAACAATAACAAAAGAAAACCTACCACATATTTGATATTGTCATATCACTTTTGTTTGATATGGTCATATCCCCTTTTTAGCATATGGTTGTATAACTTGACCATGTCATATAATGTGGTTGCGGGCCGAGGGTACGCGAAAATCCATAGGCCCTAATAAAAAATTATAAACTTCGCCCTTAAACTTTTGAAACCACCCATCATTAAATTTAAAAAGAGTTAATTGTCATTTTCGTCTCCGTGGTTTGTCCAATTATGCCAGTTCAGGCCAAATTTTAAATTTATACCATTTTCGTCCCTAACATTCTTGAAACATGCCAGTTCCACAAAAAAAACTAAGGTTGAATCGAATAATTGGACAAACTAGAGGGACGAAAATGATAGTTAACTCATGTTTTTTTGGACGGAACTGGCATGTTTCAAGAATGTCAGGGACGAAATGGTACAAATATGAAATTTGGTCTGAATTGGCATAATTGGACAAATTACAGGGACGAAAATAGCAGTTAACTCATTTAAAAAACTGATCCTGAAAAACCAACTTATTTTTTTAATTTAATATAAACATTAACTGTCAATGTAACTAATATAATTACCAATATCCAAATGCTAAAACCACTGTGACTTGGGCCCAAATTATTTAAACCTTATTAGCCCTATGACCATAAGCTTAGATCATTTACCCTCAGGATTTAGCTCATGCTTTATGATTTTAAAGGTTTAAACTTATTAAAGTAAAAAAGAATAAAAAAATCCAGCCGCGATTGCAAAGAAAAAGAACATCGAGTAACAACAGAGAACACTCATACCCACTGCCGATCATCCTTCGTTGTCGCTGGATCCCCTCGTCGGCCCAAATTCGGTCAGAATTTCGACTTTTGGTAAGTGAGTAAGTGAATCACTCATTGATGGTTAGTTTTATTATTTTAATATATTTGATTAGGGTATAGGTGTAACACCATGAAAATTTCGTCCAATTATGTGACGACACGTGTCCAATTCTCCAACTAATCTCGACTACGTGGAGGGAGAAACCTCCAACTAATCCCGATTATGTGGAAGGATGAAGGACCTACACTAAGCGTTAACTGAAACGTGTTTTGAATCTCTGACTAATCCCGATTCTGGGAAGGAAGGAGAGATAATATTATTGAGCGTTAACTAAAACGTGTCCCGGTTCTCCGACTAATCCCAACTATGAGGAAGGAGAAGGATTAAAAGTGCCCAATGGCCAAAGATTTAAAGTCCAAGGACTAAATAAATAAAAATCTCAAATTTTGAGTTCTGGATGTCCCATACAGACCACAAAGGTTAACCCCTTACGGTCCCCGTAAGGATGTTTGATAAGATCTGTGCGCTTAAGGTCCTTACGGACCGTAAGCCATCACCCTTAAGGTCCGTAAGGGCTGCCAGTGACAGTTTATGCTTGCAGCCCAAGGCTTTCTGCCATGGTGCCACATATCTCGCATTCCTGCCACTCTTGCTCAGTCCTTGCCACCTCAATAACACCTACAAACATCCTAGAATGCCCCTGGACACTTTTCTTGATCTTGTGCATCATATCCAAGTATAAATAGCAAGCTCCACTCCTTCATTCTTTGCTCATTCTCATTCTTTCTCTCTAAACTTATCTTGGAGCTTTCCGCTGGACAAGAGGACTCCCATTTCAAGTTCTTTTCTGCTCAACACTTCCAAGTAACTGTTTCCACTTGTTCTATTTCATTTATTTAGTTATTTTTATGCTAAAAGTCAAACAGTTGACTTTTTGTTTGACTTTAGCTTTTGACCATTTTGTTCAAGGTAAAGTTCAATCCGAACTTTCCTACGTGATCGAAATAACGATGGTATGATCCCTCTGTGATCATACCTTCGGATAATCACGTTTACTAGTTGAATTGTTAAGTTGAGCATGTTACATAAAAGTTGAATTTTCGACTAAAATGCATAAATGATTTCTATAACTTATAACTAAGTTGTTTTGACATATATACAAGTTTTATAACTTATATAAACTGATGTTAACATGCTCAACTTGTCCAATTCAGTTTAGGGTCTTATTCTATGTCAAAACTCAAGTAGTTTGACTTTTTCTTTGACTTTTGATTCTGACCCGTTTGGTCAACGTTTTGACCTGTTTTAAACTTGTTTTAGGATCATAATATTGTTGAGTATAGCTATCTGAAGTTATACCATCTGGTCATTCTGTTTGATGGGTTTAATGACAAGTCTTGAATATGTTGTTAAAAATGACCACAATGCCCTTATGTGGTCAAATGAGCTAATTGGATGATTTTAAACTAAACCAAACTTTAATCTGACTTTGTAATAGTATGTACTTCAACAAAAAATATATTTTTACTACTTAGACTTATTGTATGCCCATCCGACTTTCAAAACCCTTCTTTATGCGCATAACTAGTTATGCGAACCTTGTTTGCATAAACTAGGCGTAACGGGTTAAAATCTTTTAAAACCTCCTCAAATCAGAATGTTGGTTTACTTAACCTTTATCCAATGAATCCTTACACTCAGATAGGGGTAAACCACATTCTAATCAATCTACGCTTAATCTAGCGAATTAATCTTATTCTTACGTAACGGGCCGTGTCAAAGGAACTAACCTATGACCCATATACATTCTAACAAATAACTGAATCTGTTCACTCTAGACTATAGAACCCCCCAGATATTCGAACTTGAGTTTAATTATTTTGTCTTCACGGCTTTTACTATATTGAAAACCGTTATCGGTTGGAAGCTAGCAAAAAGGTAAATACTCTTAACTTATTTTCTTTGAAAACTTGGTGTATGGCGAATACGCCACTTGGAGCGGGTATTACATAAATGAGCCGCCTATGATTGATCATAAATGTAAGAACCCGGTTTAATCCGTTATATTAGATAACTGAAATAATTGGGGGTTATTGGTACCGTGTCCGGGCGTCCCGACTCATGAACTATTATGGCCATACAGAATAACGTGCCAGGGTAGGCATACTGACTGTAAGACATATTATTCAACTTTGGTATGTACCATAATCATTATAGCACTGAAAATGACCAGCTTTGATATCTGGTTCCCATTGTATGACAAATATGTAAATCCGGTGACAAGACAAAATCCCAAGAAATATTAAATGATTACCTACGGGCAATGTTGCAGAAATCGGCCTAGGCGGCCGATTAATCGGCGCCTAGGCGCTAGTCGGTGGGTTACTGCCTAAATTTAAGCTAGTCGGTCAAAAAAATCGGTTATGGTCAAAATCGGTAAAAGTCGGTAAAAGTCGGACAAAATCGGTCAAAGTCGGTCAAAATCAGACTAATCGGGCCATGTTTTTTGACCCAATTAACCCAATTTTTTAAACCTGGCCCATGGTTTATAGCCCAAGTTTTAGTTATAAACCTATTTTAACATTTAAGTTTATGTATTTTAACATTTAACTCCCTCTATCTTTCACTAGTTTACATATGGTTCCTAAACTTTTAAATTTATTAGTAAAAAGTATAAAGTTATCTCCTAAACTTGTAAATTTATTAATAAAAAAGTATAAAGCTATATATATATATATATATATATATATATATAATTTGTAAAATTATACTTAAAAGTCCAATCCAATTAATCCCTATTAATCCCGATTAATCCCTAGGCGGTACCTCACCGCCCGACTAGCACCTTCTACAACATTGCCTATGGGTTTCTCTATGTATAAAATCATTTTTGAAAAACTATTTTCAAAATGAGTCAGTTAATTGTATTTACCAGCGAAAGCTGACGTATTTTCAAAAGATTGAACTGCAGATTCCGAACCTTGATATTAGGTTGGGAATCCGGGTTGGCTATGATAAAGCTGAACCTTGATACTCGGTTATTGGCCGACTAGCGATTAATCGCCGACTAGTCGCGATTTTTACAACACTAGTAAAAGCTGAATCGTTAACCAAAACTGAACCGAAATCAACCAAAAATTAAGTTAACTGAAAACTGATTAACCAAAACCCAAATTAACGAAAACGGTTATCAATTTTTTTGTACCCTGATTTAACCAAAATGAACTAAACTGAACCATTCGTGTTTTCATATATTTCTAGCTTTTATACCTTCAGTTCATGTATTTCATATATTTCTAGCTTTTATACCTTCAGTTCATGTTTTTCATATTTATACCCCCATTTTATGTATTTATACCTTCATTTGTACATATACATTAATTTCATGTATTTATACCTAAATTTCATGTATTTCTAATCAAAAGTTTTAGCCCAAGTTTGATTTTGGCTACTAAACGAAATTAAATGAATCAAACCAAAAACCATCAAACTAACTAAATAAAGCAAACCGGTTAATTGAAAATGGATTGGTTAATAAAATAGACTATCGATGACCTCGATTTCGGTTGAGGATAATAATCTAACCAACCGAACAATGCACACCATAGTAATGTATGTGTTTCCCGCCGCATCGCGCGCACCTATTGGTTATTAACCGAAACCGGTTATCAGTGAGCAATAATCGTTAACCTAAACAAAACCGAAAACAGACGAAACTGGACCGAAATCAACCAAAAACTGAATTAACTGAAAATTGAAAACCGAATTAACCAAAAACCGTTTATCAATTTTTTTGTACTCTCGTTTAATCATAATTAGCTGAACCGAACTGAATCATTCATATGTTCATATATTTCTAGCGTTTATACCTCCAGTTCATATATTTCAAATATTTATACTTGTATTTCATGTATTTATACTTCAATTTCATATATTTCTAAGCAAAAGTTTTAGCCCAAGATTGTTTTTTGCTATTAACTAAAATTAAACGAATCAAACCGAAAACCGTCAATCTAACGGAATAAACCGAAGTGATTAACCGAAAGCAGATTGGTTAAAAAATAGACTAACCGATGATTTTGGTTTCGGCTTCGGTTGAGGATAATAACCGAACTGGCCGAACCATGCACAGCACAATGAAATGGATTGCCCGATTACTACGCTTTTAACGTATATCTATCACAATAATGCTACAATAAATATTATATGAATAAGAAAACTATCAAAAACGAGTATCGCAATGCGATGTGTCACTCACGCCGCATCGCGCGGGTATCCTGCTAGTAATAGTATAAAGGGTTATTGGATTTTAATAATTCTAAGTTTCACCAGTTGGCCGATAATAATCCCAACTTTAAAAATTCTCTCCAATAACCCAAACTTGTAAAAGTTTGGCCGCCATTGATCCTTTTCAAACATATAAGAATTTGGTCTCCTTAATAGATTCAATTACACCTAGAGACTCCTTAATTGATTTAAGTGCACCTATGTTAGAAAAGGATCAATGGCGGCCAAACTTTTACAAGTTGAGATTATTGGAGGGAATTTTTAAAGTTGGGATTATTATCGGGCAACTGGTAAAACTTAGGATTATTAAAATCCAATAACCCTAGTATAAACATAGATATAGATACTTAAATTATTGGGTTTATTTGGCTTATAAGTTATAAATTATAATCATGATGAATTTTGGAGCAGGAGATCAATTTTAAACATAGATATAGATACTTAAATTATTGGGTTTATTTGGCTTATAAGTTATAAATTATAATCATGATGAATTTTGGAGCAGGTCAATTTTAGGCAGCAGGTTTTGTGCTTCAAGGCTGCATGATCGATGAGGGCCAAATAAGCCAGGTATGTTATATTGTTGAAGGTTTTTTAGAGTTGTTTATCGGTTCAGTTTTCAGTTTCTTTGTTTTAATTTTTTGGTCGAAACTAAAAACCAAATCTACCCGAAGTCAAGAAGCTCAAAATGAACCGAAAACCCAATTCAAATTCAGTTTAGCTTTCAATAGACCGAACAATTTTTTTATTAAAATTTCATATTATTAAAAAAAAGTTTAATCATTATTTGATATTGGACTGGGTTAAGCTAAAGTCATTACTGGACTGGGTTAAATGACAGAACTCAAATAACCATTATGTTCATATTTCTAAAACCGAAAGTCCAATTTGGTTTCGACCGCAAAAACCGATGAAGTACTCCGGTTTTGTTTTATAGGTTTTGGTTCAGTTTATTTTTATTTTTTTGGGTATAAAATCTGAACAATGAACAGTTGAACACCACTATGTTTTTGAAGGCTTTTGGGCCTGTAGCAATCTGAATTGGTTTCATGTTTTTGAAGATTTGTTTTGGTGTTCCTTTGATTCGGCATTCACGGGCCTTGTTTCATGGTCTTTCGTTTCGGCCTCATTGTGCATTTGTGTGCTTCTTTTATGGGGATTATTATGTTCAAATCTTGTTTCGTACCATAACCTCTTAAAAGCCACTCGTCTTATAGGTTTTACGATAATGGTTAGAAAAATAACATATGCTAGTCGTGTTCTCTCTTTATTTGCCCTCACACATTATGTCGCATTTGGACCATCACCCTACATTGTTGTCGAATATCAGTTGTGCTAGTGTCATCCATCACCCATACCCTCGTTCTTCTACTCTTTTATTCCCCTCACTTCTTCAATGGGTCACTTTTTATGGAGAAAGTGCATCAGGTGAAGAAAGAGGTGAGTAGTCTACTTCCCCATGTACAAAAGTTTATTAAAAAGGAGACTGCTCAATTTATCGCTATGCATCATGCTAAGATGCCTATTGCTTTCATTGCTCTCTGTCATGATTGTTGGTATAACACAATTTCTAATTACTACAAGACGTGGAGAAACAATTAACTTATCTACTTGTTTTAGATGCACAAACACTATACTATGGTCTTTGATGCAGGCCCAAGTATAGAGGATCGGGCCATGACATTTCTGGAGGCCCATGATCGAGCTTCCAGTGGTGTTTTACGGAAGCGAGCATAACTTTGGCTACGGGTCTCCGTTTTAGGCGTTCGACCAATCAATTCGAAGCTTGAAACGAGGAGCACGTCATGGCAAGGCCCCGGTTGTCTAAGTTTCGCCCAAAAAAACGCATTCTAAAGGGAGTTTTGGACACTTTTTATGTTTTTTCGGGGTTTTATGCATTTTGTTTTTGGGCTTGTGTTTTGCCCATGGCCTTTTTGTGGCCCATTTCGAATTTCAGTCTCTATTTATGTCTTTCTCTTGTAATTTGGATGGTCAAAATTGAATTTTGAGTTTAATCACATTTCACTTCAAATTCTCTGCCCTTTGGGTTGAATTTTGGGAGTTTGGGAAGATCATCACGGGTATCCACAGAATCAACGTAATCCGTTCTTCGTTATCTTAACACACGCTACATCAGTCTTCGTTGGTTTTTAAGTTTGTTTTTACTTGTTTACGTGAGTTATGTTTTACTATGTTTGCCTCTAAACCCCTACAAGTGCACTTTTGATTGTTGTTTATGTTTTTCGAGCATGTCTGTCTATACAGCTTTGATCAAGGGGGGACACACTTTGACAAAAAGAGGAAAAATATGGTAAGGATTATGAACATGGTTACATGGGTATTTTTCTTTAGAAATTACCATTATTATATTTTTCATTAAAAGGGTAAGATTGTTGGTACACATTTGCCTAAACATATGGGCAGACTTGGAATTGGGCGGAACTTACTAAGGGCCAGAAGGCAGTGGCGGATCCAGGTTTTTTTTCCAGTGAGTTTCTTTTGGTAGATGCTCCAGTTTCATATATATGACCGGATATGAAGGTTCTCACTAATAATTCCAAACCGAGTGAATTCCGATCCACCCCTCTGCCAGAAGGGGCCCAACCCCCCTATTTTAGTCTTAAAAGTGTAAGTTAGCTCATTACCTCTAAAAAATATTATCTTAATTTGGTTGACCCATCCTAAACCAAAAGCCTCAATGAAACATATATTGTCGGCCCCGCAATTCAAATATTCGAGTTCTACCACGGATCGTGAAGATTGCTCAATACAAGGAATCAGGTTAGAAATTGATCAGGCCCAGTTCCTCAAAATATTGAAACTTCTCTTGCTGGTTTTGGTTTTAGTTTTAAGGGACGAGGAGTAGAGTCGGGGATGAGAAGTAGAGGCAGGCTCAAATTGACTTGCGTGGAGCGAATTAGACTATATTTGCTAGAGTTGCATCTTTCTGAGGACATGGTCCAGGATAGGGTTCGTTGAAACATAAAATTAAGGTTAAGGACTTTTAGGGTAGGGTACATAGGTGTATTAGTTTTGTTGTTAGAGGCCTAGGTTTTTGCTACACTTTCGATGGTTTTTGCAAGTGACTATCATCCTATATTTATGTTTATATGTTGCGACATGATGCTATATTTGTTTTTGTTTGACTATTCTATTTTTTCATCATTTTCTTTTCTGTGCTTTTTGATAGATGTCTATTTTTGGTAGATATCTATTTATATAAATTTTTTGTTTGTGTTTTGAAGTTTGAGGTCCCTTTAAAAGCAGCATATCTAACTCTAGAGATAGGAACATGGTGTACCTACATAATAATAAATGATTCATCAATTTTTAAATTATTACAATAATAATATCTTTTCTTTCTTTTAGCCGTTGTGATGTTGAGGTGACATAAAAAATAAGTGATGAGTTAAGTCTTTTATTTAAGAGTAAACAGTTGGCGTGTCTTCGGGTTGGCGTGTTTTAATGAAGTTCTCCTTTCAAAAAAAAAAAAAAAAAAAAAGAGTAAACAGTTATTTTGGTGACTAAGGTTTGGTTACTTTTGTCACTTTAATCTAAAACTTAAATCTTTTAAATTTAGGTTCATGTGGTTTCACTTTTATTGTCATTTTGGTCCAAAAATGAAATCACATGATATTTAGCTAATAAACTCTTGTTATTTTGTCCTTTTCCTCAGAGGCAAAATGGTCAATATAAATTCCATTCTCAAATAAAAGAAGAAAAAAACCGATGTTATTCACATCCTAAAAAGTCTCCTCTCGAAACTTCCAACCATTCTCAATTTCACCCAATCAAATGGTGCACCCACCGCCGTCTCCGTCGTCTTCCACCGACCAATTCACCCAACAATTCCTCTCCTCCGTCCTCTCCCGGCGTGGCCCCTTCTCCCTCCCCTACTCCGAAGATGTCAAATGGCTCATCCGCCAACACCTCCTCTCTTTATCCGAATCCTTCCCCTCTCTCCACCCCAAAACCGCCACTTTCACCCACAACGACGGCCGCACCGTCAACCTCCTCCAGTCCGACAGCACCGTCCCCATGCTCTTCCACAACGTCACCTACAACATCCCCGTCGTCATCTTGCTCATGGAGACCTACCCCCGCCACCCGCCTCTCGTCTTCGTGAATCCCACGCGCGATATGGTCATTAAGAGTCAATGCGCCTTTGTTAACCCCTATGGGTTAGTTTCCATCCCTTATTTGCATAATTGGGTTTATCCTAGCTCTAATTTGGTTGATTTAGCTCGTCGCCCTCTCCGACCCTGTTGCCTCCACCGGGAGTGGGGGGAGGGGTTACAGAGGATCCGAATGAAGTTAATAGGCGGAATGCGATTAATAAGCTGGTGGAGAATGTGCATACGGATGTAGAGGAGTTGAGGAAGAAGAGGGAAGTGGAAATGGAAGGGATGTTTACGGCACAAGCGGTGTTATGCCAGCGGGAAGAGGAGATCTCGAAAGGTTTGAGAGAGATGCAGTATGAGAAGGAGGCGTTAGAGCAGCAATTGCAGATGGTTTTGATGAATACGGATTTGTTGGAAGGGTGGATATTTAATTTAATTAATAATATGTTATAATAAATTTATATTGACCATTTTGCCCATGAGGAAAAGGACAAAATAACAGAAGTTTATTAGCTAAATATCATGTGATTTCATTTTTGGACCAAAATGGCAATAAAAGTGAAACCACAAGGACCCAGATTTAAAAGGTTTGAGTTTTGAACTAAAGTGGCAAAAATGACCAAATCTCGGGGACCAAAATGGCAGTTTACTCTTTACAAGTAGTGTGCATACTTTCTGTAGGTGGGTGTGCAAAAATTTCACCTAAGTAATGTTATGCATGTGCATAAGCTAAGTTGAACATCATAACATAAGCTATTGAAAACAACATAAGGTCTCTTATAAGTCTACTGAAGAATCCAAAACTATTGGATGCCTTAAATTGCTCCATCTTAATTTGTTTGGCCCTGTGAGGATAATGAGTCTAGTCAAGAAGAGATATTGTTTAGTCATTGTTAATAACTATTCAAGATTCACCTGGACTTATTTCCTACATTCCAAAGATGAAACTGCTGAGATTGTTAAAAACTTCATTATCGTGATTAAGAAGCAGCATGATCTACATGTCAAGATACTAAGAAATGACAATGGAACAAAGTTAAAAATTGCACTCTTAATTCATTTTGTGACAGTAAAAGGATTGTAAGACAATACAGTGTGCAAGATCACCACAACAGAATAAGGTTATTAGGAGAAAGAATATAACATTAATTGAAGCTGCTACATCCATGCTTGCTAACTCAGGTTTACCACTATCCTTCTGGTAGAAGCAATGAATATTGTTGGTTATATTCAAAGCAGGGTTTTAATCAATCAAAGACCTCAAAAGACTGCCTATGAAGTACTCATGAAGATCAAACCTTTGACTTCTTTCTTCAAAGTTTTTGGTTGTCCTTGCTTCATTCTCAACCTGAAAGATTCCATATCAAAGTTTGCTGCCAAGGTAGACTGTGGATATTAAAATCCTACAGAGTCTTTAATTCCAGAACTAAAGTAATTGAAGAAACATTGAATGTTAAATTCAATGAAATTTCCACACTTATAATACCTGCCAACCTAGTTGAACTGTTTGATCTAGAAATCCTCAGATTCACTCATGGTTGTAAAAGTCGTTAGGCGCTCCCTAGTCGGTCGACCGGGGAGTTGAGAGTACTCGGCCTAGGCGGAGAGTACACGGGAGTACTCGGAGATGCCAAATTATAAAGAAATTAGTTTTCGGAAATTAAATATATGTCAAATAACATAAATTTACTAATATTTATAACAAAATACGTGAAATTGATATTCATTCTTTAATATGATAGGCATAGAAATTATGTTTTATTTTATTTTAAGTCAAACTCGGCCCGAGTTGACCTACTAGATCCGATTTTGGCCAATGTTGACCACATTTGATCGTTTCCGAGTAATTAGTCGGAGTTGAAGAAAGTCGCCTCGGCAGACGACCTTGTAGCGACTACTCGGGGAGTACTCGGCCTTGGAGACCTTGTTTTACAACCATGGTTCATTCACTAGAATCCTTTCCATGGTCATTGCTTGTGGAAAATTTACTATGGCCATTCTTGGCTAAACATCTACTGTTGCTTGGGTTGTAGATGAAGCTTGGTATGAATTAAATGTTTAAACTTTAACAAAATGGTGTGTTATGTCTTTGATAACTGTCTCTACCTTTCTTCTTCATTAATGAGGCTTGTGGTCCGGTTTTTGTTTATAATCTTGTGTGGGTGTTCTTGATAACCTTAGTGGTGTGAATCCTATTAGTACACTCATGTTGTGTGATAACCCATATACTAGTATGGGATCCCATTTTGGAGTAGAGATTGACCCATTTGTGGAAACACATAAGGTTGTCCAAAAAGCTCGCAGTTCGCTCGGATTTAGCTTAGAAGAAGCTCACTCGATATGGCTTGGTTTGAAACTGAGCCAAGTCGGCTCGACTCGGTTAGAAAGTGAGCCTAGCTCGGCTCGTAACGAGCCTGATTGGCCCAGTTTGGCTCGATTGGTAGCTCGGCTCGGCTTAACTCAGATTATTTTACTTTTACTATGTTTTTTTAAATATACATCATAATATATTATAAAAAAATATTATTATTTGCATGTATTTAGGAGTGTAATTTCATATCTATAGCATATTTAAAGGTTGATTACCATGCTAACGAACTTATATTGTATTTTGTTAAAATGTAGAACTTATGTTGTGTTGTTGGACTTGATTTTGGCTTGTAATGTATTAGGTTGAACTTATTTTGGATGTTTTCTTTTGGACTATTGAATAATATTTTAGACTACTGAATTTTGAGAGCTATGAATTAATTTTTCTTTTCAGAATCGAGCCAAACCAAGCCGAGCTAGCTTGGTTTAAAACCAAGCCCAGCCCGAGCTTAGATTTCTAGCTCGGTTTCAAATCCGAGCCGAGCTAGCTCGGTTTATAATCGAGCCGAGCCCGAGCTTACCCATGCTCGGCTCGGTTCGGCTCATGAATAACCATAGAAACACATCTTGTGATCAACTCTCGTTGATTAAGGATGTCATTGTTTTGCTGAACAGTCTATATGCTAGGCTTCAGTGATAAGCCAAAACTTGGTTATGCGACTTGTCTAACACGGTCTCTATGTTAGATTTGGCACAAACCAAGAGTTGGTGAGCCTGTGTTAAAATCTATAAGTCTTTATATATAATTTAGTGTTATAGCGCCTCTCGTTAAACAAAGATCAATCACCTTAACCAATCACAAGTATCATTAGCACCTACACGGAGCACCTATATATATATATATATATCCTTGACGGTCCCATAAGATGGATCACGACTAGAAGGATCGCAAAGTATAATGTTATAGAAGAAGAAGAGTTCGATGTCTTTAACCCAAAATTAGTGGATTTGTCTTTAAAAGGAGTCTCCACCTAAGCAAGGGCAATGAATTAACTTTAATTGGACCTAATTTTATTTTAACCTCAAAACATAATTTGTAAATCTAATAGGAAGCCTTTATTCGGGTCTTTCTACTTAAACTCACCACACAACTTGCCAATATCCTAACTATAATTCATCCCAAGTGGAGTCGAAAACACAAAGCAACACTCTTTGTGCTCTTGATATTCTCTACTAATTCTCTACATTTGCTTTTATTTTATGGTTTTAAATATAAATTTCAAACAAACAAAAGATAATTAATTACTTAGTTGGTAATTTAAGGTTCAGTAATAAAAGTCGTATCATTTGGGTTCGATACTTGGTACTTACACAAACTTTACTACAAACGATAGGTATACTTGCCTATTGTATGTGTTTAGTCAAAGTAATAATTATTTCTTATAAATTTAAACTAGATAAACGTGTCTAAAAGTCATTAAGTTAACCCTCCTAATCGTCCTATAGTTATTAAATTAACTAGACTAACAAACGCTTCATCATAGGGCACCAAATTAGTATCACCTGTTGGCTATGATAATTTAACTTTACTAAGCCGTTGGATAGATGAGTAGTACTACTTGGGTTGACAACCCCATTTAAGGTTGGTCACATCAACCTTGATTTCAATATGTGAAATTAATGCATTTACATCCATGTTTGATGTGCTGGTGATATTTGATGTTTTAGGGTTGCACTGCGTCAAGGTTTAATTGTGGGCTCATGTAATTTACATCATAACATGTGTATAAAATGTTCTTATCCCCCGCTCATTTCATTATACAAGAGTGTACATAAACAGTTACAATAGAAGGAGATAATTAGGGAAATAAATACATAAAATCAATACATTTAATATACACAATAATGATCCGATAATTGTGGGGCTCAATTATCGGCTAACACGCCCCTGCAGTTTGAGCCGGAGAAGACCGAAGGCATAAACTGGATCGAAACCGTTGAAACAAATGCTTCGGTAAACCTTTCGTGAAAATATATGCATATTGGTAACCGACAGGGACGTGAAGAACCTTGATGGAGCCAAGTCGGACCTTTTCTCGAACAAAATGGATATCCAGTTCTATATGTTTTGTGTGCTGGTGTTGAACCGAATTATTTGAGACGTAAACAGCTGAGATGTTGTCATAGTATATGATGGACGTGTGGCGAACAGGTACATGTAACTCAAGTAAGAGGTTGTGAACCCAAGTGAGTTCAGCAACAATGTTTGCCACGGGCCGGTATTCAGCTTCTGCACTTGACCTGGAAATTATTGATTGACGCTTAGAGGACCAGGAGATCAAGTTGGATCCTAAATAAACACAGTAACCCGATGTAGAACGTCTAGAGTCAGGGCACCCGCCCCAATCAGCATCTAAGTGGGCAGTCAATTCTGTTGAGGATGACTGAGATAGTAGTAAACCGTGATCTAAGGTGCCCTTGATGTAGCGAAGGATCCGTTTCAGAAACTGAAAATGTAGTTCTCGAGGAGCATGCATGAAGAGACAGACCTGCAGAACAGCCTAGGTAGTGTCAGGTCTGGTAACCGTGAGATACTGAAGAGCCCCGGCTAAACTCCTATATGGAGAACCATCAACAAAAGTAGAACCACTGTCGGTACTAAGCTTAGAGCCAGGCTCGACCGGGGTGCTAGCAGGTTTACAGCTGGACATGTTTGCACGAGTCAGAATGTCCGCTGCATAGGTAGATTGAGATAAGAATAACCTGTTAACTTGTTTAGTCACAGTAATACCTAAAAACTAATGCAAAGTCCCTAAGTCAGTCATTTTAAATTCAGCAGTAAGGGACTTAATTATCTTCTGGAGTAGATCATCACTAGAGGCAGTTAATATAATATCATCCACATATAACAAAAGATAAGCCATCTGATCTCCGTGATGGTAAATGAAAAGTGATGTATCGCACACATTGCTCCTGAATCCACACCTGATTAAATAACATGCAAAACGTTGATACCAAACTCTAGGTGCTTGTTTTAGACCATATAAAGATTTGTTAACTTTGCAGACATATTTGGGATTAGCTGAAGAGGTGAATCCGGGCGGTTGGAACATGTATACGGTCTCCTTCAAGTGGCCGTGTGATGTGTGCAAAATGCAACATATAAATTACATCAAATGTGGCATAAAACTAACCCTTTTTTAGTACTAATGTTGGAAAAATTGTGTTTTTGTCTTCCTTTTGTATTTTCAGGATTAAATGAGCTCAAATGAATAAAAGAAGCAAAAAGGCAGCTAAATCTAACATAAATACAAGAAAGGAATAAACGTAGCATGCCCGACCCCTCGACAACATCCTCCCAAGCAAAAACAAGAGAACAGAAGGCTGAACACGCCCCATGCTCAATGAGCATGGGGGCGTGCCCAAGTGTCTGCAGAAAAGTCAAAGTTGTAGAAGCTTCTATCACCCACCACGGGGGCGTGTCCAGCGGACACGGGCCCGTGGTCAACTCTAAGATTCGCAGAATCTAAGAAAATCTTGATAGTACAGATACGCTTCTGCACACGGGGTCGTGCCCGGCGGACACGGGGGCATGGTCAACTAATGCAGACAAACTGCATTTAATGAAGAAAGAGAAGATGGGTGGACACGGGGCCGTGCCTAATGGACACGGGGCCGTGTCCGGGCTTCTGTGCATGCTATAAATAGGGGTGCTTGGCTCATTTGCAAACCATCCCTTGGCAAACCACCTCTCTCACACTTCACCCACCCACCACCACCATCACAACCCACATCCACATCCACCACCATCATCCATCATAGAGTGTGTGAGTAGTCTCGGGATCTAAGATTGATCGTAAGAGTTCTTGACAATCAAAGGCCATGTTTGCCTAAGTCTCTTACATCACTTGGTGAAGACAAGTGTCTAGTGTAATACTTTTTATTTTTTTTTCTTTTCGCACTTTTTATTTGGTTATGTATTAATGACTTTAAAAACTAGTTTCTTATGTTGAATGTGAATCTTCCTTATCATTTGTCCGTGGTGTCTTGGCATTATTTTACTGTCTATATAAAATAAAAGATTTTCAACATTCATATCTCCACGGTCTATATGGAGATATGTTGGCTACCTGGTCGGGGGTTAAGGGAATGGTTTGGTAAGAGTCTTGCCTTGTTCAGTGTATAGATCCTACAAGGACCTGGGTTAACTTTAGTAGGACCTCCTTCAATACCCACTGGTATTGGATGGCGGGGGTCCGAACTCCTTGATCCCCTCATATGTAAACTACTATTAAAACATTAACCCGGCTATTTAGGATTGTATCCCTGCTGACTCAAACTACTTAGCCGAGGGTAACGTCATCTTCAAAAGAGGGGCCTACCACATTAAGCATTAATAACTTAATTAATTATCTTTCAATAAAAAAACCCTTTAGGATTGTATCCTTGCTGACTCAAAGTACTGGGTTGAGGGTAACGTCACATTCAAAAGAGGGGCCTACTACTATAACTAAGATAATCTCTTAAAAAGTGCAAAAGTGCGAAAATAATCAAAGGTTACATTAAATGCGAGTCGGATCCAAGTGATTCATCTTGTCTATCTGTTTTTATTTTTATTTTTAGCATTTTTAGTTTTTATTTTCTAGTTTAAAACCTTTTTCTAAACTTTTGATTTGATTAGACGTTGAGGATAAACCGGTACTAAAAGATCTTGTGTCCTTGGATGACCTCGGTATCTTGCCAACACTATACTACGCTCACGATTGGTGCGCTTGCCCAGATGTGTGTTTGGTGTTAGTAAAATATCGTGTTTTATAAATTTAAAACTTGACTAACGTGTAAAAAGGGTGAAAAATATACATAAAAACCTATACCACCACACGCACATCAAGTTTTTTGCGCCGTTGCCGGGGACACAAGGATTTTAAGAAAGCTTAAAATCGACGGCCTAATCAGTTTTTTCAAAACCTTTTTAAAACGCGCGCACATTTTTCTTCATTTTAGTTAGTTTTGCATTTACAGTAGCCTGAACATGGGCCGTGCTCACTGAACACGGGGCCGTGCTGCATTTTTTTTCATAAAACACTCAGATACAGAGTCTGAACACGGGGTCGTGCTCACTGAACACGCCCCCGTGCTGCACAAAACCAGTCACTTTAATTCAAACGCCCAGATACAGATCTTGAACACGGGCCGTGTCCACTGAACACGGGGCCGTGTCCAGCCTCTGTTTCCGTTTTTATTTCTGTTTTTCTGGTCTCGAGACTCTATTGTGGTCTGCTGAGTGATTCTTATGGATCAATACTCAGGAGGCTACAACTACACCTATGAGGATGATAATTATAGGGAAGACTATTGCACCATTTGTGGTGACCCGCACTCGGTTCAATACTGTGACTTATTTCGATCATCCACTTCATACACCTACTATGAGGAGCCCAGGTACGAGCCATCGACTTCATACACATCCTATGAAGACCAAAGGTATGAACCTTCTCCCTCATACACATATTTTGATGAACCAAGGTATGAGCCTTCATACTCATACTTTGAGGAACCAAGATATGAGCCACCACCTTCATATGCTTATTATGAGGAACCATGGCGTTAACAACCCACCTCATATGAGTATTATGAAGAACAAAATTACGACCCTTATCCATCGTATACTTACAATGAAGAACAATGGTGTGAACCATCTACTTCCTATGAATATTATGAGGAACAAAGGATCGAACATCCGGATTCAAGCTTTGAGGATCCCGATCCTTACTCTATCACCGACATAGCCGATAGGATAATAGAAACAATTAAAACTATCGAACATTGCATATTAGAATCTCGCGCAAGGGAAGAGGAGTCCCGCGCAAGAGAAGAATTAAATAAAAAAAGGGATAGTTGAAAATGTAAAAATGGAAGAACAAGTAAGTGAAAAACCGACACATGAGTTAAACAACGAAAATGGTGAGTCCGACAACGCTAAAATTCAAGAAGAGTCTAATTTTGAAAAAAATAATCTCTTGTCACCTTCATTCGAAAATCATTGTTTAGTACCCCACTCATACTAAGTTTTTAAGAGAGTTAAACACTAACACTAAAATTGACGAAACGGTAAGCATTAAGTTAACAAATGATCAAATCGCTCTAATAAAAGAAGACCCATTTGAAATCAACATTACACCGGTTCCATGTTTTTTTCAAAATTCCTTTATTAGTAATATCACAATCGATAAAGATCTTTGTGTTAATATAATGTCAAACTACATTTTCAAAAAATTAAGTATTAGTGATTTTTCTCCACTTCAAATACCCATTTTTCTATCCAATCGGAAAATGATAAAATCAATCGGTATAGTTGAGGATGTCTTGGTCCAAACAAATAAAATTGTAATCCTAACCGACTTTGTCATCCTTGATGACACTCCTCTAGTGTTGGGATGACCTTTTGTAAAAACCCACGAAGCTTTGAAAAACCGGAAGTACAAAAATCTATATATTCAATTAGGGGCATTTAAAAGAAGTGTCGATCTTGAGCGCTCAATGAAATATCCATTTGGCAATAATGACCCCCTAATTGAAGATGAAGATGAACCACCCGATACAAAAGAAGAAATTGACCACTTTGTTGAAGAAGAGGTCGCCATAGACCAAACTTTTAAAGTTCTTGATCAAAATGAGCAACCAAATAAGGAGTCTCCTAAAGACCCACCTCTTGAGCTCAAAGAACTTCCAAAAGGTTTGGAATATGCTTTTCTAGATAAAGATGGTAAATCACCTGTAATTATTTCATCAAAATTAAGTAGTGTAGAAAAAGAAAAATTAATGGAGCTTTTGAAAACACACAAAAACGCGATCGCCTGGAAGCTTGTAGATATTAAAGGAATAAGTCCTTCCATGTGCACGCACAAAATTTTAATGAATGATGACTATAAATCGGTAATACAACCACAACGTAGAGTAAATCCAAATGTACAAGAAGTGGTTAAAAACGAAGTCATCAAATTACTTGATGCCGGACTTATTTACCCTATCTCCGATAGTCCTTGGGTAAGTCCCGTCCAAGTAGTTCCAAAGAAAGGAGGTATGACGGTAATAACTAATGAGAAAAATGAATTAATACCAACGAGAACCGTCACAGGATGGAGGGTATGTATAGATTATAGGCGATTAAATGAAGCAACAAGGAAAGATCACTTTCCTTTGCCCTTCATTGATCAAATGTTAGAAAGATTATCCGGTCATAAATTTTACTGTTTCTTGGATGGTTTTTCAGGTTACTTTCAAATCCCGATAGCAACCGAAGACCAAGAAAAAACAACATTTACATGTCCCTATGGAACTTTTGCTTATCGACGCATGCCATTCGGTCTATGCAATGCCCCCGCAACCTTCTAACGTTGCATGGTGGCCATCTTCCATGATATGATAGAAAAGACAATGGAAGTCTTCATGGACGACTTTTCTATCTTTGGGGATTCATACGACCAATGCCTCGATAACCTTGAACGAATGCTATCCCGATGTGAGGAAACTAACCTCGCCCTTAACTGGGAAAAATGTCATTTCATGGTAACGGAGGGAATAGTACTCGGTCACAAAATCTCGAGTGAAGGAATGGAGGTTGATCGAGCAAAAATAGACACTATTTCTCGATTACCACCCCCATCCTCCGTTAGAGCTATCAGAAGTTTCCTAGGGCATGTCGGATTCTATAGACGATTTATCAAGGACTTTTCTAAAATCTCAAGGCCTCTAACAAAATTACTTGAAAAAGATGCCCCTTTCATCTTTGACAAGGATTGCAATCAAGCGTTTCTATCACTAAAAGAAATGCTAGTCAATGCACCTATCATGATAGCGCCTGATTGGAAATTACCTTTCGAAATCATGTGTGATGCAAGTGACTTTGCAGTTGGAGCCGTCTTGGGACAAAGAAAAGAAAAGCATTTTCACCCAATTTATTGTGCTAGTAAAACACTTAACGATGCACAAGAAAATTACACAACAACAGAAAAAGAGTTACTAGCCGTGGTATTTGCTTTTGATAAATTCCGTTCTTATCTTGTTCTTTCTAAAACAATAGTCTATACAGATCATGCAGCCATTCGATATCTCTTCAAGAAACAGGATGCTAAACCACGTTTGATTCGGTGGATTCTAGTCTTCCAAGAATTTGACATTGAAATCAAAGACAAAAGAGGAGCAGAAAACACCGCAGCAGATCATCTTTCGCGCTTAGAAGACCCAGCTTTGGAGGCAACGGGGGACGAGCAAATAAATGAAAATTTTCCAACGGAGTCCCTGGAAATGGTGGAATACAGAGAAGAACCATGGTACGCCGACTATGCTAACTACTTAGCTAGCGGTATAGTCGCGAAAGGTTGGACACATCATCAAAGAAAGAATTCTTTGCTGATGTGAAGCATTATTTTTGGGAAGATCCTTATCTTTTCAAAATGCGTGTCGATCAACTCATCCGCCGATGCGTACATGGTAGTGAAGCAAGAAGAATTCTCCGCCATTGTCATGAAGGTCCATACGAAGGACATCATGGTGCCGCTAGTACCGCACGAAAGCAACACGTACGCCTGGGTCAGAACAATAGAGAGAAACATCTCCGACATACAGGATGACATTAGGAACATCCGGGAGTACATGGCGGGGCACGGAGGAGGCGATGATGATGAAGACGAGGACATGGATTGAGCGGGAGGAGTGGAGGTAGGATCAGCCGGTTGGAGGTCTATCAGGTTAACCCCCTTATCTTATGAACAATTTCCGGCCTGCGTGCCGCTTGTTGAACAATTTACTTTCTCTAACTCTTTTTAATTCTTGCATTTATTTTTCTTTTTTTTTAACGTGTGATGTGGATGATTAACTTTGGTAATTTAGGTTGTTTGTGATGATTGGTGTGGTATTTATAAGTTAAACAGGTACATACGAGGCTTAGAGCACTAAACATTAGTGCTACTAAAGCCGGGACAGGAAAACCGAAGCCAGAAACCTGTTTTACACCTTTACAGTTTGTCCACACGGGGTCGTGTTCAGCCAACTCGCCCCCGTGCCCATTGCCCCAGACCTGCTGATGTCTAAAATATGCAGATTTATGCCAGACACGGGGTCGTGCCCAGCCGACATGCCCCCGTGTCCACTTTCTGTAAGTTCTCGTTACTGGCAATCTGACCACGGGGCCGTGTTCATCCAACACAGGGCCGTGTCCAGATGCCCAGTAACATAAAAATTTGTTTTTAAACACACTTTTACACATTCAATCAACCTAACAACTTATTTTTGGGACACATTGAGGACAATGTGTAATTTAAGTGTAGGGGGGGATGCTAAAACCTTGAATCTTGCAAGTCCTAATTACAAGCCTTACACAAAACTCTATTGGAACCGCTAAAACACCCCGAATTTTTTCAAAAATTTTTCATTTTTTTACTTGTCTTGGTTTAATTTGGGAATTTCAAGTTCTAAAAAGGTTATATTTTTACAAATTTACAACCGATAGCGTCGTGATAAAAAGAACCAACATAAGAAAATTATGAAACGGCATGACAAATCTAGTTAAAATTTGATTATATATACTTTATCACATAAAAACCCATTCCCACAAAAAGTGAGTTTTGAGCCTTTATTGAGCATACAAATACACATCTTTAAACTAAATGCTCATTTTTCGTTTCTTGTGTGAATAACCGCTTGGTTCTTACGACTCTAGAACTTGCCATGACGATACATTCCCGGTCCTTACCAACTTAAACCCAAGTAAGTAAATGATGGAGGCATTAGGACTAACCCTTTTTATTTCAACACCATTATTTTTCTTTTTTTTACCACCTACCCAAAATCCCCCTAGTTAACCCCTTTGAGCCTAAATCTTTTCATTTCTTAACCCAAACAAACACCCTTTTTACCCACCAAAACCCTTTTTCATGTTAAACCCTTTTTATTTTAGTAGCAAAGCTCGGTTTTTCTTGTGACTTCCTTATTAAAAAAAATGATGATAATGAAGCCAAAAATAAAAAAAACAAACAAGGTCATCAAAAAGAACTTTGTTTGAAGAAATGTTACATTAAAATAAAAAAAAAATAAAAAAAAGTTATAAAAATAAAGTCTTACGAAAACCGACGCTTTTTACGCCTTTCGCCCTTTTCTACTAACCACTAACCCAACCATCTACCTTAAACCCAAGCCTAACCCTACCCCAAAAGTCCTCTCGATATTTACAAAGGTGTATAGTTAAGAAGGAGCAGGATTGATTGCTTGGCAAGCTTATGGTAGAAGTAAGTTCCATGCCGCTCTCGAGTGTTTCACAAAAATACATCTTCGGCCGAGTGTTGAGTGATCCCCCATGAGGTATGTGAACTAGTATATAAATGGAATTTTAAAAAGGCATGTTATGCCCTAATAAGTAATTTGTCTTATGTAATGTTTTAAATAAATCATGACGAGTAGGATTGTAGATAAAATAAAAATAAAACCTAATAAAGAATCTTGGAAATCACGACACTCTATGACAAGCCCAAAAACCTTCTCTTCTACCCATTCCAATTGGGAGTGTAAAGCCACATTATAAAGAGTTTTGCTTGAGGACAAACAAAGATTCAAGTGTGGGGGTATTTGATGTGTGCAAAATGCAACATATAAATTACATCAAATGTGGCATAAAACTAACCCTTTTTTAGTACTAATGTTGGAAAAAGTGTGTTTTTGTCTTCCTTTTGTATTTTCAGGATTAAATGAGCTCAAATGAACAAAAGAATAAAAAAGGCAGCTAAATCTAACATAAATACAAGAAAATGAATAAACGTAGCATGCCCGACCCCTCGACAGCATCCTCCCAAGCAAAATCAAGAGAACAGAACGCTGAACACGCCCCGAGGTCAATGAGCACGGGTGTGTGCCCAAGTGTCTGCAGAAAAGACAAAGTTGTAGAAGCTTCTATCACCCACCATGGGGGCGTGTCCAGCGGACATGGGGCCGTGGTCAACTCTAAGATTCGCAGAATCTAGGAAAATCTTGATAGTACAGATACGCTTCTGCACACGGGGTCGTGCCCAGCGGACACGGGGCGTGGTCAACTAATGCAGACAAACTGCATTTAATGAAGAAAGAGAAGATGGGTGGACACGGGGTCGTGCCCAATGGACACGGGACCGTCTCCGGGCTTCTGTGCAGGCTATAAATAGGGGTGCTTGGCTCATTTGCAAACCATCCCTTGGCAAACCACATCTCTCACACTTCACCCACCCAACACCACCATCACATCCCACATCCACCACCATCATCCATCAACCATCATAGAGTGTGTGAGTAGTCTCGGGATCCAAGATTGATCGTAAGAGTTCTTGACAATCAAAGGCCATGTTTGCCTAAGTCTCTTACATCACTTGGTGAAGACAAGTGTCTAGTGTAATACTTTTTATTTTTTATCTTTTCGCACTTTTTATTTGGTTATGTATTAATGACTTTAATAACTAGTTTCTTATGTTGAAGGTGAATCTTCCTTATCATTTGTCCGTGGTGTCTTGGCATTATTTTACTGTCTATATAAAATAAAAGATTTTCACCATTCATATCTCCACGGTCTATATGTAAATATGTTGGCTACCTGGTCGGGGGTTAAGGGAATGGTTTGGTAAGAGTCTTGCCTTGTTCAGTGTATAGATCCTGCAAGGACCTGGGTCAACTTTAGTAGGACCTCCTTCAATACCCACTGGTATTGGATGGCGGGGGTCCGAACTCCTTGATCCCATCATATGTAAACTACTATTAAAACATTAACCCGACTATTTAGGATTATATCACTGCAGACTCAAACTACTTAGCCGAGGGTAACGTCACCTTCAAAAGAGGGGCCTACCACATTACGCATTAATAACTTAATTAAGTATCTTTCAATAATCCAACCCTTTAGGATTGTATCCTTGCTGACTCAAACTACTGGGTTGAGGGTAACGTCACCTTCAAAAGAGGGGCCTACTAGTATAACTAAGAGAATCTCTTAAAAAGTGCAAAAGTGCGAAAATAATCAAAGGTTACACTAAATGCGAGTCGGATCCAAGTGATTCATCTTGTCTATCTGTTTTTATTTTTATTTTTTAATTTCAGCATTTTTTAGTTTTTATTTTCTAGTTTAAAACATTTTTCTAAACTTTTGATTTGATTAGACGTTGAGGATAAACTGGTACTAAAAGCTCTTGTGTCCTTGGACGACCTCGGTATCTTGCCAACACTATACTACGCTCACGATGGGTGCACTTGCCCATATGCGTGTTTGGTGTTAGTAAAATATCGTGTTTTATAAATTTAAAAACTTGACTAACGTGTAAAAAGGGTGAAAATATACATAAAAACCTATACCACCACACGCACATCACCGTGTAAAAACGCATTTTTAACATCGAGTTGGTGGGTCGACCAACCATGCGATATAGCAAGGCTAAGCACTATGCGAATGGTGGTTGGTTTGACTACTGGGCTAAACGTTTCATCACAGTCAATGCCTACCGTTTGGCTCTTCCCATTAAAAACCAAACGAGCCTAATGGCGTTCTAGAGAGCCATCAGCGTGGAACTTTTGCTTGAAGAGCCACATGCATCATATGACAAGAACATCAGGTGGTCGAGGGGCAAGTTCCCACGTGTTGTTGGCTAATAGAGCTTCATATTCGTCAGTCATGGCAATTTTCCAGTTTGGGTCGGAGATGGCGGTTAAATGGGACTTTGGGAGAGCAGACATGGTGGGAGTGGTGCGGGTATTGAGAGAGTAGGGTAGTTTAGGTTTGAAATACCCGAATGGGAGCGATTTTGCATCTGGTGGGATGGTGTAGGTGTGGGTGTGAGTTCAAGTTAGGCAGGAGGAGGGTTATGTGGTATATGGTTGTTATTAGGCTGAGTGTATGTGTGGGCCGAGGTTGAAGGAGTGGGACGGGCTTGTGATGATGTTGGAAGGTCGATAGGTGGTGGGGCTGGATAAGTAGCGGGTATGGGCTGGTTTGTGGGCTGGTTCGGTTGAGCAAAAGGCTGAGCCGAGGGTGTGGTCGGCTGTGAGGGAGATGGGTTGGGTTAGGGGAGATGGGTCGTGCCCTGAGGTAGGGTGGAGAAATAAGTGGGGTCAAATAGGTGGGGGTTGGGGTCGAGGAAATCATGTGATGGTGGTGGTGTTGTTGGATTGGCCTTGGGGAAGACGTCTTCGTGAAAGGTTACGTGATAGGAGAAGATGGTTTTACACGAGGCAAGGTCAAGACACTGATAACCCCGATAGTTGGTTGGGTACCCGAGAAAGAGACACGCGGCAGACCGGTGAGTAAGTTTGTTAGGTTGGGTGGCGGAGGTGTTAGGGTAAAAAATGGATCCGAAGACTCAAAGGTGTTCATAGGAGGGCTCTCGAAGGTATAAGAGGGACAAAGGGGTGCGATTTTGGTGCAATTTAGTGGGAAGGATATTGTGGAGATAAGAGGCGGTGTGAAGTGCCTCGACCCAAAAGTTTGAGGGAAGAGAGGCATGGGTGAGGAGGGTGAACATGATTTCGTTTATACGATGAATCATACGCTCCACCTTCCCATTTTGTTGAGAAGTGTGAAGACATGAAAAACGAAGTTGTATACCATTTTGTGAGGTGAAGTTGTGGAGGTTGATGTTGTTAAATTCTCTGCCCATGTCGCATTGCATGGCTTGGATGGGTAGGCGAAATTTGGTGGTGACAAATTGGTGAAAATGTGTTATTTTTAGTAGATTTCGGATTTAAAACGAAGAGGGTAAGCCCATGTGTATTGAATAAAGTCGTCAATGATCACCAAATAATACTTATAACCCGCAAGACTTAATAAAGGTGATGTCCACAAATCACAATGTAATAATGAAAAAGGATATAAAGTATTGTTACTAGAATCAGAAAATGGTAGTCGTTTATGTTTTGACAACTGACAAGCAAGACAAAGAGACAAACTCTTGTGTTTATTACAAGAAATAAAATTATTCAAACGAAGAAAATCCATAACGGGTTGACCCGGTGACCTAGTCGATTGTGCCAAAATGGAGATTCTTGGGTAGACGCAAAACAGGCAGTGGCGGAAGCATTGGGTGTGAGTGGGTACAGGTTACTCGAACTGTTGTGATGACTCATAATCGTGCCATCCTTTAAATCCTTCATAGAAAAACCATAGGGGTCAAATTCAATAGAAGTGTAATTGTTAATATTAAATTGGCGAACATAAATAAGGTTTTTGACAATACTGGGATTAAAAAGGATATTTTTAAGGTACAGGGGTTTTGAGGCAAAGTTAAGGGTAGAGTGTCCTGATCCCAAAACAGGAACTTTATTGCCATTACCAACGATTATTGACGCTATTGGTGAAAACGTAGAAAAAGTGTCAATGTTATTTTTGTCTAAATAAATATGAGAAGATGCACCTGTGTCGAAATTCCACTGATCATCAATTTCACCTGAATCCACAGAGAGGGCATGAATAGCATTTGCGAGCTGAGTTGGTTCAAGAGGGTCTACCTCTGCCAGATTAACCTGAGCCGACCGCCGGTTTCCACGGTTATTAGAGGACTGAGGGAGTACCTGCGACTGCCATGGTTGGGACCAATTTTGGGTAGGGTAGCGGCATGGTGGAGGTGTCCAATATGGGGGTGCCCAAAAGGGAGGATAATAAGGTTGATGTTGAGGTTGATTTGGGTAGGGGAGGGAGTTGAGAGAGGTTATGGTTGTAGCTGTTTTGGGTTGGGTGGTGTGGGCTGCGGTTGGGGTAATGGTTTGGGCAACGGTTGTTGTAGTATTTAGGTTGGCGGGAATTGGAGCGGTGGTATGTGTAACGCCCTGCTTTCTTTGTACTTTCCATAATTAGAAAGTCTTGTTCGTATTTCTATTTTTGGAACTCTTGTGTTCTTGTAATCATTCTTTCTTTGTAATCGTTGTAAAATCCGAGACCTGGTTCATAAATAAAACTCGTATTTCTTTAAATTCATGTCATACATACTTCATACATGTCCGTACAGTTAATTTCGTGAAACATTTGTTACATATTCGTAATTCTTGGAAACTTTGTGTTAATCTTGGAAATACGCGAAACTTGTGAATAATACATCTCTTGAACACATATGATACTTGATTACGACATTCATACGTCAAATCATACTCCATTATGTTTATTTTATGTTAATTATATTTGTTAGACCCCTAAACTATGCTTACATGTCATAAATAACCTTAAAACCCCTAAAATACAAACTAAAGGGGCCAAAATGTCACTTTTTAAAACTCAAAATCGAACCAGGCTTGGCCTGGGGGGCCGCGACTCACTCAGACCAGACCTTACGCGGGCCGCGATCCCATCTGTAGATCAGAAACATTTTCAGCTTGTTTCTTTTGGCGGGTTTAGTGTTTATTTGAAGTTTAAACTCGTTTTTAGCATTAAATACCCAACTACAACCTACCCTAACCCTTCCCTATAAAACCCAAGTGTTATCCAAGCATTTTTCACTTTGCAAATCATCCACAACTCTCTCTACTTAGTCCCTAAGCAGCTATTAATCAGAAATCCGAGCAAAAGCATACCAAGACACTAAAGTTTGCATAACTTCTTCAATACTTGGTCTTTTCACTTGATTCTTCTTCCCACTTGCTTGGAACAACCTTAGGAACATTTTCAGTGGTTTTCCAAGGAAAACCAAGCTCTGGAATGTCACCAAAAAGGTTCCAAAGTGGACTATTGTTTCTATTTTCACTTAAACTTTGTTAAACTTAACTAAACTTGAGTCTATCTCATCTCAAACCTATATCCTTATGCTTATAACCACATCAATGGTTAGTTGGGCTTAAAAACAAGGTTGAGACACATAAAACCAGAGGTTAAAACCTCACAAACTTTCTGTTTTGTTCAAGGGTTTAACCCACAAGTGATGTTCAAGCCTAAGGTTTGATGATTGTGTGATTTAGGATTAGCTTGGGCTATTGATGTGTGCAAAATGTAACATATAAATTACATCAAATGTGGCATAAAACTAACCCCTTTTTTAGTACTAATGTTGGAAAAAGTGTGTTTTTGTCTTCCTTTTTGTATTTTCAGGGTTAAATGAGCTTAAAGGAACAAAAGAAGCAAAAATGCAGCCAAATATAACAATAATACAAGAAAAGGAATAAACGTGGTATGCCCGACCCCTCAATAGCATCTTCCCAAGCAAAAACAATACATCAGAAGGCAAGTGTCTGCAGAAAAGACAAAGCTGTAGAAGTTTCTATTTCCCAACACGGGGGCGTGGCCAGCGGACACGAGGTCGTGGTCAACGCTAAGATTCGCAGAATCTAGGCAAATCTTGATAGTACAGATACGCTTCTGCACACGGGGTCGTGCCCAGCGGACACGGGGGCGTGGTCAACTATTGCAGACAAATTGCAATTAATGAAGAAAGAGAAGATGGGTGGACACAGGGTCGTGCCCAATGGACACGGGGCCGTGTCCGGGCTTCTGTGCAGGCTATAAATAAGGGTGTTTGGCTCACTTGCAAACCATCCCTTGGCAAACCACCTCTCTCACACTTCACTCATCCACCACCACCATCACAACCCACATCCACCACCACCATCATCCATCATAGAGTGTGTGAGTAGTATCGGGATCCAAGATTGATCATAAGAGTTCTTGACAATCAAAGGCCATGTTTACCTCAGTCTCTTACATCACTTGATGAAGAGAAGCATTTAGTGTAATACTTTTTATTTTTAATCTTTTCACACTTTTTATTTGGTTATGCATTAATGACTTTAATAACTAGTTTCTTATGTTGAAGGTGAAACTTCCTTATCATTTGTCCGTGGTGTCCTGCAAGGACCTGGGTCAAGTTTAGTAGGACCTCCTTCAATACCCACTGGTATTGGATGGCGGGGGTCTGAACTCCTTGACCCCCTCATATGTAAACTACTATTAAAACTTTAACCCGACTATTCAGGATTGTATCCCTGCTGACTTAAACTACTTAGCCGAGGGTAACGTCACCTTCAAAAGAGGGGCCTACCACATTACGCATTAATAACTTAATTAATTATCTTTCAATAATCCAACCCTTTAGGATTGTATCCTTGCTGACTTAAACTACTGGGTTGAGGGTAACGTCACCTTCAAAAGAGGGGCCTACTACTATAACTAAGATAATCTCTTAAAAAGTGCAAAAGTGCGAAAATAATCAAAGGTTACACTAAAGGCGAGTCGGATCCAAGTGATTCATCTTGTCTATCTGTTTTTATTTTTATTTTTATTTTCAGCATTTTAGTTAGTTTTATTTTTTTGTTTTAAAACCTTTTTCTAAATTTTTGGTTTGATTAGACGTTGAGTATAAACCGGTACTAAAAGCTCTTGTGTCCTTGGACGACCTCGGTATCTTACCAACACTATACTACGCTCATGATGGGTGCACTTGCCCGTATGTGTGTTTAGTGTTAGTAAATATCATGTTTTATAAATTTAAAACTTGGCTAAAGTGTTAAAAAGGGCTTAAAATATACATTAAAAACCTATCACACCTAACGCACATCAAGTTTTTGGCGCCGTTGCCGGGGACACAAGGATTTTAAGAAAGTTAGGAATCAATGACCTAAACGTTTTTTTTTTTTTCTATTTTTTAGATTTTTTCTTAAATTTTCAGTTTCTGCAGAGCTCAGCACGGGCCGTGCCCAGCATTGTTACTGGCAGTTTTTATTTTCCGAGTTATTGAGAGTTGAGCACGGAGCCGTGTCGGTGCAGCACGGGGCCGTGTCAAGCTCCCCAGTAACAGGGATTTGGAAAACAACTACTGTATCTCGGACAACGAGCCGTGTTCACCTGAGCACGTGGCCGTGGTGAACCTTCTGACCAACGTTCTTTTCTGTTTTTTTTGCAGGACTTGGAACCCGAGCGCCACATCTGAACTTTCTACGCAGTGTATGAGCTCCAGTTCTAGTAGAGACATAAAAGAACCTCTAGACGAACCCGAATGCTTTCTAAGAAAAAGACTTAAAGCTAAAAACCAAGAGAAAGTTTTGGGGGACCCACTTCCAATGGCAGATCAACGTACCCTCATGGATTACCTATGACCCACCGTGGGTAATCTTGGCGCCGCTACCGATGCACCGAATGTCGAGGCCAACAACTTTGAACTTCGGCCGCATTTGATACAAATGCTCCAAAACTCCGCAACCTTCCATGGGCTTGCGGACGAGGATCCCCATCTACATATGTTGGATCTGAGTTTGGTTTTGATTGTATTTTCTGTTTGAATTAAGATGGAAATGGATGAGTTGTGCAGCGGAATTAAAATGGAAACAAACTTTGCATACAATCAAACGAGAGTATTGCTTTGATCAAGTCATTTTCAACAGAGAACCGAATGATTGAATTTAATTTCAATAACGATTACAAAGTAATGCTTGAATACAAACTCCCCCTCAGCCAGAGCTCAGTGTTTGTTCGTGCAAAGACGATGGTGTTGCAAAGAGCTAATATAACAGTACAGAGCACTGTTCTATTTATAGACACTAGCAAACCACTGAGCATCTTAGCTGACGTCACCATGAAAGTGACATCTAACCTCCTAACAAACTCTAACCTCTGATCTATACAAACACTGCTATACTAACTACTGCTATTACATTCCATTACATAAAAGACACTTAAACAGCTGCTGCATCCTTCCACTGCTGTGAACCCTGCAGTGCTTGTCCGGATCAGCAGTACTTGACTCAAGACAGTAGATTGAGCAGCAGAGCTTTAGTCTTCTATCAGTCTTTACAAGAGCAGCAGATTTGACGGTCAGTGGCTTGTACGATCAGTAGATAGGAGGTCAGCAGATGTTGAAACCACTTTCAAGGGGAGAGACTTGTATGTAACATCTGCTTATTCTGGATCCACTGCTCTGACCCAGTTTTGGCTTTAATTATCTGTTCCTCTGGAAGGGTTCAATCCCAACAATCTCCCCCTGGAACAGATAATGCCAAAACTCTTCATTATTGTGGAATTCTTTATTGCCTCATCAGCAGTTCCCTTATCTGACCTTTAAATTGTAGTTCAAAGTCTAGGGCATCTGTATCATCATCATCCCTGCTAAGTGGAAGATCAAGGAGATCCTGCAAATCTTCAAGACTCAGGCCAAGAGCTTGTTCCCTTGATATTTTCTTCACTTCTCCACCAGACCTGAGCAAAGTCAATACGCAGGTCTGTTTGTCAGTTTCCCACTTTAGTATTTTTGAGTCTGGTGGGTTTCTTGGGAGATGTTTATTTGCAGAGGTATTTGGTGAGGCTGGCCTATTCATGACTGGCTGAGCAGCACTTGCAGATTGTTCCAATTCAAGATCTTCTTTTATCATTAATTTCATGCCTGCTTTTACAATAGCATCTCCAGCTTTTAGATCTTGAATTGTTTCAGTACTCGACTGGTTTTGGCTCCTTCTTTTGTAGATGGCAGCACCAGCTGGAGCAGTAGTTCTTTTAGCTTGCAGCTTTGGTGGTCTTTTTGAAACCTCTGCTTTAGAATAGTCAGTCTTTTGTGGAACTTTTGGATCTTTCTTTCTAAGTTCCTCTAACTTCTTGTAGGTAGCCCTGACCCTATCTTCTCCCCACTTTGACACAGAATTCTTTGACCCATAATCAGCTGCTATCAGCTCCTCTTTCATTCTCTTCAATCTTAATGTCTTCTCAGCTTCAAATTGTTTGAATTTTTCAGGGGGAGTCTGCTTGACCTTATTTTTGATCATTTCTTGAATCCTGGCTGCCTCTTTTTCAAGCTCAGGAATGGTCCAGTTTTTGTACATGTATTTCTCCCCCTTGTATTTCTTGTAGGTCATGATATTCTCAATGTAGTCTTTTCTCAAGGACTCATCTGCCCTTTCAGAGATTTGCTGACATACATGTTTGGTAAATTGCTCCATTGCTCTGACCTGTGAGAGTAAAAACTGATAGTTTTGCTGAAATTCTCTATCAGATTTCCCCTTTCTGTTTTCGATTGCGATATCCTCTGCTTGTTTGGCCTTTAGCTTCAAGTATTCTTTGATATTGTTAGGCCTGGGATATCCTGCAATTGATGGCAAACTCCTTTTAACTGGGTCATCCTCATAATAAAAGGATTTGATTTCTTCCCTAACTGCAATGAGTTCTAGAGGAAATGAGACACCAGCAGGAGGTAGTGGTTTTAGAATTTGAGCTGAAGAGAGAGGTATGGGTTTTGGAATAGTGACAAGTGATAGGGATTTTGAAGATGTTGGTGGTGGTGAAGGTGAATCATCATCTGATATGTAAATCCTTCTCCTTTTTGTTTTAGAAGAGGCAGATGATGTTTTGGGTGGATCAGTGGTGGTAGATTGTGTGGCAGTGGTTTGTGTTTGACTAACAGCTGTTGAGACAACTGGTGTCTCAACCACTGTTGTCTTTACAACATATGTTATAACACCTGTTGTCTTCTGCTTTTTGTCAGCAGGTAAAAGTGGTGGTGAGTTTGTTTTTGGTGGTGACAATGGTGGTGGTAAAGTAGTAGTTGTGGTGTGTGTTGAAGTGGTGTGTGTTGAAGTGAGAACAGATGTTGAAACAACTGAGGTACCAGCAGTAGTTGATACAACAGGAGTTACAACAGCTGTTTGGGTGGAGGTTTGATGCTGATGGCTTTTGGATGGTGGTTTTGGAGGCTTTGGAAATCTGGATGGGATGGACTTAGGTTTCCTTTTTGTCTTCGGATTTTTAGTATCCTTTGATCTAGAACAACCTTGCTCATACAGTTCCATGAAAGCTCTTTTCTCCTCATTCCATCTTGAGATATCCTTTGCCATTCTATCTCTTTTAACACTTGCTACTCCTTCATCAAGTGCTTCTTGAGTAGCATCAACCTTTTTACTACCACCTGGCAATGGAATTTTTCTGGTCATAGCATCCTTCTCAGGTTCAATGTACAGACCATCATCTATTCCTTTCTTCTTCCACTCCTGAACTTTCTCCCCCTTTTTGGCATTATCTTCTGGGAGCTGATCAATGAAAAGTACTGTTGGAGGAGCAGTGCCAGTGGTTTCTAATAAATGGGCCTTGATTGCCTTAATATCTGCTTGAGTGTTCTTGTACCTAGACTCCATAATGTTTCTCAGCTTTTGGACATGAAGTTCATGTTGCTGATCAGCCATTTCTTTTTGTTGTTGGAGAAAAGGTTGGAAAAGGTTCCAGAGCTCATTTGTAGCAAAAGCTTGTGGTGGAGCAGGTGCTTGAGATGGAACAACAGTGGATTGCATCTTTTGTGTTTTCAACACCTGCTGTAGCAAATTTTTAAGAGCTACAACAGATGTATCCAATTTTTCAATTCGTTCCGTCAAATCCTGATATTTTAAATCATCACCCAATTTAATGGGATCATCTGATTTCCCACTATTAGTGGTTTTATCAGTGGTTGAGGTAGGGAGTGTACTCCAAACACTAACCATTGATGCCCCTTTTTCTTGGTACTGGGGTCTTCTTCCTTCAACACTTGACAACCTTTTGATGTTGCCAGTAGGATAAATAAATCCACTGGTGGTTGGCAGAGGTGCTATGTAAGGAATTGCCTCCAAGGAAGTCTTATTAATGTAACCACTGTCCAACTGTAAACCAGTGGGTTCAACAGTTGTAGTGGCTGCTTCACTTGGACTACCACCAAGAGTTACATGTAACTCAAGGGGTGTAACCTCCTCAGGTTGTGTTGGTGGGTTAGCAAGGATTGATACATCAGACCCAGTCAGTTGTTGAGGTATATTCTCATTAATAGGTGATTGAGAAGGGCTGGTTAGTGCCTGGTTCAAATCAATTGCATCCAACAGCAGTTTAGTTGTCGTGGGAATTGTGGATGTGATGTTTGGTGAAGAAAGAGGATTTGCTCCGGGAATTGAGCTGTGGATGATGGAAACGAGTGTTACCAGAGCATCATGATGTGGTGTCCCAATGTGTACAACCTGATCTTTTTGTGAAGAAGCAGGAGGGGTTTCGGCTATGGGTTGAGATATTTGTACCAACTGCTGTGAGGAAGTAGCAGCAGTGGTTTCTTGTGACTTTTGTGCTGTCACAGGCAGTAGCTCTGGTATCTCATCCTCCATAGTTGCCTTTTTGATGGGTTTGGGGGGGGGGGTTTGTGTTTTTCTTTTTGTTGGCTTTTTGGTGATTTTAGGTGTGGGTTTCAAAAGAGTTGTTCTGCTGCTTTGATCACCTTGAGCAGTGGGCTCAGCAGCAGATACCTGAGGAGCAGTTGTAACTGCTAAAATCTGCTCAGGCACCTCTGCTTGTGTTTTGCAAGGATTTGACATCCTTGTAAAAGTTTCAGCAGTTAAGCAATTTATTTCAATGGAGTCACCTTGGTTTATTGCAGAAAGATCATCCTTACTGAATTTCTTTTCAAAGTAGTAACTTAAAAACCTTGGAAACAGTAGGAATAATTTTTTTTCAACATTATTAACCAAATCATTAAAGATTTCCTGAGAATAATTAAAATTTTCTTCTTGAAGAATAGCATATCCCAGATTTTGAATCTTTAATGGTATTTCATTAAAAGAAGTGGTTTTGTTTGAAACACACATTAGGAGGGTATGGAATAAAAATCTTGTTGCAGAAGGTAAGAAACCTTTTTGTAAGGTAGCTTTCTTCATCATTGTGTCTGCATACCCTCTCTCAATGAAGTCAATTTTCAACTCGTTTTTAGGGAAATAAATTATACCTTGCTGATCCTCGAGTTGAAAGACCTCTAAAATGGACTGTGGTGTGATTTGGACATTTTTACCCTTTAGAGAAGAGTTGATGGCAATTACAGTTTCTCCTTGTGTTTCAAGGGTTGCATTCTTCCAAAACTCTCTTTGGGTTGCCAAATAAATTGGTGCATTGGCTGTTAACAAAGTTTTGTACTTTGATTTAGCCATTATGTCGATGATGGAGTCGAAAGCCTCTGTGGTGCCGGGTTTTGTGAGAAAACCCAGAAGATTGTGAGAAGGTTTGTGTGGAATTTCAGTGGGAGTGGCCTTTTGAGAGACCGCTTTCGATGATGATTTTGATATGGGTTTTGTGGATGGCTTCGATTTTGTCATTTTGAAGATGATGATCGAAGAAATTTGTGAAGAAATGTGAAGAAAAACTGCTTTGAGAAAAGAATTTTTGAGAATTCAATTCGACAGTAAAACCCTGTTTTTGGTGTGAAGTGGGGGTTTTATAGAGGAAAAAGTGAAGGCTGACGTGGCAGCAGTTACAAAAGTACTGATCACTATGTACTGCCCACATGCCAAACTCTGTAGAAATGAAGGACAGTACTTTTATGAAAGTTACTGATGAAGGCAGTGGTTACAACGGTAAAATGGAAGCAGTGGATGATTTTCACTATCAGTGGATAGCATATCAGTGGATAAGACACTGCTTTTGAACAACAGAGTTTATCAAGAAAATGAGAGAACAGAGGATGGCTTTCAGCAGTGGACAGACTTTGTAGTAGAGCAGTCTTTTGAACAAGCAGTGGTTATGGCAGACTTTTAAGGATTTAATGAAAATTTCATTTTTAGCTATTTTTAAGGATGGATTTTTGATTTTCTGAAAACATTTTAATGCTTTTATTCATAGAACGACAAAATGTTGCTTGTTATTCCATGTTTAGCATCCCAATTCTAGAGACCAAGCTTTTAAAAGTGGCTGTATCAAGTGCTTTTGTGAGCATATCTGCCAACTGGTCTTTAGTTGGGACATGATGCAGAGAAATCAAACATTTTTCATAGCAATCCCTCACAAAGTGATGTCTGATGTCGATGTGTTTGGTGCTTGAATGGGAAACTGGATTTTTGATGATATTTTCTGCTGCCTGACTGTCCAACATGAGTGGTGTCTTTAAGGCAGTGATACCAAAATCCAGTAACTGATTTTGAAGCCACAGGAGTTGGGCTGTACAGCTTGCAGCAGCAATGTATTCAGCTTCAGCAGTGGATGTAGAAACAGCTGCTTGCTTTTTGCTTTGCCATGAAACTAAGCAATCACCTAGAAACTGGCACCCTCCTGGTGTGGACTTCCTTGTGGTGTTACAACCAGCAAAATCACTGTCTGAAAATCTTGAAAGCTTGATATTCCCATTAGCTGGATACCAGATACCAAGTGTGGGAGCACTTTTTATGTATCTGAATATCCTTTTTACAGCAATAAGATTGGATTTTCTAGGGGCTGATTGACTTCTTGCACATACACATGTTGCAAACATGATGTCTGGCCTAGATGCAGTTAGGTACAATAAAGACCCTATCATGCTTCTATATAAAGTTTGGTCAATCAGCTCATCCTTTTCATCAGACATGACAAGCTTATTGGTTGCCATGGGTGTGCTGCATGGTTTACAATCATTCATATCAAATTTATTCAAAAGTTCTTTAGCATATTTGCTTTGATGAATGAAGGTTCCATTTTGCATTTGCTGAACTTGGAGACCAAGAAAGCATTGCAGCTCACCCATTGCACTCATTTCAAACTCAGCTGTCATGAGTTCTCTAAACTCTTCACACATTGAGTTACATGTGCTTCCAAAAATAATGTCATCCACATAAATCTGGACAATCATTAAATCCTTCCCTCTCCATTTTAGAAACAGTGTTTTATCAATGGTACCTCTTTTGAAACCATTTGAGAGTAGGAAGTTGGAAAGAGTTTCATACCAGGCCCTTGGTGCTTGTTTCAGTCCATACAAGGCTTTGTTCAGCCTGTAGACATGATCTGGATAAAATGGATCCTCAAAGCCTGGAGGTTGACAAACATATACCTCTTCTTGAATTGTACCATAAAGGAAAGCACTTTTGATATCCATTTGAAACACCTTCATGTTGTGGTTGACAGCAAAGGCCAGGAACAGTCTAATGGCTTCCAATCTTGCAACAGGAGCGAATGTTTCATCATAATCAATCCCCTCTTCCTCTCTGTAACCTTGAACCACAAGCCTGGCTTTATTCTTGACAACAATACCCCTTTCATCAGTTTTGTTCTTGAAGACCCACTTTATGCCAATGGGACTAACCTCTTCTGGCAGTGGTACAAGTTCCCATACTTGTTGTCTTTTAAACTGTTGGAGCTCCTCTTGCATGGCTTATACCCAGCTATTGTCTTTCAGTGCCTCTTGGTACTTGACTGGCTGATGGAGTGATAGAAAACCAGCAAAAAGACAAATGTTTTGGGTTTGGCTTCTTGTGAGCACCCCTTCATTGATGTTGCCAATGATTTGATTAGGTGGATGAGATCTCAAGAAGATTAAATCTCCTTGGTAAGGTATGATGGCATTTGTTGGTGAAGGCTGCAAATGTGTATCATCTGAGCTAACCACTGCTAGTGACTTTGATGACCCAGCAGTGGCTTCAAAAGGTGGTGGAATAGGAGGTAATGAAGTGGACACCTGCTGACTTTTATCCACTGTTTGGGGACTTTTGTCAGCAGTGTTTGAGGATGTGGAAGCAGTGGTTGATGGGCTACTTTGGTCAACAACTATTGAGGTAGCAGTGGTTGAGCTTTGACAACTGTTTTGAACAGCTGATGCTTTTCCCTTTGTGGCAGACTTTTGAGGGATGATGATTTCATACCCATAGTCTGGTGTTGTATCCTCTGATGGACCTGCACTGTTAGTCTTGACAGCAGTATTTTCAAAAGTAAATTTTTCAAGATCAAACAGATCTGCAGGATTTGCTGGGATTTTCATTGATGAAAGTTCATTGAACTTTACATTTAAGGTCTCCTCCACTGCCTTGGTCCGTGTATTAAACACTTTGTAAGCCTTGGCAGTGGTTGAGTATCCCAGATGATAACCACAATCAATTTTGGCTGCAAATTTTGAAATGGAATCTTTTAAGTTCAAAATAAAGCATGGGCAGCCAAACACTTTGAAGTATGAGATCAGTGGTTTGATTTTATACAGAATTTCATAAGCAGTCTTTTTGTGCCTGGGGTTTATTAAAACTCTGTTCTGGACATAGCAGGCAGTGTTTACTGCCTCTGCCCAGAAAGTTAATGGCAAACCTGAATCTGCAAGCATAGTTCTGGCAGCCTCAATCAATGTTCTGTTCTTTCTTTCAACTACCCCATTTTGCTCTGGTGTTCTAGGGATGCTGTACTGCCTTACAATCCCTTTCTTCACACAGAAGGCATCCAACTCCTTATTTTTAAATTCTGTGCCATTGTCACTCCTGAAGCTTTTCACTGGAAGGTCAAATTGCTTTTCAACCTGTGTCACAAAGTCTTGCAAAATGCCTGCAGTTTCATCTTTTGAGTGCAAAAAGAAAGTCCATGTAAACCTAGAAAAGTCATCAACAATAACCAAACAATATCTTTTCTTCTTGAGGCTCATGACTTGAACTGGGCCAAACAAATCCATGTGTAGCATTTGCAAACACTGGGTTGTTTTGGACTCTTCAATGGACTTATAAGAACTTTTATGCTGTTTTTCTTTTAAACAGGAAATGCAATGTTCAGGACATGAAAACAATTTTTGTGGTAGGCCTCTTACCAAACCATTTTTTGAAATTTCAGTGATTGTCTTAAGATTTGTGTGCCCCAGCCTTCTGTGCCAAAGTTCTGTCTCTTTGTTAGAGGCAGCTGAGAACAGACATGCATCAGCTCTGGGATACTCTTTTGACATATCAACAACATAAACATTGCCACTTCTTTGAGCAACAAGTTTTGTTTGACCAGTGTTTATTATTGCTTCAATCTTTTTGACCATTTCTGGTCCAACAATCCTACAACACTCCTTTGTGAAGAATGACCCATAACCCTTGTCACTCATTTGTGAGACACTCAGGAGGTTGAATTTTAGACTGTCTATCAGATTGACATTTTCAAATTTTACATTTCCAGATTGCACTGTACCAGACCCCAGAACTTTCCCTTTACTATTATTCCCAAAGGATATATCATCCCCTCCATGGATTTTAAAGTCTTTGAGGAGGGCTTTACATCCTGTCATGTGCCTGGAGCCTCCACTATCTACATACCAAAGACTATCAAAGCATGCAGAAGCTCCCTGCACATGAAGTAAAAAGATTAGTTCATTAGGGTCTCCAAAGCCAACAGGGCTTTGGATGGGGTCTCAACAGTGTCTGGGATGGATGCAGATTGATGGACAGTGGTTAAGTCAGGGGTTTGGACAGTTTTATTACTGTTTCTTGCTAACCACTGTTGGGGGTCTTGACCAATCACCTGTTGGTAACCAAAAGGATGCCTGTTCACTTTAGGTTTAGAGGGCCTTTTGTAGGTCTCATAAACATGTGGAATCCTTTGGTAAGACTGTTTTTCCTTGCCTTTTCTGAACTGATTAGCAGGGGGTGCATCAGTAACCTGAACATCTCTTTTGACAGATGTTTGGTTCAGCTGTTTTGTGACAGCTGTTTGAACTGGCACAAACAGTGGTTGGTTCTTGATGAATTTGACAGATGATGATGATGGACTCAAGGATGTTTTGGCGATGTACTCATTCTTTTTCACATCAAAGTTTTTGAGATACACACATGCTTGAGTTTTGTGGTTTGTTTTACCACAAACAATGCAGCTTTCAGCTGAAACAATGACACTTGTTCTGTTTAAATCATAAGCTTTTAAGTGGAAACAGTCTTTTGTTAGATGATTCCTTTTCTCACAGAATTCACAAAACAAGTTATCAATTTTTTCTTTCTTCTTTCTCTTTTCAGACTCCTTTGCAGCAGAGGTTTTAACCTCTGTTGGGATGTCCTTGAGAGGAATGACTTTAGCTTTTGGAGCTTTAACACCATCAGTTGATGTAAAGTCCATTGGCTTGAAATTTTCAAGAATATCACACTCATCAGACCATTTTGGTTTAAACTGATAATCTTCAAGCTCCTCAAAAGTAGAGGATCCCATTGGTCTGTCAAGTGTGATTTTGTTACCAAGTTTGTCAGTGATTTTCACTTCTTGGCCTTTCTTGTTTGTGGGGATGAAACCAGTGGTTACATCAGTGGTTTGAACAGATTTTCCAAAAGCAGTGTTTTCATCATCATGTTTTCTATAACCAACACCAAATTTCACATTGCTTTTTATCTGTTTTTCAAGCATAACCTCATACCCTTTGCATGATTCCACCCATTTTTCACAGGTAATCTGGGTGGACTCTAACTCCTTTTTACAAACTTGGTATTTTTCTACCATAGATTGGAGTTGAGTTTTGGTTATGCTCTGTTCTTCTTTAAGACAGCTGGTCTCTTTTTCTTTTTCAGTCAATTTGTTTTTAAATTCTTTTAAAGAACTTTCAAATTTGACTTCATCAGTTAAGATTTTGTTCCGAAGGTTTTCATTCACCTCTTTGATGTTAGCAAAAGCAATAATGCAATTGTCAGAACACAGTTTTTCAAGAACTTGAGGAGATACCTTGGCAGCAGCCATCATTGCACAATCACATTGATGATTTTCTTCATCATCAGCTCTTTCTTCCTTCTCACCTGCTTTCTTTTCTTCCTCTTCTTCTTTGTCCTCTTTGGACCATGGGTCTGTCAGTGGTTCAATCAGGGTTTCTGAATTTTCTCCCAACAGCATTTCACCAGCAACTGCATTAACAACTGCTTCAGTCACCTCAACCACTGTTTCATCACTTAGCTGTTCACCTTCAATTTCAATTTCCTCCTGTACTGACTCTAATGCCATCAAACAAAATTCATCATTAGAAGATTCATTAGAAGCATAGAGTGCAAAATTTTCATCACTAAGCTCATCAGGTATGCTGCTCCAGTCAACAAAGCCTTGAGTGAAAAAGCTTTGCTGATCTGGTTGTACCACTGCTGGAGCAGCAGTTTGAGGTGCAGGTTGCACTTGTGCCTGGGGGACAGGGGTTTGAACATATTGAATCTGTGGAATAGTAGTTTGGACATAATGCACAGCACAGGGGCAGCAGCATAATGAGCAGTGTTAACATGTGCTGCAGGGGTATATTGGGTATAATGCACAGTGCTTTGATTTTGAGGTCTAGGGTTTGAGCTAGGATGAGTGATTATGGGACCAGTTGTTTGACTCCTGCATTCCCTAGCAAAATGACCTAGCCTATTGCACTTGTAACACTTGATTTTTGATTTATCCAACCCAACCCTTAAATTCCCATGTAAACCTGGGAATTTTCGCCCTGTTCTTTTGTAGAATTTGCTAGTTCTAACACTGAGCAAAGCCAATTGGTGCAGGATGTCCATTTCTTCTAAGTCAGCGGGATCAAAATGTTGTAAATCATTGAGTTCAAAACACAAATTATCTGACATCTGGTTTTCAGTGTTTGCAGTAAAAGCATAATTTGCAGAGTGAGGATCAGGGTTGGTAAAGTTACCACCAGCTGTTATATCAATGAAATGATCATAACCCTGTTCCTTACCACTGCTACCAGATTCTTCTTGACCCAGAAGAGCTGTGCTACCGAATGAATAATCATCAGTAGCTTTCCCAGACTCTTGCAGCTTCTTTTTCTGGTTCAACTCCCTTTCATAGGTCAGGAGTCTACCATGAAGTTGGGTCAGGGTCAGATCTTTGAACTCAACAGAGTTTCTAGTCACAAATGCAATTGTGTCCCATTTATCAGGTAGTGATCTAAGAAACCTGCTATTTTGGGTTGATTTTGGAAATTCAACCTTAACAAGCCTTAGCTCACTGATGAGACAGCTAAAACGTTCAAACTGTTGGGTCAATGTTTCACCCTTAATGTGACAGAAGGTTTCATACTGTTGATTCAGAATTTCCCTATTGTTTTCAATAACTTCTTCGGTACCACCAAATTGTTCCTTCAATGCATCCCATAGCTCTTTGGCACTGTTACAATGTAACAGTCCAGCATAGATCTCATTTGGTAATGCAGATGCTATGATGTTAAATGCTTTGGCATCCAGTTCGAACTTTTGAAAATCAGTTTCAGTATAGTTTTCATAAGGTTTTGGTACGTTCTTCTTTGGATCCTCAGCACTTGGCACCATAGGAACATGGGGACCAAAAACGACAGACCTCCAACATCCAGTGTTCTGTTGAGCAAGGATGTGACCCATCCTACGCTCCCAGATGTTGTATTCATTTCTTTTAAGCATATGTGGTTTAAAAAGCGAGCCAACATTATTCTTATCATCCTGTGATTGTGACGTCATCTCGGTTGTTTTACAGACACTGATTAATCAACTTTAATGGTGATTAAACCTTGCTCTGTTTTTCAACTAAAACGAGCAAACTATCGATATCAACGATTTTAAGCTGAACTATTTATGTCAAAATGATTGTTAAATCAAATTTGACTGTCCTAGCTCTGATACCAATTGTTGGATCTGAGTTTGGTTTTGATTGTATTTTCTGTTTGAATTAAGATGGAAATAGATGAGTTGTGCAGCAGAATTAAAATGGAAACAAACTTTGCATACAATCAAACGAGAGTATTGCTTTGATCAAGACATTTTCAACAGAGAACCGAATGATTGAATTTAATTTCAATAACGATTACAAAGTAATGCTTGAATACAAACTCCCCCTCAGCCAGAGCTCAGTGTTTGTTCGTGCGAAGAAGACGGTGTTGCAAAGAGCTAATAGAACAGTACAGAGCATTGTTCTATTTATAGGCACTAGTAAACCACTGAGCATCTTAGCTGACGTCACCATGAAAGTGACATCTAACCTCCTAACAAACTCTAACCTCTGATCTATACAAACACTGCTATACTAACTACTGCTATTACATTCCATTACATAAAAGACACTTAAACAGCTGCTGCATCCTTCCACTGCTGTGAACCCTGGAGTGCTTGTCTGGATCAGCAGTACTTGACTCAAGACAGTAGATTGAGCAGCAGAGCTTTAGTCTTCTATCAGTCTTTACAAGAGCAGCAGATTTGACGGTCAGTGGCTTGTACGATCAGTAGATAGGAGGTCAGCAGATGTTGAAACCACTTTCAAGGGGAGAGACTTGAATGTAACATCTGCTTATTCTGGATCCACTGCTCTGACCCAGTTTTGGCTTTAATTATCTGTTCCTCTGGAAGGGTTCAATCCCAACAACATATCACTGACTTCTTAGAAATATGTGATACTTTTCGGATCAATGGAGCTTCAAATGACGCCATCCGCCTTCGAATGTTTCCATTTTCACTAAAAGACTGAGCTAAGGCTTGGCTTAATACCCTCCCAGTTGGCTCGGTAAACACCTGGGATGAACTAGCCCAAAAGTTTTTATATAAGTATTTCCCTCCTGCTAAAACGGTTAAATTAATGACTGAAATTAACACATATTCACAAGAGGACGGGGAATCCTTATATGAAACTTGGGAAAGGTTCAAGAAGCTACTAAGAAAGTGTCCTCATCATGGTCTTGTGGTATGGCAACAAGTATCCACTTTCTATAATGGATTGTTGCCACACACAAGACAAACACTTGACTCTAGCTCCGGGGGACTTTTAGGTAATCGTCGCCCAAATGAAATTTATAATCAAATTGAGGAAATTGCTCAAACCAATTTTTAGTGGCACACTCCCCGAGGCAGTAAATCTATTGCCCCGGGCGCCCATAAGGTTGATGAGAGCACCTCCTTGCAAGCCCAAATCGAGGCCCTTTCTTCAAAAATCAAAAAGTAAGAAATGGCAATAACGGTCTCGGTTATGGCTTGCGAGGGGTGTGGTGGGCCACATGAAAATTAGAGTTGTATGAAAGAAATGGATAATCAAACAGAATCGGTAAACTACATTGATAATAGACCTAGGTCGTCGGGTCCTCCAACGGGTACCTACAACCAAGGATGGCGTAACCACCCTAATCTTGGTTGGAGAGAACCCGACAATAGTAGTAACCAACAAAATCTAAACCAACGAACAAACTTTCAACAACCAAGAAACGAGTCACAAAATTTCTCTCAACAACAACAAGGGGGACGAGAGAGGCTTGAAGATACCGTATCTCGCCTCATCTCCAACACCGAAAAGAAAAACTCGGATCGATTTCAACAACTGGAATCGAACTTTCGAAATCAACAAGCTAGTATCCAAAACATTGAAAAACAAGTAAATCAACTAGCTCAAAATTTCTCCGAGAGACCACAAGGCGCGTTACCAAGCAATACCGAAACCAACCCAAAGGCGCAAGTGCATCTCATCACATTGAGAAACCGTACCGTGGGCCCCGAGGAGGCTCCGTTACCTCCAATTGAAAAGAGCCGATCTAGCCAATCCCCAACTCCACCAACACCCCAACAAGAGACGGCTCCTCCACCAAATCAAGAGCCCACCAAGATTCCTTCGGTACCGTACCCCGGACGGTTAATTCGCCAAAAGCCCGATGAGCAATTCTCAAAATTCGTAAATTTACTAAAACAATTGCATGTTAATATTCCATTTGTTGACGTCCTGAACCAAATGCCTAAATATTCAAAATTTATGAGTGACTTCCTCACTCACAAAAGGAAAATTGAATCATTGCAATTAGTTAATTTAAGTGAAGAATGCTCCGCCTTGCTACTCAACAAACTCCCGCAAAAGAAGATCGATCCCGGAAGCTTCACCATCCCTTGTTCAATCGGGGAATCACCCATTCGTACGCACTAGCCGACCTCGGGGCTAGTATTAACCTCATGCCCGCATCAATGTTCGACCGACTTGGCCTAGGAAAAACGAGCCCTACGAAAATGAGCATACAACTCACCGATAGGTCAGTTAAATACCCGCAAGGTGTCGCTGAAAATCTACTAGTCAAGGTCGGAGAATTTGTCTTCCCAGCCGACTTTGTCATACTAGATATGGAGGAAGATACCGAAGTAGCACTCATCTTGGGGAGGCCATTCTTGGCTACGGCCCACGCAGTAGTGGACATGAATGGTGGGACACTAACATTGAGGGTTGGGGACAAGGAAATGAAGTTCGGAGTTGGTAAGAGAGTAGAAGAGATGACCCGGTCAATTACATGCAAGTCATAGACTCAAGTTTGGATGATGCTCTCCGACGGTGCAACATGGGATGCAAAACATCCCAATTGGGTAACATATGACTGGCTTTGGGTCTAGCCAAGGACCCTAATAAACGTGGCGCACCACGGAGGCATTCCGCGGAACTATCCTTAGTTTAGTTTAGATAAAAAATTTTATGCTTTCTAGTTTAGTTTTAATTTTCAGGAATAAAACACACTCGGTGTGGTGAAGGATACTAAGGGAAACTTGAACCAACACCCCATGCACAAAAACAGAGCCTCCCGATAATTTTTCTTCGTTACAGCAAGTTCAGCACGGGTCGTGCCCAGCCAACACGGCCCCGTGCTGAAAGGTCTGCATAAAGATGCCCAGTTCAGGTAACTGGACACGGGGCGTGTTCGCTGAACACGCCCCCGTGCCCAGGCTTCTGTTACTTTCTGATAATTTCTGTTGCTGGAAACCTGAACACGGGGCCGTGCCCAGACACCACGGGCCCGTGTCCAGATGCCCAGTAACATAAAATTTTGTTTTTAACACACTTTTTACACATTAAATCAACCTAAAAACATATTTTTAGGACACATTGAAGACAATGTGTAATTTAAGTGTGGGGGGATGCTAAAACCTTGAATTTTGCAAGTCCTAATAACAAGCCTCACACAAAACTCTATTGGAACCGCTAAACACCCCAAATTTTTTCAAAAAAATTTTCATTTTTTTTACTTGTCTTGGTTTGATTTGGGAATAACAAGTTCTAAAAAGGTTATATTTTTACAAATTTACAACCGATAGCGTCGTGATAAAAATAACCAACATAAGAAAATTATGAAACAGCATGACAAATCTAGTTAAAATTTGATTATATATACTTGATCACATAAAACCCCATTCCCACAAAAAGTGAGTTTTGAGCCTTTATCGAGCATACAAATACACATCTTTAAACTAAATGTTCATTTTTCGTTTCTTGTGTGAATAGCCGCTTGGTTTCTTACGACTCTAGAACTTGCCACGACGATACATTCCCGGTCCTTACCAACTTAAACCCAAGTAAGTAAATGATGGAGGCATTAGGACTAACTTTTTATTTCAACACCATTATTTTTTTTACCACCTACCCAAAATCCCCCTACTTAACCCATTTAAGCCTAAACCTTTTCATTTCTTAACCCAAAACAAACACCCTTTTACCCACCAAAACCCTTTTTCATTTTAAACCCTTTTTTTTAGTAACAAAGCTCGGTTTTCTTGTGACTTCCTTATCAAAAAAAAATTATAGAGAAGAAAAGAAAAATGAAGTTAGCAATAAACAAACAAAGCTCATCAAAAGAAGGCTTGTTTGAATAATGCTTCATTGGAATAAAAAGTCACAAAAACAAAATGTTTTACGAAAACCGACGCTTTTTACGCTTTTTCGCTCTTTTCTACTAACCACTAACCCAACCACCCACATTTAACCCAAGCCTAACCCTTCCCCAAATTCCTCTTGATACTTGCAAAGGTTTATAGTTAAAAAGGAGGAGGATTGATTGCTTGGCAAGCATATGGTAGAAGTAAGTTCCATGCCGCTCTCGAGTGTTTCACAAAAATACATCTTCGACCGAGTGTTGAGTGATCCCCCGTGAGTTATGTGAACTTGTATATAAATGGAATTTTAAAGAGGCATGTTATGCCCAAATAAATAATTTCTCTTCTGTAATGTTTTAAATAAATCATAACGAATAGAATTGTAAATAAAATAAAAATAAAACCTAATAAAGAATCTTGGAATCCCGACACTGTATGACAAGCCCAAAAACCTTCTCTTCTACCCATTCCATTTGGGTGTGTAAGCCACAAAATAAAGAGTTTTGCTTGAGGACAATCAAAGATTCAAGTGTGGGGGTATTTGATGTGTGCAAAATGCAACATATAAATTACATCAAATGTGGCATAAAACTAACCATTTTTTTAGTACTAATGTTGGAAAAAGTGTGTTTTTGTCTTCCTTTTATATTTTCAGGGTTCAATGAGCTTAAAGGAACAAAAGAAGTAAAAATGCAGCCAAATCTAACAATAATACAAGAAAAGGAATAAACGTGGCATGCCCGACCCCTCGACAACATCTTCCCAAGCAAAAACAAGACATCAGAAGGCTGAACACGCCCCATGCTCAATGAACACGGGGGAGTGACCAAGTGTCTGCAGAAAAGACAAAGCTATAGAAGCTTCTATTTCCCAACACGGGGGCGTGGCCAGCGGACACGGGGCCGTGGTCAACGCTAAGATTCACATAATCTAGGCAAATCTTGATAGTACAGATACGCTTCTGCACAAGGGTTCGTGCCCAGCGGACACGGGGGCGTGGTCAACTAATGCAGACAAACTACAATTAATGAAGAAAGAGAAGATGGGTGGACACGGGGCCGTGCCCAATGGACACGGGGCCGTGTCCGGGCTTCTGTGCAGGCTATAAATAGGGGTGTTTGGCTCACTTGCAAACCATCCCTTGGCAAACCACCTCTCTTACACTTCACCCACCCACCACCACCATCACAACCCACATCCACCACCATCATCCATCATAGAGTGTGTGAGTAGTCTCGGGATCCAAGATTGATCGTAAGAGTTCTTGACAATCAAAGGCCATGTTTGCCTAATTCTCTTACATCACTTGGTGAAGACAAGCATTTACTGTAATACTTTTTATTTTTAATCTTTTCGCACTTTTTATTTGGTTATGTATTAATGACTTTAATAACTAGTTTCTAATGTTGAAGGTGAAACTTCCTTATCATTTGTCCGTGGTGTCTTGGCATTATTTTACTGTCTATATAAAATAAAAGATTTTCACCATTCATATCTCCACGGTCTATATGGAGATATGTTGGCTACCTGGTCGGGGGTTAAGGGAATGGTTTGGTAAGTGTCTTGCCTTGTTCAGTGTATAGATCATGCAAGGACCTCGATCAAGTTTAGTAGGACATCCTTCAATACCCACTGGTATTGGATGGCGGGGGTCCAAACTCCTTGACCCCCTCATATGTAAACTACTATTAAAACTTTAACCCGGCTATTTAGGATTGTATCCTTGCTGACTCAAACTACTTAGCCGAGGGTAACGTCACCTTCAAAAGAGGGGCCTACCACATTACGCATTAATAACTTAATTAATTATCTTTCAATAATCCAACCCTTTAGGATTGTATCCTTGCTGACTCAAACTACTGGGTTGAGGGTAATGTCACCTTCAAAAGAGGGGCCTACTACTATAACTAAGATAATCTCTTAAAAAGTGCAAAAGTGCGAAAATAATCAAAGGTTACACTAAAGGCGAGTCGGATTCAAGTGATTCATCTTGTCTATCTATTTTTATTTTTATTTTTAGCATTTTTAGTTAGTTTTATTTTCTTGTTTTAAAACCTTTTTTTTCTAAATTTTTGGTTTGATTAGACGTTGAGGATAAACCGGTACTAAAAGCTCTTGTGTCCTTGGACGACCTCGGTATCTTACCAACACTATACTACGCTCACGATGGGTGCACTTGCCCATATGTGTGTTTAGTGTTAGTAAATATCGTGTTTTATAAATTTAAAACTTGGCTAAAGTGTTAAAAGGGGCTTAAAATATACATTAAAAACCTATCACACCTAACCCACATAAGCTGTCCTACTCGAAAATCCACACATTGCTTGATGTTTTCTCTTAGATTAGTTGTCCTTATTTACTTCATACATGTAAGTTCATGACCCTCCTTGAATGTTCATAACATCAAGTGTAGTGGTGAACAACTAGAGGTACCTAGATGGAAGACTTGTTCTTCCTACCTCCTACATGACTTCCATGATAAACAAAGAGGTTCCTAAATGGGGGATTCATCCTCCTACCTCATGCTTGACCTATATGACTATATGAACATTATATAATACTATTATATTATCCAAATAATCGAACCTTTGATGATGAATTAGTGTTCATATGTCAAGGTACTAGATTATATCATCTTAGACTTTGATAACTTGTCACGATTCTAATGGAACCTTGTTCCATGAAAACATTTAAACTCCTTAGAGTTTACTAGTGTCAAGAACAAGTATCATATGTACTAGATGATTATTTTCATACGTTATTTTCATGGTATTTAAATTCCGAATCTATAATCTTCCGTTAACTCCCAAAACTCACACACCTACGTTTCTTCGTGTAGAAGGACAAGGTGCTCCGAACTCATCAACCAACTTTCTCGCGGATTCAAGTAGGAACAACTTGCAAAACTTTGAGTATACACAAATCCCCTCTTTACGTTTACCATTTTTGGGGTGTAACATGTTTACTTACAAAACTTACACTTGAACTTTATACATAAATGCACAAACATTCCTATAACATGCTTGTATACGTGATTGCTTGATACATTGAACTTGGGTTTATTTCATCTTGTGTTAAACTTATCATTAGCTTTGATCGAGCCTATCCTTGACATATATAGCGCTATAGGATTAATGCACCGCCTGTAGACTTGAGGTTATGTCATGAGCTTATTGTGTTTCATCATTTGGTTGATATGTTAGACACATGCCGAATTTAATGTTTATCTTGTATCACTAGCTTGCCATGAGGAATCGTTTAAACTTATCTTTTTATGCTATGTATGTATCAAACTTGTATACTCGTCTTTGCTTTTACATTGAACTTTATTTTAAATATGTTACAGGTTGAGGATGATGATTGCTATGAAATGAAGTAGCGACGATGCTTAGATACACATATAGACGTGCTAGGTTTAATATGTTGTATCAAATTTTGTTATTGTTATGTTTTGAACATGTTGTTATTTGAAATTTATGTAATGTTTGACAATTTGAAATTTGAAATGAAACGGGTTTATTTAAATATTGTCACAAATAGTGTTATGAAGTCTCTTGCAATCTCGTTTTCGTCTCATCCCGATGTTTCCGCCATCGGTTGGGATGTGACAGTATGGGATACGGTTAGGGTATTGGGCCGGATGGGGATTGTAGTTTGGGCTGTTTGGAGATGGCTTGTTGTTTGGGTCTTGGGCAGGAGGTGATGGTGTAGTAGAAGGCGGCTGATTTGCGGGTAGTATGGCGGCCGCAATGGCTGGGTTTAGGGTGATAGCATCCCTTGTTTTGAGGCGGCCAACTTCGGAAATAACCTGGTCAATAGCATCTTCCCATGTGGGTAAAGAATTGTTCAAAATAGAAGCTATGGTGTCAAATTATTTGGGAAGACCTTTAACGAGATGGAGCGCACGTTGTTGGTCTTTCATGGTAAAGTCTAGGGCGTGGAGTTGGTCGGTCAAGTCGCGTATTTTTTGGCAATACGCTTCAAGGGTGGGCATAGAGGCGGGGGTTAGATTAACTAGTTCATGTTGGAGAGTCTGGGATCGAGGGCCTTTGGTATTCACGAATAGGCGTTTAACCCATTGCGAAGCCTCCAAGGCCGTGGATTCGTCGGCCAACTCGGACAAGAAGGTCACCCGAAAGAGTACCATAGATCCATTGTAAAACGATGGAGTCTATGTTCTCCCATTAGGCAAATTCGGTCGAATCAGTTTCCGGTGGCGGCGAACCGTCAATGTGACACAACACATTATACCCTTTAGCATGAAGCGTAAAGAGCTTCACCCATAAAGCATATGAAACCTTTGTACCGTCGAGGGTACATGCCTTATTTTGAATGTTGGAGACCGTATAGACCGGATGAAGGGGCTTGTGTGAAGCGGCTTCAGGTGGAGAGGTGTCTGCCTTGTCGGTCATTGATGCCGAGAAGGGACGGCAGGGAAGTTTGAAAACTAAACCCTAGAGGATGATACCATGTAAAATGTTCTAATCCCCCACTCATTTCATTGCACAAGAGTGTACATAAATAGTTACAATAGAAGAAGATAATTACGGAAATAAATAAATACAATCAATACGTTTAATATACACAATAATGATCCGATAATTGGGGGGCTTAACTATCGTTTAACAGTGTGAAGCACTGAAAAGCTAATGTTTCACTTAACTTTGAAAATGATTTGTAAAATTGTATTCTCATGTTTTAAAACCTGCTAACTCACCAACTATCTTTATAGATGATCGTTGTAAGCATGTTTTCAGGAAGTGCTACTAGAAGGCAACACATAGACATGCTTTTAGGGACATATTTAAGTTTGTTTATTTCAGTCCTCTTGTTTTGTTTAAGACAATTTGTTATAATGCTTTGAAACTTGGAGCATGTAGTATTGTAAGTTTAATGCACATGAAATCCTTAGTTTCTCATGTAAACAATGCATTCAGAGCCATCACCTCTTTTTTTTTTTTTTTACGGACAACGAATCCTTCTAAATGGGCTATTGGCGAAATTCACCACATTGGGATACACTCGCCTTCGAACCGGGGAAAACCCTCACCTAGGGCCGAAGCCTGTGAACACTCGCCCGAAGGCACGACAGTGCGGTGAGGTAAAACCCGCTCAGTTCAAGGATCGAACTAGCGATCTCCACCTATTCGCCTAGTCTCCCATCATCACCAGGTGCCACAGAAAATAATTGAGAGGGCAGGAATCGAACCTGAGTCTCTTAGAACACCAAGTCTCTCCCTTACCACTCCACCACCACCTCAGTAGCCAATACCTCGTGTTTCTAGCTTTCCACTTTAGTAAGTTGTGACAATTACTGCCCATCCCATCTTCTCCCTAATAATAAAACTGAACATATTTTGTTACTAACAAAATGCCATATAAATGGATTGTTTCGATTTAGCAAAGCACATATAAAAGAATATAACTCTGAATACCGAAACCATTACATAAAACTCTTTTATAGGATGAATCTAAATTTGTCAAGTCAAACTCAAATTTTAGAGAACCAAATTTGCCTATCTAGGAATCAAATTTTGTTTAATGGCTAAACATGGATATATGGGGATTGAACCCATGACTTCCTACCCCAAACGTTATCTAATTCACCAACACCACTAAGATATTCTTAAGTGGATTTTAGGAATCAAATTAACTGCCTTAAATAAACACATACATTCACATTTTTGCTCTAAGGTCATGTGTAGTCATAAACCCCATTTGTGGACGTTATGCGACACGTGTCGTGCCACGTCACACAGGGGTTTTATGGGGCGTTATATCACTAGAGCCCATAGTCATAAAGCCCCTACCTCATCATTACTCAATTAATTAATTTTCAATTTTTTTAATTAATTTCTAACTTTTTAGAATTAAAAACAATTTCATGAAATAAAAAAATTACAATAAAATAAAAAAAACATTAAAAAAAATTTAAAAAAAACATTACACTAGAATTAAAAAAAAACATTACACAATCAAAGGTTATATTTTTTTCGATTCGCTCCTTTTGTGCCAACGCCATCTTCAACGCTTTTCCGGTTAGGTGGTCGTGTCGTTTCGAGTAGAATTCAAAGTCATGAGCCCATTGTCTATCCCACATAATCTCGGTCACTTCGCGGTTCTCTTCCATACGTTTAGTCCCTAGTTCGTGTATGTCTTGAAATCGTTTGTTTATCTCCGAAAATGCATTAGTCATTTCGGATCCCATCGACGATGACTTGGGCCTTTTCGATCTTGCACCGCTTCTTCTTCCAGCGGGTCATGGTAGCTCTTCCGCCGGCTCTTCTTCCAGAATATCATCATTGACGTCGGTGTTTGGAGCGTCGGAGGTTGGCATTTCGGGTTCACCCGACTCGTTGGTTTTTTATCTCTTTGACGGCCTTTTGTTTGCCGACCGACCGCTAGGCGTAGGGATGTTGGCCCATTTGGGGCTATTCCGAAGAATTTGCCAACACTATAAGTACGGGAAACTACCTTGACTTCGTGTATACTCGATTAAGGCCGCTTGTGTAATGTCCTCGTCCTTGCTTCCACTTTTCCATCCCGCAAAATTGCATTGGTAAACGGTTTGAAAATTCATGTACTTCTTGTTGATATCGGTCCACTTGCCCGATATCGAGTTCGCCGGCCGGTATTCCTCTCCTCTACCCATGAGCCCAAAAAAAAGTTCTCGGGTTTGGTTCCAAAAAAGGGTTTTACTTTGATTGTTTGCTAAAAAAACAAATAATTAGTCAAAAACCGAAAATAAAACAAATAATTAAAAAACTGTAAATAAAAAACCGAAAATAAAAAAACTGAAAATAAAATAAACAAATAAAATTACCTATTACGGGGTCCTCCGACACGTCGATCCAAGCTCGGGTTAGTGCATACTCTTCTTCGGCATCCCACGGTATTACATTTTTTTTTCGCTCGGGTGGTTTACGTTTTCTTTTTATGTGTGCGTTTTGTTTTTCCTTTTTGCTTCTCCTCTACTTCCGGTTGTGTTTCCGGAACAACCTCGGGGTCGTGTAGTGGGGAGCCGAATGCTTGTGCCGATCCGAATGCTTGAGACGACCCCATGTCGTCCGTGTTTTGATTCGGGTTCCAACCGTATAGATTCGGGTCCCATGAGAGTGGTTGGTTCAAAAGGTTCATGAACCCGGTATTATGTTGATTAAAATCGACAAAACTGGATCCGAAAGGGGTGGGTCGAGTGGGAACCGGAGACACGGGGCGGGTAGGATTGCTACTTTGGTTCGGGTCCCCACTCGAACGGGGAGGAATAAAACCGCGGTTGAATGGTTGCATTGTAAAAAAATTCTAGATTTAAAAAAAAAAAGCAGAGAGAAAGAGTGTTTGAAGGTATGTTGGTTGTATTGGATTTTAGAGTTAATTGCCAAAATCGTCCCTGAGGTTTGGGCATGTTTGCCATTTTCGTCCAAAATGACACTTTTGTACCAAATAGCCCTTGTAACTTTTTGCCATTTTCATCCAAACCACTAACTTAGTTTATTTTTTCTGTTAAGTTGGGAATATTTGGATGAAACTGGCAAATATAAAACCACAGGGACGATTTAGGCAATTTACTCAAACTCTTTTAAATTTCTTTTCTTTAATTATTTTGTTACATATATAATAAAAAAGAATATAGATGCAATTTTTATATAAAAAAATAATAGCTTTGTCACATAATTTTTATAAATTTTCATCCAACCACTAACTAAGTTAATTTTTCTATTAAGGCGAAGGATGTTTATAAACTAAGACAGAAATTAATTTCTAATTTTTTATATAGATCAGTTTTATAAAAATAAAATCTACTTAAACCTCTAAATTTTATAAAACTAAAATGCTAGTGACATTATTGAAAAAATGTCAAATAAAAAAATCTTATCATATGTACTAAGTTTGTAATTCATCTTCTACTCTTTTAAATTTGTTCCAAAGGAAAAACAGAAGTTAGTGCCCCCCCCCCCTTTCTATCAAACAACGTATCATTACCAAACCTTAAAAGTACCCACCAAATTGTAATTATAATACTATGAACCAAAAGTTTCTTTACTCAAGCCACTCAGAATAAGTATTAGTTAGTTACCCTCGTAATCTTAATTAAACAAATATTTTATTTCTACAAACATATTTCCTAGGTGCTCAACACATTTAAAAAAGAGAAAAATGCCCGGATAGTCCTTGTGGTTTGCCAATTTTTCATCTTTATTCCCTAACTTTCTAAAATTACAGCTATAGTCCCCAACTTTTGCAATTTCGTTCACGGATAGTCCCTGGTGCGGATGGAGGTTAGTTTTTTATGTTAAGTGGATGTGAAATTACAAAATTACCCTTAGTATTAAAAATCACAATAAAATATTAAAAAGAGAAAAATGCCCGGATAGTCCCTGTGGTTTCACCTTTTTTCACCTATAGTCCCTATCTTTCTAAAACTACTTGAATAGTCCCCAAGTTTTCCATTTTTGTTCTTGGATAGTCCCTGGGTCTAACTTCAGTTACTTTTCTCTGTTAAAATGATGTGAAATGACAAAAATACCCTTTCCTTAAAAAGGCCAAACCACAGGGAGTATCCAGGCATCTTCTTCATTTTTATTTATAAAACCCCACCACCATACTTCATCTTCAACCTCCACCCACCATCACCCTCCTCCACCCTCCACCATCACCGCCACAATTGCCTGGACAATCTTGTTAAAGTTCCAAAGCAAAATTTATGGTCATAAATCCCCCTGCACGAAATCTGGAAAACGAAATTTTAAAGCCATATAAAATCTCGGCTGTTTTCGAGTCTTTGTTGCCGAAATCACTGTTTTCGGAAGAAGTTGGTTAATATATTGATTCAAAATCATAATGGGTAAAACTAATATTCGAAATCTGATAACAGAACTATTAAAATCTAGATTTCGGAACCCAGAATTATGTTTTTATTTTTTAGGGTTCATCATAATGTTCTAAGAAAACTCGAAAAATTCCCTAAATTTTGGAATATAATTTGGATTAGTGGGTGTTTTTCATGATTTTGATCTTAATTTTATCTATTAAAATTTCGAAAACTGTTAATAGATTTTCAGTTATTATTTTCGAAATCTTTTGATAAATTTAGATCAGAAATAAAATAGGAAATACTATCCCAAAATCCCTTAAATTTCGAGTTTTAGTTATTATCACAAGAAACAGCTATTAACAGTGGGTTTCGAAATCATAAATGTACTAATCGCACAAGTCCCTTAACAGTCGTACAAGATCAGATCAGATATGATCTGATCGCACAAGACATTCGCACAAGATCAGATCACAAAAAAAATGATCTGATCGCACAAGGGAAATCGCACAAGAATTTATGGATCGCACAAGTCTTGTGGATCGCACAAGACTTGTGGATCGCACAAGATAGTGCTGATCGCACAAGACTTGGGCCTTACTGATCGTACAAATTATTTAGGCCTCACTGATCGCACAAGTCATTATTGATCGCACAAGTCCTTACTGATCGCACAAATTTGTTTTGGGCCTCATTGATCGCACAAGACTTGGGCCTTATTGATCGCTTAAGACTTGGGCATTACTGATCGCACAAGACTCGAAACCTAATTATTTTTTAAGCTGTTTAATGTGACCTAACAGGTGGTTTGCTATTAAACACTTGGTTTTGTTAATACTTAATTAATTAATCAGAATCAGATAATTTTTACAAAACCAAAATAGCTTAACTTGAATGAGCTTCTGATGTATTAATTCTGGCCAAAGCTGATTTAATACATCTATTTATTGTTCAAGTATTATAAAAGCTATGTTAAGTATGCATTACAAACGTGAAATGTCTTAATTCTGGCCAAAGCTGATTTAATTCATTTATGTTTAGCATGCTTGACAAGTGCATAAATAAAGTGATTATCTCATTTCTGGCCAAAGCTGATTTGTCACAATTACTTTGCACACATATTTAAATGATTACACTTCTGGCCAAAGCTGATTTGTCTTCGTTTAAATAGAATTTTACTAAGTCTATTATTTTGATGTTAGTAATAGACATTATCACAGCTTCATAATTAAAATGGTCATTACTTATGCCTGCCTTAGTATAACATGCCCTTAGATCACATTAAGACTTCTTTCTTAGTATCATAACTTGCTCACCTTATTTCCACTATCAGCACCCAATCAAGGGATTCCACCTTTGACTGGTGATAACTTTGCTGCATGGAAGGATGCCCTCATGCTTACACTTGGACTACTGGACTTTGATTATGCTCTAAGAGAGAATAAGCCAGCGGACCTTACTGCTACAAGTACTGCTGCTGAGCAGTTACTTCATGATAAGTGGACTAGGTGTAACCGCATGTCTCTCATGTTCATGAAGCAGTCCATTCATAACTCAATCAGAGGAGCCATTCCTGATTCTGAAGATGCTAAAACCTACTTGGCTTCTATGGAGGATCAATTCAAGGGAACATCAAAAGCACACGCTAGTACTCTTATCCTCAAGCTGGTGACAACTAAGTATGATGGGAGGAGCGGCATTCGCGAACACATCATGATGATGCATGACATGGCCAATAAGTTGAAAGGCCTAGAGATGGAGATCAGTGATGGTTTTCTTGTTCACTTCATCATCACTTCGCTTCCTTCGTCCTATGAAGCATTCAAGATCAATTACAACACTCAGAAGGACAAATGGACGATGAGTGAGCTGATTGCTATGTGCGTGCAGGAGGAAGAGCGTATGAAGATGGATCGCACTACTGATGTTGCTAACTTCACCACCTCCAACTCAAAGAAGAGGAAGCACAATTATCAAAGAAAGGATGCTTCTAAGGTTCAAAAGCCAAATCCAACTCCTAATACAAGTGCACCTTCCAGCTCTAAGAACTCCTTAGGCAAATCCTACTGTAAGTTCTGTAAGAAAACAGGACATAAGCAAAAGGAATGCCCTGACTTCAAGGAGTGGCTGGCTAAGAAAGGTAACGATTTTTTTCATGATACTTGAGTGCTTTAATTTAAATGTTCCTGCTAATTCTTGGTGGTTTGATTCTGGTTCTATGGTTCATGTTACCAATTCACTTCAGGGATTCCTTACAATCCGGAAGCTGGGAAGAAACCAAAGAACACTTAAAGTTGGAGATGATCGGGAATTAGAAGTGAAGGCCATAGGAACATTACCATTATTTTTGAAAACTGGTTTATGTATTAAACTTTATGATACCTTATATGTTCCTGAGGTAACTCGGAACCTTGTATCAGGACCAAAGTTAGACATGGACGGTTTTGTCGTTTCTCATGGTCATCGCAAACTCTCTATTCTCTATGATTCCGTTGTTTATGGTACTGGCATTCCGGATGGTGGTCTCTATAGATTAGAACTAGATGATAATTTTTCCAAATCTTTGTTGTCATATAATATTAATGAATCACTCACAAAGATGAAACAGATTCGAGACTTAGAGACTTCATCTATGTTGTGGCATCAACGTTTAGGCCACATCTCAAGAGAACGATTAAATCGTCTCGTAAAGGATGAAGTCTTACCTCCTCTCGATTTTACTGATTTTGGAACATGTGTCAAATGTCTCAAAGGCAAAATGACATTAGCAAATAAGAATGGTGCCACTAGGAGCTCTAATTTATTAGAACTCATTCACACTGACATTAGTGGTCCTTATCAAATTGCTGGTATAACAGGACATACTTCATTTATCACTTTCATTGATGATTATTCTCGTTACATGTACTTGTATCTTATAAAGGAAAAGTCTGAATCTCTTACAACTTTTAAAGATTATAAAGCTGAAGTTGAAAAGCAATTAGATCGTCAGATTAAAGTTGTGAGATTAGATAGAGGCGGTGCATATTATGGAAGACATACTGATGTGGGTCAAGCTCCTGGTCCATTTTATGAGTTTTGTAAGGGCCAGGGGATTGTGAACCAATACACCATGCCTGGTACACCTCAGCAGAACGGTGTCGCTGAACGAAGAAATCGTACCCTTATGAACATGGTGCGCAGTATGTTAGCCAACACTAATTTACCATTATTCCTCTGGACTGAAGCGTTAAAAGCAGCTGTTCATATACTCAATAGAGTTCTTTCTAAGTCTGTCCCTAAAACTCCTTATGAACTTTGGACAGGAAGGAAACCGAGTCTTAAATATATGAAAGTATGGGGCTGCATTGCTGAAGCAAAACTCTATAATCCTTTCCTAAGGAAACTTGACCCTAAAACAGTTACCTGCTTCTTTATCGGGTATCCTGATCATTCGAAGGGTTATCGTTTCTATTGTCCTTCCCATGTCACCCGTATTGTTGAAACCAACCGTGCTGCGTTCTTGGAGGATTTCAAGGTCAGTGGCAGCAGTACCAACCCTTACGAAGAATTGCAAGAAGTACAAGATGCAGGGGGGAGAGACTCGTCGCTTACCATTACTTCGTTTACTCCTCTTGTACCCCATGCAAAAACTGTACCTGAAGTCACTGCACAAACTCCATCTCCACAATCAGAACCCATTATACCTCATAACGAAGGCACATCAAACGCTCAAAACCAAGACAACGCTGAACCCGATAATCAACTCAGGAGGTCATCTAGGCAAAGAAGGCCTACTAATTGGGATGATTATGTTACCTACCTGGCTGAAATGGATGCTGGAAAGCTCAATGATCCTATCTCTTATAATGAAGCCATTAGCAGTGATCAGTCTTCTGAATGGAACAAAGCAATGATTGATGAGCTTGAATCCATGAAGAAAAATGACGTTTGGGATTTAGTCGAATTACCCAATGGTGCCAAACCTGTAGGTTGTAAATGGGTGTTCAAAACAAAACTGGATCCGAATGGGAACGTTGAACGCTACAAAGCGAGATTGGTTGCAAAGGGCTACACTCAAAAAGAGGGAATTGATTATCAAGAGACGTTTTCACCTGTCTCTCGTAAAGATTCATTAAGGATCGTTATGGCCCTAGTAGCTCATTTTGATTTAGAGCTGCATCAGATGGACGTCAAAACTGCTTTCCTTAACGGAGACTTAGACGAAGATGTTTACATGAAACAACCTGAAGGCTTTAAACCTGAAGGTCAGGAGCATCTAGTCTGTAAGTTGAAGAAATCCATTTATGGGTTAAAACAAGCATCACGTCAATGGTACCTCAAGTTTGATGAAGTCATGAAGAGGCAAGGTTTTATGAAGAATCAAGTGGATCAATGCACCTACCTCAAGATGAGTGGGAGTAACTTTACTATACTTGTCCTTTACGTAGATGATATTCTATTGGCAAGTAATAGTTTAGACATGTTGCATGAGTCGAAGCGGTTACTCTCGCATAACTTCGACATGAAGGATCTCAGAGATGCTTCTTACGTCATTGGCATCGAAATTCACCGAGATAGACACAAAGGGATCTTAGGATTGTCTCAAAAGACTTACATAGATCGTGTCCTTACACGTTACAACATGCAACAGTGCAAACCCTCCGTCGCTCCAATAGTTAAGGGAGATGTTTTCGGTTCATTCCAGTGTCCGACAACAGAGGTTGAAAAGGAGCAAATGAGCCAGATACCTTACGCGTCAGTAGTCAGGAGCCTGATGTATGCTCAAGTCTGTACTCGCCCAGATATCGCTTACATTGCTGGAATGCTAGGTCGTTATCAGACTAATCCTGGCCTAGATCACTGGAAAGCAGCTAAGAAGGTCCTCAGATGTCTGCAAGGGACGAAAGACTATAAACTGACTTATAGGAGAAGTGATCATTTAGAAGTGGTAGGTTATTCTGATTCTGACTTTGCCAAATGCAAAGATGACAAGAAATCCACTTCGGGCTATATCTTTATGTTAGCAGGCGGACCTATCTCATGGAAGAGTCATAAACAACAGTTAACTACAACTTCCACAATGATGGCAGAATATATTGATGTTTACAACGCAACCTGTCATGGAATGTTGCTTAGAAATCTGATCACTGGACTCAAAATCGTTAATTCCATTTCTAGACCATTGAAGCTTTACTGTGATAACTCAGCTGCCGTTAGTTTCTCGAACAGTAACAGTTCGACTGGAACTGGTTTATATCTCGATACAAAATATGTGTTCGTACGTGAACGAGTTGAGGAAAATAATCTTTGTATTGAGTATATTAGTACTAAAGATATGCTTGCGGATCCGATGACTAAAGGTCTCCCACCTAAAGTTTTCGAAGAACATGTATCGAATATGGGACTTACTAAAGACCTTGTTTAATGGCATATTGTACTAGCTTATGTTTTAATTAATAAAATTTCCTCAGTTTGATTTTGTATGTCTCTAACATATGTTCTACCGGTGTAATGACATATAGACAAATATAAATACAAATCAGACGCTAAAGGGTTTATACATATTTTGATCGTAACTGTTAGGTTTTAAATTGAGGCTATAGTATGACTAATGGGGGTCCTGAGTCGAATGATGATTCAACGGCTGTATTTCTCTGCTATAGTTCTTGGTTTAAAGCTAAAATGAGTGTTAACTCCTGGCCAGGCTTACCTAATACTCATGATAAATGATTACTCGGCTAAGTGGGAGAATGTGAGATTAAATATATTATTTATGTAATATTTAATCTTGTAGCCTTTATAATCATTTATATTATATTATATTAAAATATATTAATAACCTATTAATAATTAGTTGGTAATTGTTGATGGACCATATTACCCTTATTAACTAATTAGGTTTCCTCTTGGGTGTATAAATAAGGGGATTATTAGAGAGTTTAAGGGTTAGACAAATTACACGATTACAAACCCTCATAACATCAAATTCGTATCTCTCCCCATAACCGAAATCAACCCTACTTTCGGTTTCATCACCATCATCACTTTACACCCTAAGGAGGAACCGGATCATCCTGACAAGTATGTCGAACTCAATGGCTGGATCTCTGACTGGATTCTCCACTGCTTTGAATCCTGTAACAGGTATGTTATTCATGTTTTCCATTAAGTTTAACCAGAACTGATCAACATACCATTCAATAAAAGCCATTACAGTTAAGGGCAACAAGGGGAAGTTTATTGACCGGTGGATCTTGTTTTGCCGGTGAAGTTTATTGGCCGGTCGCCGGAGTTTTTACTGGAAAATCGAACCCAGAGAAGAAGTTGCAGGTGTGTGTGGTGAGGAAATTGGTCGTCGGGGTCGAAGAAGAAGGGAAGACGGGGAGGGGGTTGGGGTTTGGTTTATAGGAAATTTAATTAAGAGTAAACTGCCATTTTGGTCCCTGTGGTTTGGCCAGTTTTGCCACTTTAGTCCAAATCTCAAACTTATTACATCTGGGTCCCTGTGGTTTGCATTTTATTGCCATTTTAGTCCAAAACTCAAAATTTCTCATTTTTTACTGTTTTAAGGTCTCTTTTTTGTCCTTTAGCGCAGGGGTAGTTTGGTCATTTTAATTTATTCTTTTAATTAATTAAAACAAAATTAATTATATTATATATATATATATACATATACAGACATTCATCTCTTCAACCCATGAAATCCTTCAACACCTACACCCTTCAACACCTACACCCAGCAGCACCACCACCGCCACCAACGGCTAACAAACACCCCGACACCTCCATCAAACCACCGCGACATCCTCAACGATCTTGGAAGCAGAAGCCACAATTCAAGCACAGATCCCAGAACTATCAATTAGCCAATTCAGATTTCTTTGTAGACACAAACACACAAAATTTGAAATCACAGATCAGTTATCATCGGAATCCACAGATTGCTGGTTTAAACGATTTCAAATAGCGCTAAAACCCTAAAAAATGCCTTATCGAACACATTACCGTTATCTTTCTTTCTCACCACCTGTCTCTCTCTCTCTACCTGTGATAATGTGGGGATGTCTCAGACAACGGTTGTTGGATTTGGCGGTGGAGGTGACATACCTGAGATTTGGGAATCGGCAAGAGGGCAATAGATGACGAACTAGATCTAGGGTTTCTCTGTCGGTTTAGGTTACAGGGGTTTAGAAAGAGTGTGTGTGTGTGTGTGTGTGTTAAGATAGATGAAATTAACTCACTGAGCCCTTAGATACATGAATCGATGATCGAGATCTGCGAGGGTTTCACATCTGAAGGAGGATTTCATGGGTTGAAGAGTTCCGATCAAAATGTTGAGGGTGGTTCCAGTGTCGGTTGCCGGAGTGGTGGTGTTGAAGGGTGTAGGTGGTGGCCGGAATGGTAGTGAGGCGTTTAAGCCGGAGTGGTGGTGTTGAAGGATTTCATGGGTTGAAGAAATGAATGTCTGTATATGTATATATAATATATAATTAATTTTGTTTTAATTAATTAAAGAGTAAACTTCCGTTTTTCTCTCTGTGGTTTGGTCACTTTAACGGTTTTGCTCCAAACCTTTAAAAATAGCCATTTTACTCCCTGATGTTTCGGTTTTTTTGCCAGTTTGCTCCCCGCCTCTAACTCCATCCAAATTGTTTGTTTTTCCATTTTGCTCCACGCATGGAGCAAACTGGCAACAAAACCAAAACATCAGGGAGTAAAATGGCTATTTTTAAAGGTTTGGGGCAATACCGTTAAAGTGACCAAACCACAGGGAGCGAAACAGAAGTTTACTCTTAATTAAAAGAATAAATTAAAATGACGAAACTACCCCTGCACTAAAGGACAAAAAAGAGACCTTAAAACAGTCAAAAATGAGAAATTTTGAGTTTTGGACTAAAATGGCAATAAAATGCAAACCACAAGTACCCAGATGTAATAAGTTTGAGATTTGGACTAAAGTGGCAAAACTGGCCAAACCACAGGGACCAAAATGGTAGTTTACTCTTTAATTAATTTTTTTATAATATAGTTGGGGACCACTTTTGTTGAAAATAATAAATTAGATTTTTCTTTAAATTGAAAAAGGTGGGCCCACTTTTCTTTAAAATAATAAATTATTGTGATTTTTAATAGTAAGGGTAATTTTATAATTTCACATCCACTTAACATCAAAAACTAACCTCCATCCGCACCAGGGACTATCCGGGAACGAAATTGCAAAAGTTGAGGACTATAGCTGTAATTTTAGAAAGTTATGGACTAAAGGTGAAAAATGGGCAAACCACAGGGACTATCCAGACATTTTTCTCTTTAAAAAATATGTAAAGTTTTACAATTTTTTTCTATCTCTACAACTGATAAATACTAAAAGTTATAATCGATTGTTATGTGTTGCACACCAATGACGTTTTCTCTTTATAAAACTGATTTATATAAAGAAGCTGTAAATTAATTTCTGTCTTAATTTATAAAATTTAAAACATCCTTCACCTTAACAGAAAACATAAATTGAGTTAGTGATTTGGATGAAAATTTATAAAAATTATGTGACAAAACTATTAATTTTTTTTTCTAAAAACTCCATGTATATTCTTTTTTATTATATATGTAACAAAAATAATTAAATAAAAGAATTAAAAAGGGTTTTAGTAAATTGCCAAAATCGTCCCTGTGGTTTTATATTTGTCAGTTTCATCCAAATATTCACAACTTAACAGAAAAAATAAACTAAGTTAGCGGTTTGGATGAAAATGGCAAAAAGTTACAAACGTTGGGGGCAATTTGGTACAAAAGTGTCATTTTGGACGAAAATGACAAACGTGCCCAAACCTCAGGGACGATTTTGGCAATTAACTCTGGATTTTATAAAAAATGGAAGATGGGGTTATATTTATAGGAAAGATGGAAAATTAATCGAATTTAATTTATTTTTACTTTATTGACCGTTGCAAATGGTCAAAAATTCAAAATCATCATCGATCACGCCACTATGAGCATAATGGGAACCACCAAATTTGCACCTATAGCGCTGCCTGTAATGGTGTGGCACGCGCTATGGGGTGCCATCCTGCACAAAATCCCCTCCTTCGCGCCACTACGTTGGGTCTAAAGAAGTAAATTAAAATTTTTAAAATTGAAAAAAAAAATACTAAGTTCGAAATCGAAATTCCAGAATCCAGATGATGAAATTGGACATAAGGAACGAGGTAGGGGCAAACCGCCTATAACCATTTGATAAAATGATTCGGCTTAATAAAACGTTTTTATAGACCATAGCTCAAAAGTGTTTTAAGATAGGGATAACCATGCTACGTGTTCGGTACCGAACCAATACTGGTATCAAAAATAGGAAAAATTGGTACCGGTATCGAATATATCTTTTCGGTAGCGATACCGGTACGGTACCAGTGTTTACCAGTGTTTTACCCATAAATACCGATACCGAATATACCTGGTACAGTTGAGTACTGATATCCGGTACGAAATACTCATCCTATTTTAAGATACCATTGTTACATATTTTTTTTACAAGTTGTGAATTGGAAGGAAGAAGACAAATGTATCGTGTAACATAAAACAGACTTGTCCCCACCAATTTGATGGGTCATATAGGAGTTGTGGTTCGATTGGTTATAAGAGTTGTCTGAATATTTGCCACGGAATTTAAATAGTTTTTTATCTTAGTGTTATGATATTGCATAAAGATATGAAATCCCCATTTCACCTACCAAATCCACTACAACATTTTGGGTCCACGGGATGTTTTTAATTCTAACTTAATATCATTTACTAATAATGCATACAGTTATTTGGTTTCTTATTTAAATATTTGAGTTGAGTTATAAAGGATTTAAAAATAAGAAGCGTAAGAAGACACTAGAGAGTGATAAGTGTCCTAGAAAGAATCAAGTGGAAAGAGTAATTTTATCCACATGAAAAAAGAATATGCATATACAAGTCACATGCAATTTCCATCCCATTTTTAGACGTCTGTAACTTTTTTATACATAATTTGTTTAAAAAAATTATACCATAAAATCGAGAGTTTTTTTTATCATTAATATGAGTAACATATTGTTATTTTTTTCAAAAACAAAATATCGCCATGACTTTGTGCGAGACGCGTTAATGGATATTCTCAGACGAGCAGGGATCTCGGCGAAGAAAGAGGCACCAGTTAATTTTCTTACAGACCCGTCGGAGGGGAGATCCACCCTACGCCCAGCTGACGTGCTAGTTTTTGGTTGGGAGGGCGGGAAACATGCTTGTGTCGATCTCACAGGTGTATCCCCACTAGCCGGGTTCCGGGAAAATGGGTTTGTGGCGGGGCAAGCGGTACTGAAAGCAGAGTCAAAGAAGGTGGAAAAGCACGCGAAAGCTTGTGAGGGTAATCAGCATGCCTTTGTCCACCTGGCGTTTGACACGTTCGGCTCCTTGGCGCCGGAGGCAGTTCGATTCTTGTCTAGAGTTCAGCGTGTGGTCCATAGCAACTTTTCGACCCCTCAGGGGCGGGGCTTTGTTTTTAGTAGATTAGGGTTTTCTATTCAGAAAGGGATGGCGGCGCAGTTTGTTGCTCGTCTACCTGCTATCCTTATGTAATTTGCTCTGATGATTGGAATGAAATATAAATGCTAATTTATTGAAAAAAAAAACAAAATTGAAAACCCACTTCCGTATTACACAATGGACATGATGTAAAACACAATCGAAAGTAGATTAAAAAACACAATCAATGACAATAAATAAAGACACAATAAACAACGGATTAAAACACAATGACCATAACATATAACACAGTGGCCATAACTTATAACACAATAAGTATCAAACTAAATAAAAACACAATTGATGGCAATAGATAAAAGACACAATTGATGATAACAAATAAAAAAACGCAATGGAGAGCAGATTAAAACACAATAAACAACAAACTAAAACACAATGAACAAGATATTTTACGCCCCGGTTTTTTACGTTTTACGCGTCGGTTTTTTACGTCTTACGCCCCGGTTTTTTACGTTAACGTTTTTTTTTTACATTTTACGCGCCAATTTTTACGTTAACGTTATTTTACGTTTTACACGTCGGTTTTTTACGTTTTACGCCCCGGTCTTTTACGTTTTACGCCCCGGTGTTTTACGTTTTACGCGTCGGTTTTTTACGTTTTACGCCCCGGTTTTTTTCGTTAACGTTTTTTTTACATTTTACGCGCCAATTTTTACGTTAACGTTATTTTACGTTTTACACGTCGGTTTTTTTTCGTTTTACGCCCCGGTTTTTTACGTTTTACGCGTTGGTTTTTTACGTTTTACGCCCCGGTTTTTTTCGTTAACGTCTTTTTCCGTTTTGCGTTTTACGTTAAACTTTTTATGTTTTTAAATTTTACGTTTTATGTAAAACTTTTTACGTTTTAAGTTTTACGTTAAACTTTTTACGTTTTACTTTTTTAAGTTTTACGTTAAACTTTTTACGTTTTACGTAAAAGTTTACGGTTGAACTTTTTTTTCACAAAAACTTTTTTACACGAAAACTTGTTTACGCAAGACGAACGCACCCATAAATCGCAAAGTCGGTAGGTGTCTCGGATAGATTTTTATCGTCATCGACGGGGGAAAAGAATATAAAAAACCAACAACAACAACAAAACAAAAGTGTATCTCGAAAAAAAACGAAGTTTTGGCTCAGATTTTCCGATAATCAGAGGCTGCAAAGTGGGGTTGCGGGTTCAAAAAACCCTACCCTCCGCCATCCTTGCCGCGCCATCGTCGGTTTTTTTTTTGCATCATCACAGCCGATTCAATAAGGCACCATATTCAAACGATTTGAACATTCAAATCGAAACAAGAACATCATTCAAACATATTTCAAACCCAGATTCAACATGAAACCCAGATTCAACATCAAACCCATATTCAAACATCAAATCCATATTCAAACCCAGATTCAACATCAAACCCATATTCACACATCAAACCCATATTCAAACCCAGATTCAACATCAAACCCAGATTCAACATCAAACCCATATTCAAACATCAAACCCATATTCAAACCCAGATTCAACATCAAACCCAACATCGGAGCCGTCGACATCAACCACTGCCACACCACCAAAACCACCGCCACACCACCAAAACCACCACCACACCACCAAACCCACTGCCACACCACCAAACCCACCGCACCCACCTCCGTTGCAACATCATAAACCCACCGAAACCCGAGCCACTACTCCAACCTACAGCCCCAAAATTACTTGTTTTAGAACATCTTTACACTCCAACATCTTTTTCAATAACCAAATCAATACCCACATAACAAATCTTCAAAAATTTAGTAAAATAAAACAAAACATCTTCATTTAACAACTTAAAAAAACAAACTTTCATACCTGGATTCACGAGTTGATTTAACAGAAAACTATGAACTTGGGTGTTAATCGGAGCCCCACGGTTGGTTTATGTGACCGGTGGTGGGTGCAGCGGCGAGGTGATCGGAAATCAGAGGTGTCGGCGGTAATGGAGAAGGAGGTGGGAGAGGGGATAAGCGGTGGTGGTCAGTAGGGGTGGGTATGGTCATCATCATCATCGACGGATGTCGATGGAGGGGGACGCTTCTGCCGGAGAAACCGACATCAGTTGAGGGTGGGTTGTAGGTAAGTTTCGCCGGTTCCACTTCTCTCACATCAAATATGAACATGGAAATGGAAATTACAAAATGAGGAAGAAGCTTTTAAAACAAAATAACCAGATGAGAATGAGAGGAGAGAGGATATGAGTTTTCAATAAGGTGGAGAGAGAGAGATCTGACAATCATTAATGAGGAGAGAGGGATGGGAAATGACATTTGGGGTAAAAGACCAATATACCCTTTGAGGTGGTAAAATCTGATTGGTGGAGAGTGGTTCTCGCGGTTCTTACAACTGGAGGTGGTTCTCATTCTAGCAGATTCCTATATATATATGGTAGGGTTCATGAGTGAACAATGATTTATTTGTGAACAAAATGAACTTATCCTAACCATTGATTTTGTAGATCTAGATTTTTTCTTTAGTGGCAAGATTTAGAGTAAACTGCCATTTTGGTCCCTGTGGTTTGGCCAGTTTTGCCACTTTAGTCCAAATCTCAAACTTATTACATCCAGGGCCCTGTGGTTTGGTTTTTGTTGCCATTTTGGTCCAAATTTCAAATTTGACCAGATTTCCCATTAATGACCTGCTATTTTGTCTTTACCCTCAGGGGCATTTTGGTCATTTTAGATTTATTATCTCTTTATAATAACTCATTTATAATAAAACCCTTAGATCATCATCTTCAACCTCATCTCAGACATCTCTCTCTCTCTCTCTCAACATAAAATCTGCTCTCTCTCTAAAATACCACCACCACACCACCACCACCCCCACCATCGAAGCTCAAACGCTCGAAATCGAAGCTCAAATGCTGCTGGTGCTCAAATCGAAGCTCAAACGCTCGAAATCGAAGCTCAAACGCTGCTGGTGCTCAAATCGAAGCTCAAACGCTCGAAAACCCTAACCCTAAGAACACACAGATCTCCGCCTCAAGATCTCCGCTTCAAGAACACATGGTAAACCCTAACCCTATAGTGTTTGCCCAGTCGTTTTTTGGGTGGAGGTGCTCACCGGATTGAGAGAGAGGGGCGGTGGTTGCAGGGGGTGCGAGAGGGTGGTTGCAGGTTCATCGGATGTGGTTGCAGGGGGTGCGAGTGGGTGGTTGCAGGGAGTTACAGGTTCATCGGATGTGGTTGCAGGGGGTGCGAGTGAGTGGTTGCAGGGAGTTGCAGGTTCATCGGATGTGGTTGGTCCCTGTGGTTTTGGTAGAATTTTGTTGTTTCAATTGCTGATTTGGATTACTTTTATGTGATTCAGTGGATTTTTTTTTTTTTGAGTAAACTGCGAGGCTGTGATGATTTCACCTAATCCGAGTCAAAATTGGGTCAACATTTGATTTGTTGTTGGAGCCTCGTTTCTTTTTACAAATCGGTTTTTGATTTTCTTAAAGATGATGTTCTTGATTTTCTGGATTTTCTGGGTTTTGATGATGATGTTCTTGAAGATACAGATCTGAGCCTCGTTTCTTTTTACAAATCGGTTTTGTTTTTGTGATGGTTTCTGGTTTTGTTCTGGGTTCTTGATTTTCTTCAAGATGACGTTCTTGATTTTCTGGGTTTTGATGATGAAGTTTGACGATGTTCTTGATTTTCTGGGTTTTGATGATGTTCTTGAAGATAGATGTTATTAATTACTGAAATGTTATAATAAATTAACATGGACCAAAATGCCCCTGCACTACAGGACAAAATAGGAGGTTGCAACAGTAAAAAAAATAGGGTTTTTGGATTTTGGACTAAAATGGCAACAAAATGCAAACCACAGGGCCCTGGATGTAATAAGTTTGAGATTTGGACTAAAGTGGCAAAACTGGCCAAACCACAGGGATCAAAATGGCAGTTTACTCCAAGATTTAATTATCTTTTGTAACTTACATGTATTTTAATAGACACAAGGGTATAATTGTATTTTTCTATTTTCATTTAATAATTGATTTTTTTCTCTCTCCTAATTTCTCTTTCCAATTAAAAGAATATTTAATTACATTCTCTATATTTTTTTTCTCTCACATATTACCTAACTTAATATTTGATAATTTAAAAAAAATACAAACATTATCAAATATTGTTCCATCTAGAACACACACGATTAAAATATTTAATTACATTCTCTATACATATATGTATTAGATCAATGTTTGATGAAATGATGTATAGTGGAAACAATATGTAGTAATACATAAGTGTATAAGTCTGGTATATATCGACATGTATACACTATGTACTTAAATAATACATAGGTGTATACGTCTGGTATATACCGACATGTATACACATATGTACTTGAATAATACACAAGTGTATAAATCTGGTTTATACCGACCCGTGGAAACAAGATGTAATAATACACAAGTGTATAATACTTGTATATACTGACCAGTATACACATATGTTAAAAACATAATTTAATTAGGTTTAATATTTAATTTTAAAAGGAAAATAAGAGTTTATTTAAAAAAACATTATCCCTTCAATCTCTTATAATTAAGATAATGGAGAAATAATAAAAAATGAGAGAGAAAGAGAGAGAGAGAGTTAGAGAGGAGAAAATTAAGAGATTTTAATTAAAAGTATTTGGCTAATGTCAATCTTACCCTTTTAATCTAAAAAATGATCAATGGTCAAGATTAGTTCATTTAGTTCACTCTCAAAAAGTTGTTCACTCATGATCCTAATCCTATATATATATATATATAGGGGAATGTTCAAATGAAAACCACTAGTTATCGTGAAAACTCGAAAACTAACTAAAAAAGCCAAAAAAACATACCAACTTTTTTTTTTGCATACCAATTTTCGCTATTTTAGGTATATAAAAAAAACTTGTTTTCAAATAAATAAAAAATTGTAGTGCACATGTGTAATAGTCACATGTATATGTGTACTACACATGTGCACTGCACAATTTTTTTTTTGAAAAAAAGTTTTTTTATATATAAAAAAACTCGCGATTTAAAAAAAAAAATTGAAAAAATAAAATTTTGTGTGTTTTTTAGGTTTTTTTAGTTAGTTTTCGAGTTTTCGCGATAAAAGTTGTTTTCATTTTAACCATCTCCTATATATATAATGAGAACTCCTACTTCTCGCACGAGATGGGTTACCATTAATTTAGAGTAAAATGCACGAATAGTCCATGTGGTTTGTCAAAGTAACACATATAGTCCCCAACATTTCAAAATTACACTCATGCTCCCTGTGGTTTAACAAGTTGTTACTCAGATAGTCCATGGAGTGGATGGCTGTTAGTCATCTCTGTTAAATGGGTATGAAATGACATAATTACCCTTGCTAAAAGACAAAAAAATATTTTTTTAAATTAACTTATTATTATATAGTGTAGGCCCCACTACCGAACCACCACCACCACCATCTAGTCCACCAACGTCACACCATGAACCAAAATAACACCTGAAACAATCTCAAAGCAAATTGCAATCACCAATCGTCTTTTCTTTCTAATTGAATTTCTTCGTCGAAAATAATCAGATCCAAACCTGATTTTGAACAATCTTTGTGTTCTTTTCTCAGATGAAAGCTGCAACCAATCCCGTCCCAAAGAACTCGTCAATCAGAACTCGCTTCTAGTAGTGGAGACGGTGATGCACGGTACTTTGGAGGTTAGGGTTTCATGTCGGAGGTAGTTAGGGGTTAGATTGTAGGTGGGTTGATAGAATCCGATGGTGGTGGTGGACGATAGGGTTTTTGGGTTGTCGGGTCGGGTTAGTGGAAGATGATGGCGGCTGAGGTTAGTTGCATTTGTTGGTTGTTATGGTAAAGTAGATGGTGTATCTGAGGTGAACGATTGTCTTTTAGCAAGGGTAATTATGTCATTTTACACCCACTTAACTGAGCTGACTAACGGTCATCCACTCTAGGGACTATTCAAGTAACAACTTGTTAAATCATAGAGAGCACGAGTGTAATTTTGAATACTTAGGAACTATATAGGTGTTAATTTAACAAACCATACATTTTACTCAATAAAAAATTATATGGTTTTATAAGAATTGATTTGGAATTATCTATAAGGGGGTCCATATCTAGAAATTCATACGTATGGCCTACCATGTGACATCTAAAAGCTCTTCTTGTTTGTCCAAACATGAATCATGAGAGAGAGATTCTGCGTCAACCCAAAAAGGCATGTTTAAGGTAAGAATCACAGTAGACAAATATGGTAACAAATCTAAGGGTGAGGGGGGCACTCCCCTAAGAGGGGAGTCTCATCTCTTACGCACACCAATCAGGTTATGCCACGTCAACTCCCCTCTTAAACTCCCCTCGCACCCCAATTTGATGGCGGCACTCCCCTCTTAGGGGAATTGTTTTTTTATTCAAAAAAAAAAAAAAAAAAGAAAATCAATGATTGGTTGAAATTGCGGCTGGCCCCACCATATCCTCTCCCCTTCTTCGGTGAACTCCCCCCGACCACCCTCCCCGAATTGGGTCACCGCAGGGATGGCGGCGGTGTTCCCGATCGGGGAAAGTGGTCACCGCGGCCACTCCCCGAGTACGCCCCGGACACCCTAAGTGGGAAATAACATAAAAAATCTAAAAGATTCATTGTGTTATTTGATTTGATTTTTTTTAAATTATAATATTAGTAACTATATATAATGTAAAAAATTAAATCGATTGTGGAACCAAGAACTCTATTGTTTATTGAATCTAATTTGGCATCGTTGGACGGTTAAGAATCGGCCATTTCGCCAGTCGGCGCATAAAACATTTGAAATGGTCGATTAATTAGTCGGTTCTATATCTGAAAGCCTTGATTATAAGTCGCTAATCACGGCTGCAGGCTAAGTTATACATCCATACGTAGCCACTAAATATTGTGAAACATATTTCGGGTATCAGTTTTATGTTCATTTTTATCTAAAAATATCTTGGACAAATATAACCCACCATTTAACGTAGAGAACAAAAATATATTTTACGTAAAAAAAAAACCATCTGAAGTATTTGTCATGATTTCCTTTTTTATTTTTATTAAGATGATCTGTTGTCCTAGTATCTTGACAAATATTAAGATTATACGGAGTGAGCGTGATATTCTGACGTTGTTGCCTCTTCACGCCCAGCACACTGGTCCGTGAACGGCGTGGAGGGCGGCAAGTTTTCTACTGGCATGGAGTGAAATGTGGAGATGCGGTGGTGTGTTCCAATTGGTGTGGCTTATAGATGTTGGACCCCAACGACTACTTTAAAAAAAGAAGATTTTCAATTTAATTTTTTTATCTAACCTTTATAAAAACCCAACTATTCCACCATTTTCACCTAATTCTCTTCAACCAAACTCTAAACTTTATAAAAAATCTCTACTTTTTATAAAAAAAAATCATCAACACAACCGTAGCTTTGATCCGAACAACCCATATGGTGTGGGCGAAATACCGCACACTACATCGCCTCCACCGTCTCAAGCGAGTCAACCCCGTTTTCACGATCCAAACATATTGGCGTACAAGCATCTTCTTGCGAACCTACCTTTTATGTTTCCACAACAAATGCATGTTCAACAACAACCACTCACTCCTCTACCCCAAACGCCCCCTACACCTGAATCCGTACCGGAAACTCAACCTACAACCAAATCCTCTACGGAAAAAACGAAACCATAGAATGAAAACCGAGGCCGAGAAGGAAACAAAGGAGGATCATTGCGTATATCCGTGGACAAATAACGAAGAGTTGGTGTTAACGAAAGCTTGGCTTTCAATTTCGAAGAATTCAGTTCTAGGTATAATTTATTTTATATTTATTGTTAAAAATACAGAATTGTTTATATAGTTATGTAAATTTTCTTATACTTACAGTGTATATATATATATATATACAGGGGAGGGAAAAAAGAAAACTCACTTGAGTTAAGAAAACTCAAGAAAACCTTATGTAACATTTTTTTTTCTAAAAAAATTAGGGAATGTAAGTTACATGTTATCGAACGTTTTATACCAAAAAAAATACAAAAAGCACCGAGGGTTTTTTTATAAAAAAAATTCAAAAATTCAGTTACAAAACGTTCGATAACATGTGACTTACATTCCCTATTTTTTTTAGAAAAAAAAGTTTGTTACATAAGGTTTTCTTGAGTTTTCTCAAGTTAAGTGAGTTTTCTCAATTCCGCTATATATTTAATAGGTACCAACCAACATCGTGACGATTTTTTGAATCGAATAAACGACCTTTATCATACAACGTTTGAACGAGATTACTACCGAAAAAATGATAGTCTCTCATCAAAATGGTGTGAAATAAATACCATCATAACCGCCATCGACGGTATTTTTTATTTGTTTGTTTTTTTTAAATATTTAATGGTTTTTTAATTAATGTTATTTATTTGATTAGTATTAATGTTATTTTTTTAAATTAAATAGATTTTATATAATTTTTTAATATAAAATAATAATAATAAAAAGTGTGTGTCATGTGTCAAATAACGTTACTCTTTTACGCCCCATCACATTCCTTTTTTTTACATCATGCCACTTTTTTGACGCGTGCTGACATGACGTCCACATGGCGCATAGCGCCCCCTTTTCAAGTCCCCACTTCGTATAGTTTAAGTATTATTAGGCTATGCAGTGTGATTATGACCCAGATGACCACTGTCATCCTCTACGTCAGTGTCACCACCCCACCCTTATCCACCACCCTATATGGTGTGGATCATTGACCCCCACCAATCAAAATCTCATAATTAATTGAAAGAGGGTCATGATTGCCATAGATTAAACCACGTGAACCACCATGGTTCGTAAATGGGGCGGTGTACCACAAGGACCATATCCCGTGTAGCAATTCATAATCCAATCCATCACTCTCATACCCCATAGCCTTACACTTAATTAAATAAAATGAATTTATAAATAATATTTTTTAAACTTCTAAAATAGTTAAGTCCCCCAACCAGTGAATCCGTAAGATGACTGACCAATTCCCTTTCCGATCTAGTTATGAAAACAATAAGTTTGAGAATGAACTCGGGTTCAACTTGTTCCGATAATAATGATAAATAAGTCGAATAATATAGTTACCATAGAGCCACTTAGACCACCCGTAGTGGGGCGGTTTTTGGGCATTATTTAAAAAAAAAAAAAAACGCCCCCCCTCCATTACATAGGGCGTTTTGGGGGGTTATTTTTGAAAAAAAATTGTATTGGCGTGATTAAGAAAACGCCTAAAATGGATTGTAGAAAGGTTGACTGGGTTTGACTGGCCAATGAGAAACTAGTTTGTTTTTTTTTGTTTTTTTTTTGTTTAATGATTGGAAGGGGCATTGTTTGGGCATTATTCCCACTACGCCACTTTTGCAATAACGCCCCATGTTGACTGGACTGCCACGTGTCAAATAATGCCCCATGGTGGGGGCATTATTTAGCTAAACCACTACATATGGTCTTAGGCTATAACCTAGTGATCAAGAGAAATTATCTCTTGAAAGGTGTAGGTATTTAAGAGGAATAAAATTAGCCGTTAAAAAAAATTGTAGTTACCAAAGCTTATAGTATAGTTACCGACTTACCATAGAACTTTAAAGCTTATATATATATTTAAAACTTTACAAAATCAGAAATTCCAGGTAATAAATCAACAACATTGGCGTGGCAAATCCCTCTCCAGTGAACCTTCAACTTGACCTATCCACTCATCCATTGGCCAACTATGCAAAAGAAGGGTTCAAAAAGGATGTGCAGCATCTATAGTTGCATCCATACAAAACTTATACGTACAACTTTTTATGCATAACATACAAGTACTTCCCCAAAACTCACAAGCCAAAGGTGATGGTGGTGGTGTATTCTGTTGTTACTTGTAATTTAGATAGTTTGGGGGTGCTGGAGCTGGGAATCCTGATGATGCTGCTGTGGTGAACAACGCGTTCGGGGTTTGACTTTGACCGTGCGGTTGCCATGCCCAGTTGGAAGGTCCCTGTGAAGACCCTCCAATGATTTGAGGATAGGTGGCTGTCCATGTTTCACCATGCTCAGATATTATTGGTAGTCCTTTAAGTGTTGTTGTAGATGGGGATCCAGCCTGTTGTTATTTAATCAAGATTAGCTTCAAGTGGTGTTCACTGTTCAGTTGTTTAAACAAATATGATGTGATATTGGTTTACCTGTAAGCTCCTCCTAAGGTCATGAAAACCATGATTCATCTGCATATGGTCCAAGTGATCATTCCTAGTTGGACCGTTTCCAAGACACGAAGGGGTTGAAACGCGCAAGTTTAAATCCAAATTGTGACGGTTTCCTGCATCGCGTTGTACATAAACTCAACTTCTTGCATAACATAACCATTAAATTGACATGCCGATTGCACGTAACAAAATATGCTACATGAAACTTACCACAGTGAGATGCAACAGTTTCCGCTTCATACGCATTGGATTTTATAGCTGCCTTGTCATAAGCCCTGTTTTCAAGAAAGATGAAGATTGTTGATTAGTACCCAATTGAGGTTTCTAGATTGTTATTCATGATCAGTCAGCATTTTGATCTTCAAACAAAGACAATGCATAATCTAAAACTTAATTATATGATCAAGTATCAATTTCTCACTTCTTTCCAAGAAACTGCCCCATTGGATTTGGAGCTTCCCATAGACCATACTTGTTGTTCATCATCGCCCCTCGGTACTTGGAACCACCCCTCGAAAACCCATTGCTATGGCGCCGTAAAAGGTGCACAAAATCTTCTTTAGAAAGATTCTTAATCTACCACAACAGACCAACAAGTTAAAAACCAATAAATTGATTCAAATCCACTACACTATCAACTTCAAATGCAAACCTGATTCATTTCCTCCTCATAATCACTAACATTGAAGTTAATATCCGCATCAATACCCCGGAATTTAATCGCAGCTCGATCATACGCTCTGGATATCACAATCAAACTCTATTAGATAAAAAGTTACACAACATTAAAACCACAAAATAGACATGAAATAAGTCAATAACAGCAAATTTACATACCTAGCTGCAGCATGAGCAGTGTCAAATCCACCTAAAATCATATCAAACACCAAAACTAATAAGAAATTTGGCAAAAAAAAAAGAAAAGAAAAACAAATATGTGATTGTGTTTGCTATCAATCAATAAGAAACATGAAACATCCATACCTAAATAAACTTGTTTCCCACAATCCCTACATCAAACACAAAAGTAAACAAATAAGAACCAAAAACATGTACACAAATATCAACAAAATCGCCAATGATCTCTAGATCAAGTGGTGGAGGACTTGCATTTCTCTTGAGAGACGCAGGTCAACTCCCACTTGTGCAGAGTGAGGCACTGGTGGGCAATGATAGGAGACCAGATAAACCTGGGTTGAATCCTTGAGTCAAACGGGTTTTATCGGTAATTTATCTGTCGTGCCTATGGGCGGGTGGGTTACCGGGTTTTCCCGGTAACCCGGAGTACTCCGTTGTCTAATGGGTACCCCGAGAATGCTCGGGATTGATTCAGTTGGCCGTTAAAAAAATATATCAACAAAATCAACAAAAAAAAAAAAAAGAAGAAGAAGCTAACCAAATATGAGACTCCCATCTACCAGTTCTTCTATAAAAAGTAACTCCTCTATACTGTGAGCTTCTAGACCTAGGTCCTCTTCTACTCTTTCTCCCAACTTGATTTTGTTGTACTGTAGGCATACTTTGTTGTACATTCACCACTCTCTCATTGTTATTATTATTGGGAAACAACACCAACGAGTTCACCTGCTGCCTTCCTTCTTCACGACTCACCGGAAAAAGTGACCGAGTCACGAACTCGGACTGACTCGGACTTGTTGTTCGAGTCTCATCGTTGACCTTTAAGATGTCAAAACTGAAGCAATGGAAGTTGTCTGCGTCACCGGCAACAGAGACTGATTCGTCGTCTTCTCCGATGTTACTGGAACTGCAAGCTTCTGTATTTACAACCGATGAGTTTGAAGTAGCTGATTCCTCCACTTCAGCTTGTAAATAAGTAGTAGTTGTGTCTTCGTGAATGAAGTTTAGGTTAAGATCCAGCATTCTTACAGTGTTTAGAGATTAGTTAAGAGTAGCAAAATAGAAGCTATATGTTTATCGGAAAATGTTGCCGGTGAAATGATATCCGGTGAAAGTGAATCATTGGCTAGTGCTTGACTCCATTGAAGATGGTTAGAGAGAGAGAGGGTAAAGAGATGGGACGTATGGAGGGCAACATGCAGTCAGTGTCCCAATTTAAGGGTGAACAACTACTCATCCTTTGGTGACCGATTAGACAGTTTGCCGGTCTAAGGGGGTGTTTGGCCTAGATTTTTTTAACAAAGCTTATAGTTTTTTAGCCATCAATTAACTTGGTGTTTGATTTAGTTTTTTAAGCTTGTGTTTATTAGGGTGTAAGGGGCACTCACCTAAGAGGTGAGTCCCCTCTCTTACGCCCAACCAATCCTCTTGTGCCACGTCAACTCCCCTCTTAAACTCCCCTAACACCCCATTTTGATGGCGGCACTCCCCTCTTTAGGTGACTTGGTTTTTTTTTTTTTTTTTATTTGTTGAAATTATGCATGTTTATAAAAAAATATTAATAAAAATTAAATAAAATTTAACAAAATAAAACTACAAAATAAAAATAACATTAAAACTAGAAAATACATTCAAACTAGAAAATAAAAATTACATTCAAACTAGAAAATAAAAATTACATTAAAACTAGAAAATAATAATTTTAGAAATCGATTGGCCACCCGTACTTCTTAGCGATGTCGCGTTTTCGGGCGAGGATGAACGGCAACATACTTGGCGGAGCATCGTCGTGCGGCTTGATGAATATTTCCATATCTCGATCGTAATTGTAGTTTTTCATCGTCTCGCGTTGTTTCGATATGAGCTCGAGAGCCTGCTCCTCTCTTTTCATCCTCAATTCAACCGCCTTATATTCAATCGCGGTTTTCTTTTCTTTCATGGCGGTGTACTCTTTGAATTGTTCCGCCAACTCGGCCGAGCTTCCCTCGGACGATGTCGCTTGACGCTTGTCTCGCCGTTGTGCTCTTTGTGGCGAGGGGTCTTCGTTCATATCGGGTATGGAAGGGTCCACCTCAACGGGCTTTCTTTTTTGTCCCGAACCTTCCCCTTCCTCACCCAACAATGGGACTTGGGCCCATTTGTCGTATTTTCGAACGACCTCCCACGCCTCGACATGTTGAAAACCGTTCGGATATCTCTCTTTAAATTCTGTTAAAGCGACTTTCATCACGTCGAGATCCTTGACTCCGCTTCCTCGTGTGCGATCCTACATATTATAAAATAATAAGTGTTAAAAAAATATGAACTTAGTAAAAAAAATTAAAAAATATACAATGTTAAAAAATATAATTTTTACCGCTTGTTGGTATAGGCCGTTGAAAAAGTTTATTTTCGTATGCATCGGGTTCCATTTAGACCGTACTTGATGCGTGGTCCGGTTACTTCCACCGACGGTGACGTTATAATGATTTAAAATCGCACGCCAAAAACTTTTGCGGTTTTGTTGATTGCCCTTCTTTTTGTTCATAGAGCAATGTACCCACGCCTTCGCCAACGCCTCTTCTTGGACCCTTGTCCATTTTTCGCTCGCCATTTTTCCCTTTTTTTCCCGATCGTCATCTTCTTCGTTGCCGGCGTCTTCATCCACATTATATTCATCGTCCTCGTCGCCCAAATTTTGAGTTTCGGGCACTACCTCATCGTCCTCGTCGTCCCAAACAGGTAGAGGACGTTCAACATTTTCTTGGACCGATGGAACTTGTGGGGAACGAAAACCATATGGGTCGAAGGCGGGGGATTGAGGAGGAGCATCCATTGATAACAAATTTTGAAAACCATAGCCGAAATTGGGTTGAAGGTTGGTTGTTTGGGTGTTGTAAAAGGAGGGGTGTGAAGGTTGTTGGAAAAAAAACAGGGGTTGTGGAGTATATCCGAAAGGGGGTTGTGATTGTGCACTTGCACCGCTCGACCCACCACGAGACGGTTGCTTGCCCCGCCCTTTAGTTTTTTTCTTGGCTTCGCGGGGTTGGTTCTCCATTGCTCGGTTTGAAGTGGGTGTGGTTTGAGAGTATAAAAAATTAGTGAAGTGGGTGTGGTTGGAGAGTATAAAAAATGTGTGAGGTTGATATGGTTTGAGTATAAAAAATGGAGTGAATGGGATGGTTATTTATATATGTTATAAAAAAGTGAATTTTTTTTTTTTTTTTAAAATCCGACCGTTGCACATGTAGCCGTTCCTCAATCTTCGTGCAAAGCCAGCGGTAAGTCCACACCGGTCTCACCCCCCGATTCGGGTCCCCGCGTTGATGGCGGCGGTGTTCCCGATCGGGGACTAGGGTCACCGCTCCCCGCCCCGCGAACGCCCCGTACACCCTTAGCTTATATAAGCTATTTTGAAGAAGCTTATTTGAAGATAGTTTTTTAGCTTATTTGAAGAAGCTTATTTATGTAAGGGCAAATGATAGAAAATAAGCTATAAGCTAATCCAAACGTTTAAAAAAAGCTTATCAAATGATAAAAAATAAGCTATAAGCTCCTTTAAAATATAAGCAAGCATAAGCCAAAAAAATAAAAACATAGGGCAAACACCCCCTAAATCTTTAGCAACTTTTTTTTTTTTAACAAAAAGTAGTTATCAATTATACATCAGGATAACTTCTTGTTGCAAAAACGCTTAGTGATGGTAAAGTGTGTTTCTATTTTAAAGGTGGATGGTTTAGATTTTGCAAAGTTTAAGTATACATAGAGGCGATAATTCTTAGCACGAGCCAAACATAACATGAAAAAAACTAGTTTTTGGTCGAATGAGACGACACGTTTAAAAATCAAGTCATGTTCAGGTTGTCTTGTTTTAAAAATAGTTCGGGTTATCCATTAACCCGTTTAAGTATTTAGAGAAAAATCTTTTGTAGTTTTGTTTGAATTTTTTTTTTCACTTTACATTTTACATGGTTAGTCATGATAATATTAATTTGGTCACACCATATTATCAACTTGTCACATTTATATATATTCTCACTATTAAACATAGTAATCGATAAACCTCTCACAATTCATCAATCAACTCATAAAAAATGGATTAAACAGATTGTGTTCGGGTAAACTGTAACACCCCGTGTTTCGAAAGTCAAAGTCAAAGTCAAGATTGAAGTCAAAGGGAGACAAGATTGCTAATTGCGATCTGTCACTTCTTGCTCAATTCCTGTTTTGACTTCTTTGACTTGTAGCTAGTCTATTTTATGTTTTACGTTAGTTGTATTATGTGGAGTACTTATTAATAATCGAGGTTTATTCGATATTTATCGCATGTTTTATCGCTTTATCGCTATCGCACTCGCAACTCGAATTACGCGTTCTGGATATTGTTCTATGTGTGTGTGTGTGTGCCTTATGTGTTACTTGTGCATGTTTAATTATGTTTATGTGTGGTGATTAATCGAAACACAATCGAAACTCAATCGCAATCGAATCGCAAACGCTAAACGAATATGAAATAAGGATGATTGTATGTTGATATAGTAGTTGGGATTAAAAGTAATTTGACTAGGAAACTCTATCGCATCGCAACGCACGCAATCACAATCGAAACAGCAAAACTCTTCGAGCCATGCACTCCAATTGAGTGGCCAGCCGATCGAGCTGCCACCCGATCGGGCTGCCACTCGATCGAGCAGTCACCCGATCGACCAGCCTCTCCTCCCCCTTTCCTTTTATGGAAAGCCTATAAATACCCCTGTCAACATCACAAACTTACCTTTTTCTGCACCTCTCGTCCGACCATCGCTTCTTGCCCACTTTTCTTCAGATTTCTCGCGATTCTTGTAAGTATTCAACCCAAACCTTGTACTTTCGTAATCTACGCGCACTCCTACACCTTTCTATCTTTTAAATATTAACTTTTAACCGTGAAATCACTAGATTTGAGGTGTTCTAGGATGATGTCATCATGGTGTTCTTATGAACTTCATGTTTTGGCTTCAAACCACCAAGAACAACTTAGATCTAAATGATTTCCACACAAAGAAACAAAGATCTTGCATAGATCTGAACATATTCATGGTGAAAAAGGATTGAAAGATGGTTTCTAACTTTCTTTCAACTCTTTTACACTCAATGCACTCAAACCGATATGATCAGACCTTGTTCTAACCTTCTACTCCTTCTTGGTGATGTGTTAGTTCAAGATCTGAGTTCTACCAACGAGACAACCGATTTCGGGTTAAGCAAGAACAACCGTCTTGAACCGGTTAACTGGTTGAACTTGGTGATTCCTGTTCAATCGGGTCACTTGTGTCAAGATGGGGTTCTGTTGATTAGCACGTTGTCACACCGTCTCGATAAAACTACAAACCATCGAAAACAACCAAGTGTAAGACGATCAGGCCGACCAGGACGGAGTGCCGCCCGATCGGATTGTCACCCGATCGGGTTGCCACCCGATCGGCTTGCACCTTGGCCCCACACTCAACTTTTATTTTCAAACTTTGGAGGCTGAACGTTGAACGAAATGCTGTCCGATCGGATTACCACTCGACCATGAGATGTTCTGACTTCAACACGTAATGATTTTCAAACATGTTCCCTCCGAACGGATTGCCACCCGATCGGATAACCATCCGAACGAGTGACCGTCCTGCTGTGAATTTGTTCTCAACCATGAGAAACCTCGCCAATCGGATTGTTGTCCGATCGGACTGCCGTCTGATCGACCGACCTGAAAGGTAGAGATACTTCTCCATTTTCAAAAATGCTACAACGAAAACTTCAAAAGACAAGCCATCATACACAAAGACATCATTCCCAAACGAAGAAACAATCCACTCGAAAGGTCACCCGATCGGATGACCATCCGAGCGGGTTGTCACCTGATCGACCAGCCACCCGATCGGACTACCATCCGATCGGATTGCTGTTCGACCCACTGACACTTTATTCCGTTTTATGCGTCGCTTATCGTTATGCTATCGTTCTGATCAGGCTAATTTCCGCTCTAAGCGCTCCCTTCAATCCATCAATCGTTGTGAGTATACTCGAACCCTTTTTGCTTTACGCACTTTTGGGTGTTACATACGTTACTTATATTAAATCACATCGAACACACTACGCAATACTTTAACGCTAACCGTTACCGCATGTTATACGTGACTTAATGAATGTTTGTTTGTTATGTTTACACATGGAATGCTGTCTACCTGCCTTAGCAACGATAGTACTATTTGTTTGGACTCAGCACCTGTTTACTCAGGGGTTGTTAAGGACAATTTGTTACATGGCTCACGGTGGTGAATGTGTATTACGAACTGCCTTGGGCAGTCAACCCGCAGTCATTGGTATCGGTAGGTTCATGTCGATAACTAACATGCCTCATTTTACACTGTGTACGTGCTGGTTATGTGTAACGATTTCGAACTCTATTATATCTATTAAACTTGTATGCTCACCTTTACACTATGTGTATTGACTTTTACTTTAACGTATGTGACAGGTGCTTAGGATGTTTATATGCTTGGCTTGCTGTGAAATCGAGGCTAGGAAAGGTCTAGAAACAAATAAATAATTGTCTGTATTTTGAAATCTGAGTTGTCGGAACAGAACAATTTGACTAGATCTTGTCTGTAATAATTATGATATCTTTTATGACATGGTATGGGACATGTTGCTTAAGTAATTGGTAATTATAGTTGTTATGGAAACTTCTGGACAATCTGTTTCGCTCAGTGCCGCGCCCCGATGATTTCGCCATCGGTTGGGGTGTGACAGATTGGTATCAGAGCCATAACTATAGGGAATTAGGCAAGACTCAACCTAGTATGGGTCGATGTCTTAGAAACGACCTAGTCTATAGTTAGGTACCAACAGACCGACTTGTGCACACCCTTGGAGGTATTGTACGAACTTGCTTGCAATTCTCGCTATTCTCGCCTGCGCTACACTATCACTGCACTTTAGTTTTCTAAAATGAACGAGCGATTAGGCCGAGATTAGGTGTGAAAACCGCAAACTCTCGATTAAATTGCTTGCTCGACCCGCATTTTATCTATAAACACGAGAATTTGCGTTGAATCAGGAGTGAAATCCATACTTTGACGCATAATTCTCCTTTATTTTATCAAAACAGGAACGAAGTTGTTAAGTCAGGGGTGAAACCCAAACCTTGACGACTTGTTCCGACCTCTACTTGGTTTTACAAAACTCTCACCAAAGTCTCGACGGACTCCAACGACTTGAAGTCACGATATGACTGGAAGGATGCGTGCCGATCGCCCAGATCCGAGGCGAGAGCACAGTCCTGAAGGTCAAAGTGTGTACAAAAGAGTCCTTGTGAATAGTCGAACCACTTTGGTTAGTCGATGTCTAAACAGCCACAGACAATCTATTCTCGATTTTTATGTGTTTCGATTCTGAGCCCGCAAACTGCTGACTCTGATACTCGCCGATTTTATGTGTTTATGTGTGTATTTACCTGTTTATATGTTTTAATTTTTGATGATTTATTCGAATTTCACTATTGTTAATCGACACACACGACTCGCACTGCTCACTTACCTCAAAACTCTGACATATCGCTACTACATGAGAAACGACTTTACGCCATGTTGATTGCTATGTTATTCGCTTATGCTATACTACTCGCTATGTTAACCGCGATCGCTATTTTCCAACGCTCGCGGACTTTGAATGATAGGTTTCTCTATTCTGACTGCCTCTTGTGCTTACAAGCTTCAGTGTTCCTGTGATTCTGTGTTTCTGTGCCTTACATGCTTACATGCTTACGTGCTTCTGTGCTTATGTGAATATGTGATTATGTGCCTATGTGCTTACGTGATTATACGTGTTCCTGAGCTTTAGTAGTATTAGACGTGTGAGGTGAGATTCGATTATATTGAGGTTGAGCCCTATGTCGATGTCTGTTGCAGACAATGTCTTCATCTGGACCCCGTCACCCAAGAGTTACTCATCAAGAACAGAGAGACAAACGCCTTGCTGCTCTCGTCGCTAAGCAAGTAGCAAAGGTAGTTCCTCAGATCGTGAGTGAACTGTACGAGAATGTGAGCAAATCGTCCGAGGAATCCAGGACCGAAACTCCTAAAGCTACACCCAAAGCTGCTTTCAGCTTCAAACAGTTCAAGGCATGAGGACTGGAAGAGTTCACTGGCGAAGATGGCCCCACGGCCTTGTTTCAATGGTTCGACTCGATCGAAGTCACCCTGCGACAGAGCAGATGTCCTGACAATCTCTGTACACTGAATGCTACCGGCGTCTTCCAGTCCCGTGCACTAGACTGGTGGACGGCTGAGAGGAACAAACGCAGAAATGATGCAGCCTATGGTCTGTCATGGGATGAGTTGAAGAACGTTATGCTCGAAGAGTTCTGCCCTCCCCATGAGCGGCAAAAGCTGGAGGATGAATTCTGGCATCTGAAGCAGAAAGATGGTGACAACGCTGCCCTGACTGCTCGCTTCAAGCAGCTCAGTATCATCTGCCCCGATCAAGTGAAGACTACTGAGATGACGATCTAGAAATACATCCGCGCTCTGCCGGATTGTGTTGCAGATTTTGTGCATGCTTCAAAACCAGCAACAATCGAGGAGACTTACCTGCTTGCCGCTGAGATCAACGACAAGCGAGTCAAAGCTGGTTATTGGGATAAAGCCACCAAGAACCTGCACCAAGCTACTACCGCACCAACCGCTGAACCCGCCACCGCATCTCAATCATCCAAGTCCTCTCGTCGCAAGAGGAAGAACAACAACAGCAGATCCAGCAACAAGAATTGTGCTGTCACAACCATTGCTGCTCCACTCCAAGCCGTACCGGCTCAGCAGCAACCCCAGCACCAATCACCTATGCACCGCCTGCTAAGCGTGCATACACAGGCCCTCACCCTGCCTGCCCAACATGTACTTACCATCACCCGGTGGGTATTGCCTGCCGTTTTTGCGTGCACTGCAATATGTACGGCCACTTCACTGCTAACTACCGTACTAGTCCCCGTCAAGCACCAGCTCAAACTACTGCTCATCAAGCTCTACTTCTAGCTCCTCAAGGCCAACAAGCGGCTCAGGCACCCGCGGTCAACGCCAGAGTCTGCTTCGTGTGTGGTGATCCCAACCACTTCGCGAACATGTGCCCAAACAGGATTGTGAAACAAGAGCCCCAGTAGCAGCAGCCTCAGCAACAGCAGCAACAGCCTCAACAGCAACAGCAACAAGCCACCCGCGCCAGAACCTTGAACATCAATGCGCGCCAAGCCCAGGCTGACAACAATGTGGTTAATGGTACGTTCCTTGTGAATGGTATTTATGCTTCATGTTTGTTTGATACTGGAGCCGATAACTGTTTTGTGTCGTTCGAATTCGAGAAACTCCTTGATCGTAAGCGCTCCCATCTCCCCTCGACGTTCGATGTCGAAGTCGCCACCGGAAGAATCGTCGCCGTCAATTCTATTCTCCGTGATTGTACTCTTGAGCTCAACAATCACATCTTCCCAATTGATCTCATCCCAATGCAGCTCGGAAGTTTTGACATCATAGTAGGCATGGACTTTCTTCGTGAAAACCATGCTGAAGTTGTGTGCTTTGATAAGATGATTCGATTCGCGCTCGCTAATGGTGATGTATTGTGTGTTTACGGTGAAACTGCTTCGAAAGGTCTCAAGCTCATGTCGTGTGTCCAAGCTAGCAAGTATCTCCGCAAGGAATACAGAGCTTTCTTGGCTAACATTGTAGTAGAGGAGAAGGAAAAGAAAGGAAAGACAGAAGTGAAAGATGTTCATGTGGTTTGTTAATTTCCTAATGTATTTCCTGACGATCTTCCTGACTTGCCGCCAAGTCGTGATATCGACTTTCGTATCGACCTCATTCCTGGAGCAAACCCTATTGCTAGAGCTCCTTACCGACTCGCTCCGTCCGAAATGCGTGAACTCGCGAGTCAGCTCCAGGAACTACTTGATAAAGGCTTCATTCACCCGAGCACCTCTCCATGGGGTGCACCAGTCCTTTTCGTCAAAAAGAAGGATGGGTCGTTTCGGATGTGCATTGACTATCGGGAATTGAATAAGTTGACAATCAAGAATCGCTATCCCCTACCTCGCATCGATGATTTGTTTGATCAGCTACAAGGTGCTACATGTTTCTCCAAGATCGATCTACGCTCAGGCTATCACCAGTTACGCATTCAAGAGGAAGATATACCCAAAACCGCTTTTCGCACCCGATACGGCCACTATGAGTTCGTTGTTATGCCTTTTGGTTTAACCAACGCACCCGCGGTTTTCATGGATCTGATGAATCGCGTGTGTAAACCTTATCTCGACCGCTTCGTCATCGTGTTCATCGATGATGTCTTGATCTATTCCAAGTCGAAAGCCGAACACGCGCAACATCTACGTTTGGTTCTCGAGCTACTCCAAGGGAATCGATTCTACGCCAAGTTCTCCAAGTGCGAATTTTGGCTGGAGGAGGTTCAATTCCTCGGTCACATTATCAATAGTCAAGGTATTCACGTCGATCCTGCGAAGATTGAAGCAGTTAAGAGTTGGATTACACCTAAGAACCCGTCTGAAGTCCGTTCTTTTCTCGGACTAGCGGGCTATTATTGTCACGGCCCCCGTCTCGGTTTCACCCGATCCAGGAGCCGCGGGACAGAAACCCGTGGTATTTGTTATTTGATTTGACAGGGAAGTTTAACAGGATCTTTTAAAACTTGAAAATGCCCAATTATTTTATTACATAAATTGGGGATAACACCCCTAATTTACAATAAAGGTGGTTTCACTGGGAATCCCTGTTTTTACAAAAACATGTTGCTTTATTTTATTGAGCCACCTCCTCAAGCTTGTAGTGCTACATGGCACTTTTTCCTGGATCATAGCAGATCACCTGAAACATGTTTTAAAAAGGTTTTATCAGCAGGGAAATACTGGCGAGTCATTCAAGTTGCACAGAACGACCCATTGTTATAATATACAATATTAAGGGTGATTACAATGTTTTTATCAACCAATTACCCCAAATCGGTATTTGTCACTTGACAGTGTCTGTGACTATGGTCAGATCACCCATTGGCTATCCCGTTTTCCAATGGTGACATGTATCAAGTAATGTATACAAAACCCCATATACCGGTAGTAATTGAAGATTACAAAGACTTAATCCCTGTAATTATAACTTTGAAAACAAGTAGGGTTTTGAAAGCAGTTTGGTAAAAAAAAGGAGAATGACTCACATTGCAAGTTTAGTTTGGGCAGAGTTTAGCATACTGATAAGCCTGATAACCTAATTTAAACAACAATGCACACGAAACTAGGTCAGTAACTTAATACAACATTTACGATAAGCTCACGAAATCAAAACCCTCACGACGAATGACAAAGGCATAGCCCAAATACGGGCAGCACTTAAACATCCATCGGACCAGTTTCAATCAATCAGAAATTATATCGTAGTAGTGATCGAGTTAATACCCTGTATCGTAGCAGCGTCGTGACCCCTAAATGCGTGTTTTCAGCAGAATAGGGACGATTTGAAGTTAAAATTTTGAATGCAGATGAAAGCACCATGCACAGGCTACTTATAGCCTGATTTAGGGTTTTACGCGGCCCACGTAAACCTTAACAGGGGTTTACGCGGCCCGCCTGGGTCCCTGGTCTACGTGTAGGGCTGATGGGTCACGAGTAGGGTCGCCACGTGTGCGACACGTGCCCGGAACGCTTATCCGGTCAACTTTAAGTTCACGCGGCCCGCGTAAGATGAAGCTTAAGTTTACGCGGCCCGCATGAAGTCAAAATTCTATAATTTGTCTTTTAAGTTGATGCGACCCGTGTAGAAGTAACCTTATGGTTTACGCGGCCCGCGTGAAGACCAGATTTCCTGTTTTCTTGGTTTTTCATGTACCTTAGGGTTTCAGGGGTCCGGGTTTTCCCTTACGGGTCGTTTAGGGATAATTTCGCAGGTCCTTACATCCTCCCCACCTTATTTAAAATCTCGTCCTCGAGATTTATTGAAATAAGTGAGGATACTTTTGCTTCATTTCCGATTCTAGCTCCAAGGTGTATTCGGGTCTTCTTTTCGAATCCCACTTGACTTTGACAAGTACTAATCTTTTGTGTTTGAGAAACTTAATCTCTTTGTCTTCTATTTGAAGTGGTTTATCCACGAACATTAATTTTTCATTCACCTGTATGTCTTGAAGAGGGACTACTAGCGATTCGTCCGATAGACATTTCTTGAGGTTAGATACATGAAATACCTCATGTACCCCAGCTAACTCTTCTGGTAGTTGTAAGCGATAGGCGACTGGTCCTATTCGCTGGATTACTGGGAATGGTCCTACGTACCTTGGACTTAGCTTTCCTTTCTTTCCGAACCGAACTACTCCTTTCCAAGGAGAAACTTTCAAGAGTACCTTGTCTCCGACTTGAAATTCTAGTGGCTTGCATCGATTATCGGTATAACTCTTCTGGCGATCTCGAGCCGTTTTCGGTCTTTCCTTGATTTGAGTGATCTTGTAGGTGGTTTCTTGCATGATCTCGGGACCTGATAACTGACTTTCTCCTATTTCTGCCCAGCAAACTGGAGTTCTACACTTTCGTCCGTACAGTGCTTCAAACGGGGCAGCTTCGATGCTTGAATGATAACTATTGTTATAGGAGAATTCAATTAAAGGTAAATGGTTGTCCCAGTTTCCTCCAAAATCTATCACACATGCCCTGAGCAAGTCTTCCAGGGTTTGGATCGTCCTTTCACTTTGTCCGTCTGTCTGAGGATGGTATGCAGTACTTAAATTTAGTCGTGTTCCCATTGCTTCTTGGAAACTTGTCCAGAAATGTGAAGTGAAACGACTATCCCTATCCGATACAATAGAGAGTGGGACTCCATGTAAGGATACTACCTCGTTTACATACAATTTTGCTAATCTTTCCATACTAAAGGTTTCCTTCATGGGCAGGAAATGAGCTGATTTGGTTAATCGATCCACAATTACCCAAATCGCATCGTTACCTTTTCTGGTTTTGGGTAACTTAGTAACAAAGTCCATTGTTATGAGTTCCCATTTCCACACAGGCATTTCTAATTGTTGGAGTATCCCTGAAGGTTTCTGGTGTTCTGCCTTAACTTGTGAACAAGTTAGACATTTAGATACATATCTAGCTATATCCTTCTTCATTCCTATCCACTAGAAGTTATTCCTTAAATCTTGGTACATCTTATTATTACCAGGATGCATGGTATACCTAGATTTATGGGCTTCCTCTAAAATCTTATTTCTTAACTCTCCTTGCTTAGGTACCCAAATCCTTTTCTTGTGGAATCTCCAAATTTCATCAGCCCCTTGTTCTAATTCTTTTATTCTTCCCTTCATTCCTTCAGTATCATCCTGGATTGCTGTTTCTTGAATGTTTTTCAATTGTCCCATTAGATCCAATTGTAAACTTAATCTAAGAGCACGAACTCGTCGTTGTTTCTCATGATACTTACGACTTAAGGCATCTGCAACTACATTTGCTTTTCCTTCGTGATATTGAATATCACAGTCGTAATCACTTAGAATTTCCATCCATCTTCTTTGCCTCATATTTAACTCTTTTTGCCCAAATATGTATCTTAAACTCTTATGATCTGTATAGACTGTAAACTTACTGCCATACAGATAATGTATCCAAATCTTAAGGGCAAAAATTATGGCTCCTAATTCTAAGTCGTGCGTCGTATAATTCTCTTCGTGCTTTTTCAATTATCTTGAAGCATACACAATTACCTTCTTGCGTTGCATTAGCACACATCCTAATCCTAGCTTAGAAACATCACAATAAACTTCAAAATCTTCTGTCCCTTCTGGTAAGACAAGAATTGGGGCGTTTGTTAACCTTTGCTTTAAAATTTTAAAAGCCTCTTCTTGTCTAGATCTCCATTAAAAATTTTCTACTTTACAGGTTAGTTTGGTTAATGGTTCAGCTATTTTGGAAAAATCCTTAATAAATCGTCTATAGTATCCGGCTAACCCTAGAAAACTTCTAACTTCCATAGCTGATTTCGGGACCTTCCATTTGGTAATTGCTTCTATTTTGGAGGGATCTACATGAATACCTTCGTGATTCACCATATGTCCTAAAAATTGTACCTCCTGTAGCCAAAATTCACACTTCGAGAATTTGGCGTAAAGCTTTTCTTTTCTTAACAAAGTTAAGAGTGCATGTAGGTGCTCACAATGCTCGTTCTGACTTTTGGAATAAATGAGTATATCGTCGATGAAGACAATTACAAATTTATCCAAATACGGTTTACAGATCCTATTCATCATGTCCATAAATGCTGCAGGGGCATTTGTTAATCCAAAGGGCATGACTGTAAACTCATAATGACCATACCTAGTTCTGAAGGCAGTTTTAGGTACATCTTATTCTTGTACTTTCAACTGATGGTATCCGGAGCGTAAATCTATCTTAGAAAAATATCTAGCTCCCTAAAGTTGATAAAAAAGATCATCAATCCTAGGTAATGGGTATCGATTCTTAATTGTAACCTTATTTAATTCCCTATAATCGATACACATTCGCATCGACCCATCTTTCTTTTTCACAAACAACATGGGTGCTCCCCAAGGGGATGGACTAGGTTGTATAAATCCTTTGCTTAACAATTCATCTAACTGCTTTTTCAATTCCAACATTTCGGTGGGTGCTAACCGATAAGGTGCCTTGGCTATCGGTGTAGTTCCAGGAATTAGATGAATTCTAAATTCTACTTCCCTATCGGGTGGTAATCCAGGTAGTTCTTCTGGGAATACATCCGGGTATTCTGATACTACTGGAATTTCCTTAAGTTCCTTACCTTTAGTGTTAATGATTACCGAAATCATATACACTATTCCTTGTTTTCTTGAATAACTGGCCACTTTCATTACTGAAATGAATTTCATTGGCTTACGTGGCTTGTCTCCTGTCACCACTACTTCTCCTGTGGGTGTATGTATTTCTATGGAATTCTTATCACAAAGAATTCGAGCATGGTTGGCTACTAACCAATCCATTCCTAACACGACATCGAATCCAGCTAAATTCATAGGTAACAGGTTTGCAGAAAATTTATGGCCTAAGAGTTCTATCTTTTCTTCTTGCAAGACCTTATCTATGTTAACAGAATTTCCATCTGCCATTTCTACCGTAAAAATTTGTCTAAGGTTGGTTAAGGGTAGGTTAAGAGCTTGGCAGAATGAAGTATTTATAAAACTTTGGTTTGCACCAGAGTCGAATAATACTTTTGCGTAAACGTCGTGAACTAGGAACGTACCAGCTATTACGTCTGGGATGAGTTCTGCTTCTTGGGTAGTCAACTGGAATGCTCTTGCGTTCTTCTTATTAGTTCCTTCAGCAGGTTTGGCCTTGTTATCTGCTGGTTTGACCAATTTAGGGCATTCTGGTCTGAAATGCCCAGCTTCTCCACAGTTATAGCAGATCTTTGTTTTCTTTCTGCACTCTTCTTCACGATGTCCTAGAGCTTCGCAGAAGTTGCAGGTTTCATTGCATTTCCCAAAATGTTTCTTTTTACAGTTCCTGCAGAACGGCGGGGTGGAAGATTGCCCAGTTCTCTTTTTCTTGAAATTACTTCTATTACCCATGCGGAATCCTTGGGTAATATTTTAGGCTAACTCCTTTTTCCTGTTTTCTTCCCGCGTACGCACCAGTCCGTCAGTCAAGGTGTTGGCTAATTCCACCGCATCATCGATTGTGCGGGGTCTTGCAGCTTTGACAATATCACGGATCTCGCTAATCAAACCCCAGATGTAGCGAGAAATAAGTACCAGTTCTGGCGAGGCCAAAGTTGGTACTACTCTGGCATATTCGAAGAAGGTCGAAGTATACCCTCTACAATCAACATCCACCATCCGGTGGTTTAGGAATTTATTTGTCATTTGTTCCTTTTCATATTCGGGGTAGAATTTTCTTTCCACTAGACTTTTAAATTCTTCCCAATTCATGGCATAAGCCACATCGCTTCCCTTGGCTTGTAGTACTGTATTCCACCATTCTACTGCCCCTTCTTTAAAAAGATGCGACGCGTATATGACCTTGTCTTCCTCAGCACATTTACTTATTTTAATTACTGCTTCGGTTTTCTCTAACCAACGCAGTGCTGCAGTTGCCCCTTCATTACCTGCAAATTTGATTGGTTTACAGGCAAGAAATTCCTTGTAAGTGCAACCAGGTGTTGCAGCTTTCATTTTCTTAAGATAGGGGGCTTGCACCACATCATCATTATCATTATTATTAATATTGCCGCCTCCATTTACACTATTACTGAAATTGTCACCCTGAGTACGTTTGCTGGGAATAATTGGTTGAGGTTCAACTGGATTTCGGGCAGTAGCAAGGATTGCTGGAATAGCATTGGCTATTCCTTGAGCCACAATATTTTCTATATCTTGTCTGTTAAGAAATTGGTCTCCATTGTTTTGCTCAGATTGGTTAACTTCGTTAACTGGTTCATTACCAACGTGTTCCATCTGGTAATTAATATATATAAGTGATTAGCATAAAATAAATAACAATCAAACACAATAAACAATCACACATAATCACGTCAACATGTATAGCCAAAATTGTCGACTTTGCGACATTGATATTTTTATATATTAATATGCATCTGTATATGACCAGATATGTTACCCAAGTTTTATTTTTAGTTATTTTACATGATTATATTTTTATTATTATTAAACACACGTTCCCACAACCACATACGATCCCATCTGTTGGCACTTCAGAAACGACGTTCCCTCTTGTCGTATTTCCATGATATTCTTTCCCCCACTTCCCGTATTCTATTTCCTGCGTCCACCAACTCCTCGCCATAGTGGCGGAGTTCAGCCAAGTTTTCTGTGCTCATAGGGGGGTGTAGTGGAGGCTCAGGATCAAATTGGGGGAAAAAGGTATTAGGGTTATTTAAAAGATTCTGAAATTTCCAGTCAGTGGTCCACCATTCTTCCAGCTCTCCTGGTAGAGGTCGGGGGTGGATAATAGGATCTGGAATAGTAGGTTCCAGATTAACTGGAAGTTGTGCTTCAACTGGGTAATTGAAGAGGTTTTCATCGGCAGGTCCGATGAGGTCACTAAGTGCTAGTTTACGATCCAGCTCCTCCCATGCTGGCATTTCCTGGGCTTGCCCGTAACTTTCCCCGATCTCCTTTCCTTTGCCTTTATCCTTTGGATCCTCAGTCTTTATAGCTTTCTGTACCGCTGGTTTCTTCCTACGCACACGCCTCCAGCCTACGAGCCTTCTTCTCTTTTTTGGTTTTGGTTTCTCCTGAGGTTGGGCTTGAAATACCATTGGCTCCTCAGTATCAGCCTGGTAGCCAGTGAAGGTATCGGTGGTATCCATATCTGTGTTATGGATAGTAAAGTTTTGAAGTGCTTTTGATAGTTCATTCATGCTGTTAGCATACATGAAGAAACATACAAAATTCTAAGTTAAAATTTTTGTAAATTAAATTTTCATAGATTCACATAATGGAAATCAGAAAATTAAGTATTTCTAAATACTTAATTGGCTTAAATCAGTGGCTCTGATACCACCTTTTTCTGTCACGCCCCCCGTCTCGATTTCACCCGATCTAGGAGTCGCGGGACAGAAACCTGTGGTATTTGTTATTTGATTTGACAGCGGAAGTTTAACAGGATCTTTTAAAACTTGAAAATGCCCAATTATTTTATTACATAAATTGGGGATAACACCCATAATTTACAATAAAGGTGGTTTCACTGGGAAATCCCTGTTTTTACAAAAACATGTTGCTTTATTTTATTGAGCCACCTCCTCAAGCTTGTAGTGCTACATGACACTTTTTCCTGGATCATAGCAGATCACCTGAAACATGTTTAAAAAAGGTTTTATCAGCAAGGAAATACTGGCGAGTCATTCAAGTTGCACAGAACGACACATTGTTATAATATACAGTATTAAGGGTGATTACAATGTTTTTATCAACCAATTACCCCAAATCGGTATTTGTCACTTGACAGTGTCTGTGACTATGGTCAGATCACCCATTGGCTATCCCGTTGTCCAATGGTGACGGGTATCAAGTAATGTATACAAAACCCCACATACCGGCAGTAATTAAAGATTACAAAGACTTAATCCCTGTAATTATAACTTTGAAAACAAGTAGGGTTTTGAAAGCATTTTGGTAAAAAAGGAGAATGACTCTCATTGCAAGTTTAGTTTGGGCAGAGTTTAGCCTACTGATAAGCCTGATAACCTAATTTAAACAACAATGCACACGAAACTAGGTCAGTAACTTAATACAACATTTACGATAAGCTCACGAAATCAAAACCCTCACGACGGATGACAAAGGCATAGCCCAAATACGGGCAACACTTAAACATCCATCGGATCAGTTTCAATCAATCGGACATTATATCGTAGCAGTGATCGAGTTAATACACTGTATCGTAGCAGCGTCGTGACCCCTAAATGCGTGTTTTCAGCAGAATAGGGATGATTTGAAGTTAAAATTTCGAATGCAGATGAAAGCACCATGCACAGGCTACTTATAGCCTGATTTAGGGTTTTACGCGGCCCGCGTAAACCTTAACAGGGGTTTACGCGGCCCGCCTGGGTCCCTGGTCTATGTGTAGGGCTGATGGGTCACGAGTAGGGTCGCCACGTGTGCGACACGTGGCCCGGAACGCTTATCCGGTCAACTTTAAGTTGACGCGGCCCGCGTAAGATGAAGCTTAAGTTTACGCGGCCCGTATGAAGTCAAAATTCTATAATTTGTCTTTTAAGTTGACGCGGCCCGTGTAGAAGTAACCTTATGGTTTACGCGGCCCGCGTGAAAACCATATTTCATGTTTTCTTGGTTTTTCATGTACCTTAGGGTTTCAGGGGTCCGGGTTTTCATTTACGGGTCATTTAGGGATAATTTCGCAGGTCCTTACAATTATCGTCGATTTATCGAAGGGTTCTCAAAAATCGCTGTGCCGCTTACCGCTCTCACGCATAAAGACAAGCCTTTTGTTTGGGGAACTGAACAAGAGTCTGCTTTCCAAACCCTCAAGCACATGCTTTGCAATGCTCCTGTTCTCACTTTGCCCGATGGAAACGACAACTTTATTGTCTATTGTGATGCCTCGAACCTCGGTCTTGGTTGTGTCCTCATGCAACGGGACAAGGTCATTGCTCACGCATCTCGTCAGCTCAAAATCCACCAGAAAAATTATACAACCCATGATCTCGAGCTAGGCGCAGTTGTTTTTGCATTAAAGATTTGGCGACACTACCTGTATGGTACCAAGTGTACGATCTTCACCGATCATAGGAGCTTACAACATATCTTTGACCAGAAGGAACTTAATATGCGTCAACGCCGATGGGTAGAAATTCTCAACGATTACGACTGTGAGATCCGTTATCACCCCGGCAAAGCAAATGTCGTTGCCGACGCCCTCAGCAGACGAAGCTATCTGCTCAGCATTCGGGATATCCAAGCCCAATACGATCTCGAAACCCTCATCCGTGAAGCCCAGCATGCCTGTTTTAATAAGCGCCCTCTGAAGAAGGAAAGAATCTACCACGATGGAGCCCAGCTGGTGAATAAGTCGAATGGGATATTCCACTTTCTGGACTGAATTTGGATCCCTAAGCAGACCAATTTACGACAGATATTGATGGACGAAGCCCACAAATCTCGGTACTCTATTCATCCCGGTGCCGACAAAATGTACCAGGACCTTCGCTACAAGTACTGGTGGACGGGCATGAAGAGGGATATCGCTCTCTACGTTGGGAAGTGCCTGACTTGCTCGAAAGTCAAGGCTGAACACCAAAGACCCTCTGGCTTACTCGAACAACCCCCGATCCCTATGTGGAAGTGGGAGAGTATAGCTATGGACTTCATAACGAAACTTCCACGCACGCCATCAAGTCACGACAGCATCTGGGTTGTCGTTGACCGTTTGACCAAATCTGCTCACTTTTTGCCAATACGGGAAGACTACAAGGTAGAAAGATTAGCCCGAATCTACACCGATGAGATCATTTGTCGACATGGGACGCCTCGCGACATCATCTCTGACCATGATGCTCGGTTTACCTCGCGTCTGTGGGAAACGTTTCAAGGGGCTCTCGGTACTACGCTTAATCTAAGTACCGCATTCCACCCTCAAACCGACGGTCAGACTGAGAGAACGATTCGTACCCTTGAAGACATACCCCATTCGTGTGTCATAGATTTTGGTGGTTATTGGGACGCTTACCTGCCGTTAGTCGAATTCTCGTTTGATAACAGTTATCATTCCAGCATTCAAATGGCACCGTTTGAGGCTTTATACGGAAGAAAATGTCGATCGCCTATTGTGTGGCACGAGATCGGGCACTCGCAATTAACCGGTCCTGAGCTATTGCAAGAAACGACTGACAAAGTCCTCCAAATTCGAGACAATCTGCTGAAAGCTCAGAGTCATCAGAAAAGTTACGTCGATAGACGACGCAAGCCTATTGAATTTGACGTTGGCGACTACGTACTCCTAAAAGTATCCCCTTGGAAGGGTGTGGTCAGATTCGGTAAGAAAGGGAAACTAGCGCCTCGATATGTTGGACCTTTTAAGATTCTGGAAAGGATCGGAAAAGTCACCTACAGACTTGAACTACCGGAGGAACTTAATAACGTCCACCCGACTTTCCACGTTTCGAACCTTCGAAAGTTCCTGGCTGAGCATGATTTAATTGTACCCCTTGATGATCTCCAAGTGAACGAAACACTACACTTTGTGGAGAAACCTGTCGAAATCATGGATCGCCAAACCAAGCAGCTCAGAAGCTCGCGCATTCCTATTGTGAAAGTCCGATGGGAAGGTAAACGAGGCGCAGAGTTCACTTGGGAACTCGAAAGCGACATGAAGGCAAAGTATCCGCAATTGTTTGTTACAGCTTCGGCCTAATTTTGGGACGAAATTCCCTCAACTAGGGCAGACTGTAACACCCCGAATTTCGAAAGTCAAAGTCAAAGTCAAGATTGAAGTCAAAGGGAGACAAGATTGATAATTGTGATCTGTCACTCCTTGCTCAATTCCTGTTTTGACTTCTTTGACTTGTAGTTAGTCTATTCTATGCTTTACGTTAGTTGTATTATGTGGAGTACTTATTAATAATCGAGGTTTATTCGATATTTATCGCATGTTTTATTGCTTTATCGCTATCGCACTCGCAACTCGAATTACGCGTTCTTGATATTGTTCTATGTGTGTGTGTGCCTTATGTGTTACTTGTGCATGTTTAATTATGTTTATGTGTGCCTTATGTGTGTGTGTGCACCTCTCGTCCGATCAGCGCTTCTTGCCCACTTTTCTTCAGATTTCTCGCGATTCTTGTAAGTATTCAACCCAAACCTTGTACTTTCGTAATCTACACGCACTCCTACACCTTTCTATCTTTTAAATCTTAACTTTTAACCGTGAAATCACTAGATTTGAGGTGTTCTAGGATGATGTCATCATGGTGTTCTTATGAACTTCATGTTTTGGCTTCAAACCACCAAGAACAACTTAGATCTAAACGATTTCCACACAAATAAACAAAGATCGTGCATAGATCTGAACATATTCATGGTGAAAAAGGATTGAAAGATGGTTTCTAACTTTCTTTCAACTCTTTTACACTCAATGCACTTAAACCGATAGGATCAGACGTTGTTCTAACCTTCTAAGCCTTCTTGGTGATGTGTTAGTTCAAGATCTGAGTTCTACCAACGAGACAACCGATTTCGGGTTAAGCAAGAACAACCGTCTTGAACCGGTTAACTGGTTGAACTTGGGTGATTCCTGTTCAATCGGGTCACTTGTGTCAAGATGAGGTTCTATTGATTAGCACGTTGTCACACCGTCTCGATAAAACTACAAACCATCGAAAACAACCAAGTATAAGACGATCAGGCCGACCAGGACGGAGTGCTGCCTGATCGAACTGCTGTCCGATCGGATTGTTACCCGATCGGGTTTCCACCTGATCGGCTTGCACCTTGGCCCCACACTCAACTTTTATTTTCAAACTTTGGAAGCTGAACATTGAACGAAATGTTGTCCGATCGGATTACCACCCGAACGGATTACCACTCGACCATGAGATGTTCTGACTTTAACACGTAATGATTTTCAAACATGTTCACTCTGAACGGATTGCTACCCGATCGGATAACCATCCGAACGAGTGACCGTCCTGCTGTGAATTTGTTCTCAACCCTGAGAAGCCTCTCCAATCGGATTGCTGTCCGATCGGACTGCCGTCCGACCGACCTGAAAGGTAGAGATACTTCTCCATTTTCAAAAATGCTATATCGAAAAATTCAAAAGACAAGCCATCATACACAAACACATCCTTCCCAAACGAAGAAAAATCCACTCGAAAGGTCACCCTATCGGATGACCATCCGAGCGGGTTGTCACCCGATCGACCAGCCACCCGATCGGACTACCATCCGATCGGACTACCATCCGATCGGATTGCTGTTCGACCCACTGACACTTTATTCCGTTTTACGCACCGCTTATCGTTATGCTATCGTTCTGATCAGGCTAATTTCCGCTCTAAGCGCTCCCTTCAATCCATCAATCGCTGTGAGTATACTCGAACCCGTTTTGCTTTATGCACTTTTGGGTGTTACATACGTTACTTATATTAAATCACATCGAACACACTACGCAATACTTTAACGCTAACCGTTACCGCATGTTATACGTGACTTAATGAATTCTTGTTTGTTATGTTTACACATGGAATGTTGTCTACCTGCCTTAGCAACGATAGTACTATTTGTTTGGACTCAGCACTTACTCAGGGGTTGTTAAGAACAATTTGTTACATGGCTCACTGTGGTGAGTGTGTATTACGAACTGCCTTGGGCAGTCAACCCGCAGTCATTGGTATCGATAGGTTCATGTCGATAACTAACATGCCTCATTTTACACTGTGTACGTGCTGGTTATGTGTAACGATTTCGAACTCTATTATATCTATAAACTTGTATGCTCACCTTTACACTATGTGTATTGACTTTTACTTTAACGTATGTGACAGGTGCTTCGAATGTTTATATGCTTGGCTTGCTGTGAAATCGAGGCTAGGAAAGGTCTAGAAACAAATAAATAATTGTCTGTATTTTGAAATCTGAGTTATCGGAACAGAACAATTTGACTAGATCTTGTCTGTAATAATTATGATATCTTTTATGAAATGGTATGGGACATGTTGCTTAAGTAATTGGTAATTATAGTTGTTATGGAAACTTCTGGACAATCTGTTTCGCTCAGTGCCGCGCCCCGATGATTCCGCCATCGGTTGGGGTGTGACATAAACCCCTTACAATTCATCATATGAACATTATTCTCTTAACGAATTATAATTTTATACCAATTATTCTTTTTATATATAAAAAAAGGATAAAAATAAATAAACTAGCGTTAGAGCACGTAAAAGTTAACAGGTGAAACTGGTAGTGGTACAATGGTGATGTCATTAGATACAATGAATCAAATTACTACGTTTGATTCGTTGGGCGCTAATGGTTACTGCTATTATGACATGAAGCAGTTTTTATCAAAGAATGTGTTGGCGGCAGCTCCGGTGAATCTGCTGGAAATTGACAATTCCTCACCGAGAAGAGAATGAGCTTGAAAGGAATCAATTATCTCTGGAAGGTAAATTTTTGTAGAATATTTCTTTGGAGAATATTATGGTGAGATTAGGGGACCACGGGAAGGTCCGGACATAAGACTGTCGGGTCCTTCATTCTTACTTTCTAGAAGTCCCAAACTCTCATGGCGACACATTGTCATGATGAATATTTAGGAAACTAGGGAGCAATTTAAAAGAAAAATGATTCCTTATACACACTTGATAAGTGCTATGATTGTTCAACATAATTGTTTACCCCCATAAGCACTCTCGGTCAATAAGCCTCAAGAAGACTTACATTTTGCCAAGATGAGGGGTTCTAAAATTTTGTATAAGCAGCAAGGGCTTAGCCCATTGTGCGGGATACTGAAACCAGGTAATCATTCACCGTTAGGGATCCAAGTGCTCTACCTGAAACTGAAGATGAAATGATGGAAGAAGAAGAGGAGGCGCCCTCAATTGTGAGAGGGCCAACCCGAAGACGTAGAGCCCAACAACATAGGGAGGTTTCGAATGATGTAGCCTTGTTTACGATCGAAAGGCGTCTACCGGGTTGGGACACATTGCATACAAATCTATGACAATGTGTCCGTAGTGATGAGTGAAGCCCGTGAAAGAGAGGTTGAAAGAGGGGATCAAGAGAGAGTGTGGCAAGCCTAACAAGAGGCACATTGGGCGGCACAAGAGACCCATCGGGTGGCATGGGAAAACGAGCAGGATAGGCTTCAGCTAGAAAGCAACAACTTGGATGATAGGAGGTGGATGGCAGTAGGGACTACACAACAAATAGCCAATAGTAATTCCCACATCCTCCATGATCAAGAGCGACACCATCAAGATCTTCTGCGGGCCGCGACTATCAAGAATACGTCCCATGGACGGATTATCCGACTATTCTGGCTCAACCCTAATTTGTTCAAAGGTCGGTTCATTTGGCCCCAAGGTGTTGCATCAAGTTTTGTTCCAATTCCCTTGCCACCATAACCCAAAGGAGGGAACTCGCTCGATAGTTTCAATGAGATGATGTCGGCTCTCATGAACTACCTATATCGGCCATACCCACCACGAGACCCAAATGAACATTACTAAACGTAGATGGTAAGGTATGCGATTTGTTGTATATTTTTTATTTTTTTATTCCTTCTTGTTTTTCTTTTATGTTTTTTTCTTTTGCATAGTTTGACTTTCTGAGATAAATGAACTTTGTGGGTGTTTCCCCTATATAACCCTCACAAGACCTTCTCGTCCTCCCGAGCTATCGGGAGGTTTAAAGGGCTTGCATACATACGTTAAATTCTATCGTGATTTCTACAAAAGTGAGTTAGGACTCTTATTGTTGTAAATTTTCTTTCCATAAAATTAAAGTTAAATAAGGAGTGGCTTGGAAAAAATTCATAAAAATGGTAAAAATGGATTAACTAATAGGTTTTGATTATTGTGAGAAGTTTGCTTCTACACAAGTGTTGATACTTGTAGGTATTTTCATGTTTGTTAAGGACGACCCGTGAGGAATGAGCCAAACCAGGTGCATACGTTTCTTGTACCTAACTTTGATTACTTATTTAGTAGAATAAGCTGCTTGTAATTGTAATTTTTGACTGGGGTGAAATGTTGGGAGAATACTTGTGTTACATCCCTTATGCTTTGAAAGCCCTCATCCTAAACACTACCCATTGAGGACAATGTTGACCTCAAGTGTGGGGATGGGGAGAAAAATTAAGATTTTTAATTAAGATTTTTAAACCCTTCATTTAAACACTACACAATAGCATGATGGGTATCCAACGAAAGTTTTTATAAGAAAAATTGTGGGTGATTATTTGGTAATAATCCGCTTGAGAAGTTAGTATGTTGTGCACATTACATATCATACTCTTTCCATGTGAGACATTGAGCCACTTACACACATCACCCACACACATATATATGTATATATATATAGGAGAAAGATACGTTAGGAACCACCCTTTATTGCGAGAACCGCGAGAACCAGTGTGAACACAACCAAAAAATACCTAAAAAAAAACACTCAATTTTTTTTAAATATTTTCTTTTAATAAAATCGCTATATTTCGTCACTAAAAAAACCAAAAAAAATCCGAGTAACAATTATCCATGCACATGTGCATATGTATCATTTCTTTGACAAATTCCGTAATACATTACTAATATCAGACAATTGCACTTTCATTTACACTACCATTCATAATACACTACTTTTTACATTAACAATATTAGAAATACACATGTGCATCTATATGTATCAACTTGTTATAACATTAATAACATTAGACATGCACATGCGCATCTATATGTATGAACATATTATAACGTGTTTTGGTACACCACTTTGAATACACTTTCCCTTTCATCTATCATACTATCCATAATACACTACCATTACCTCCTACCATCCGTGATACAATACCATTACCTCCTACCATCCATAATACAATACCATTACCAATATTTCCTTTTATTACATGTACATCAACACCCTTTATATCATCCAAACAACATATTACATCATCAAGTGACAAATATAATCAAACCATCAACCACTAGATATAACTAACCAAAAAACATGTATATGGCCTACTTCATCATTTAAAATCACAAACTTTTTGTACCAAAACACGTTATATCATGGTTATACATAATGATGCACATGTGCATTTTTAATATTGGTAATGTAAAAAGTAGTGTATTGCGGATGGTAATGTAAATGAAAGTGCATTTGTCTCCTACTGGTAATATATTACGGAATTTGTCAAAGAAATGATACATATGCACATGTACATCCTTAATTGTTACTCGAAAAAAAAGTTTTTTTTTTGTAACGAAATATAGCAATTTTTTTTTAGAAAATATTAAAAAAAATTGTGTGTTTTTTAGATTTTTTTAGGTGTTTTTTTGTGTTCACATTGGTTCTCGCAATAAAGGTGGTTCTCGCATGAACCATATATATATATATATATATAAGGAAAGGATATATAGAAAACTTATTTGTAGTGAGAAAACCTAGTAAACTACATAAGGACCATTGATCAACAAGATCTAATGGTTGATATTATTAGATGAGATTTTAATTTAAATTTAATAGGTTGTTGTTGTTGATAAGTGGGTTGAGGGGTGTTTTAGTCAATAAACATTACAAGCAAGTACTTGATATATAATAAAAAATGGTGCACATCCCTATATAATCTACATACACAATATCCACCATTAAAAACCACCAACCTCTCTCTATCAACATTAAACCTCTCTCTCTATCAACATCAAACCTCCCCCCAATTCTATCTCTTTTCAACATTTGAAGCATCGATCGAAAGGTGATTATAGAGAGAGAAAGTTGCTGCCATAGAGAAAGAACCTACAATATTCATCATGTTCATCTAGAACACCAAGAACGCACACACAAGTGTGTGAGAGAGAAGCAGGTTTGAACCTAAGTTACCACAATTTTAGAGAGAGAAACAACAATCTTCATCGTGTTCATCGGACGGTTCTAGATACGGTAAGTATTTTAGAGAGAGAAAGTTGTTGTTTTAGAGAGAGAAACAACAATCTTCATCATCTTCATTTGGAACACCAAGAACACACACACAAGTGTGTGTGAGAGAAGCAGGTTTGAACCTAATTTACCACAATTTTTAGAGAGAGAAACAACAATCTCTTGAGTGTTTTATTTTGAAAAATCATTTTACACTTGATTTTTGTATGCTCAAAGTGTTCTAGTTAATGGGTAAATGTTTATGTAGTTTGCAGGTTTTTGTTTTTGTTTTGTGTTAAAATCATTGTGAGTTTTTGATATTCTCAGTTGGTTTTTCTATAAAAAATCAATGTCTTTTAAAACGTGGAAATGTTGTTTTAAATGGGTTTTTAATTTTCTTGTATAAACTTACTCGATTATCACATTTACATTACCTTTAGAAAGTACATAATTTAATAGTTGATGATCTCGTTTATTTTACATATAAAAGTTGTGTTTTTTGATGGCATAATTAGCAGGTACATACGTTGTAACAATGTTACACATGTTACATATAGTTACACCAGCCCTTTTTTGGACATAAAGAGGGGCTGCACATGTGTGGCACATGTTTGTAACTTGTGTTACACTGGAGGTTGTGCTAACATTATGTAACATGACATGTATTTTTTGTCCCTTTAATTCATTACACTAGTCTCATATACTACAAGTTACAATTGCTGTGGGGAGCACAACTGTCCAGTCTAGAAAACAAAAAAAAGCTATAGATGTAAAAAATGTGATACGACGACAAACAAATACGAAAGGTTGTGCTAACATATGTTACGTGTTTTTTTAGTGCTTGCAGCGAGGGAGTTGGTTCCACATGATAGTAGTTGTTTAAAGTGTAGGAAAAATAAAGGTATTTATGGTAACTGTTTACATATGTAACATTTTTTGGGTGGTTTTATTCAGTTTTTTCTATGTGTGAAATGATGCAGATAAAAAGTCAAAATTTAGGGAGTCTTCAAGATGCCGTCATAATTGGGTGGAAGGTAACTTGTGTTAGTTATGTTACTACTATTTTTGTTTTAATTAGTAGATTAAAAATACTGGACTGTAACTTGTGTTATTACGACTTGACCATAGCAATTGCAGCCAAACGAGAAGGGATCTTGGCAGGATGAAAGAGAACCACAATATCGGATACGGAAAAGGTGGCCATAAAGCGAAAGAAGGTAGATGGAGAAACCGATGAAGAATGGCAGCAAGAAGTCGATGAAGGGAAGGTGGTGGGTACCTTTGACGTTATACATGAGTTACCCTCTAGTGTAACACATGTTACAAACATGTGTTACATATGTTCAACCCCTTTGTTACCAAAAAATGGGCTGGTGTAAATATAAGTAACACGTGCAACGTTGATACTACATTTTGTGTGCAAAAACATGTGTAATGTTGCATGTATACCGTTGTTTACATATTAAGATTAAAACACATTATATGATGTGTAACATGTGTAGACACTGAATTAAAAGGTAACATGTGTAACCTGGCTATACAAGTGTTATCCACTTTGGAGTAACACATGGAAATTGATAAAAAGATAGTATCCAATCAAAACCTTCATGGACATATGAGCCCATACGTGACAATGTATACACAGTAAAAAAGATTGGAGCATAAGGGAACCCTTGTAGTATACAACAAATATACTAGTTAAAAATCATGAAATATGATGTGACATGTGTTAAACCAATATACGGTTACATATGTTGCGGTTTTGATATGTTTAAACCTTTGTAAGATGGGGGTGGAACAACGATCCCAATATATAACCATGTAACAGATGTTCCAAGCAGTGTTGCATGTATTAGGAGTCTAAAGTGTCGTACAATCCAACAATATTACATCATTTATGGAGTAAAACTACATGAAGGTGTAAGAAGATCTTGATATGTAATTTGTGCAATAATCCACCATTTAAAAAATTAACATGTGTTACGAGTGTCAAATGTAACTTGTGTTACGTTTAACTTTCTAATATAACACATATACAGATGGAAAAAGAAAATTTATAAGGGTGCAAACACTTCAAATGTAAATTGTGTTACATGTAGATTCCTGATATATCACAATGAAAAAAAATAGTAAAACTGATGCTTCCTAATATAACACATAAACAAATGAAAAAAGGTAAATTTATAAGGGTGAAAACACTTCAAAATAATTAATTCTATTACATAGTCTAGACATGTAAAAGATCACACTTTTGTTTTACGCCTTTTTGACTGAAAAACATGCTTGATCATCGAAAGTTTTATACATGGCAAGAAGAGGATGGAACTGCTTGTCAACAATAAGGGTGTAATGTGTATACGTGTCAACAATAAAACCGAAAGTTTTATCTGTAGAAAAGTAGACATTTTAGAGGTTATAAAACACATTAACACGTGTATACTCAGGTCGTAGGGCAGAGTCTCTAACATAAGGGTGTAACGTGTATATCATGAGTATAAATATGTTACGACTTATGTAAGACATGTAACACCATGTATGTAAAAGTATGGTACATGAGTTGTGTAACCTGGATTTACATGTGTTATCCTCTGGTATAGAATATGCAACGACTCTATGTAACATGTATAACCTGGATATACATATGATATCCTTTGGTATGAATATGAAACGACTCTATGTAACATGTGTAACCTTGATATACAGTAATTATAAACCAGATTAACACAAAATGTTGGTCGCATCATTCCTTTTGTCCAGGTGTGTAACATCGAAAAACAAAGCTGACACCTAGCTAGTCGTTACATATTTAACAATGGGTTGGCAAAAAATGTAACATATGTAACAAAATAAAGGGACAAATAGATTGTATATATTATAAAAAAACATTACAATCAAACTTAAACTTAACATAAGTGTTTTATATGAACTTAAATATATAAAAATATCCAAAAACTATCATAAGTTAACAGAAATCTAACTATGTTTCGCTTCTTGATAACCATCTTCATCTTGAGCACAAAACATCCATTCACCTATGAACAAAACACGTACATCACTATTAATCTCCTGTAGTTAAACTTATTAATCTGCTACGTAACATGTGTACATGTGTAAAGTTTTGCTATAACACATATCCCAACTCTATGTAAGATGTGTAACGTGGCTATACATGTGTTACCTATCTAGTGTAACACACGTTACAAACATGTGTTACATATATGCAACCCCCTTTGTGTCCAAAAAAGGGGCTGGGGTAACTATAAGTAACATGTGTAATGTTATTACTACATATAAGTAACTTTTTTTATTTGTAAAATAAACGAGATATACCGAATAAATTATGAAGTTTCTAAAGGTAATGAAAATGTGTTATCCAAGTGAAGTCCATCTAAAAAACATTTTTGCATTTAAAATCACTATTATGTTAAGTATATATGTGTAACACCGTGTAAAAACATATATTACCTCGAAGTGTAACACATGTTACAAGATATTAGACAAACAATTTAGAATGCAACTGGTAGAAATGTAACATACGTAGCCAATTATGCCAGCAAAAAAACATGGCTTTTTATTTGTAAATAAACGAGATCATAAAACGTATACCCCCCCCCCCCAAATAAAATCCAACCAAAAACAATCATCAACTTCAAATCGATAAACAAACAGTTTAAAAATTTAACATTACTCTTAGTAAAAGAAATATCAATATACTTTGAAGAGAGAAATTAGGCACACACAAATTTCTTCCTGGTCTTGATTTTAAAAAAATTGAAATAAACAAACTAAGCTTTAATTTTAAATCTATCAAACATCATAAAAAGTATAAATCTAAACAAAATACATAAATAACAAAAGTAAGATCTCTAAACTTGTTTCTCTCTCACACACTTGTGCGTTTATTCTTTGGTGTCAAGATGAACAAGATGAAGATTGTAGTTTCTCTCTAAAAAATTAGCTTTTTCTCTCTAAAAACAGAAACAAATATGTGATGAGAGCAACACTTTACTACTTTTCTTTGAGAGCTTTGATGATGGCTTCGATCTTCAGATCCGGTGGCTTCAAAAGAGAGGGATGAGTACATGAACACATGGTGGCTTCGATCTTCAGATCTGATGGCTTCGATCTTCGATCTTCAGATCTCGTGGCTTCGATGGTGGCTTTGAGAAATGGATTCTTCAGATCTGGTGACTTCGATCTTCGAATCTCGTTGCTTCGACGGAGAAGAGGATATGCAGGTTTGAGTTGTATCTGAGGAAGAAAGGAATGAGAATAAAAACGGAGATCTAGAAGCTTTTGATATGATTTTGTACTAAAAAGGTGAAGGTTGGTGGGGGTGGGAACCGAGATACATGGGGAAGGGTGAAGATATGTGAGATGGAAAAAAGTGGATATGACACAAGGCTAACAAATTACATAAATGCCCTTTAGACATGTGTTTATACTAGATGAGGTGGATTAATCCTGTCCACACAAACCAAGTTTCCATAGTTTTCTCAATTGTGGAGGTTTTCTCCATATACTTACATTATATATATATATGGGGGAAGGATAAAATGCAGAGGAGAGGTAGGTAGTATGCCTTTCCCCATTATGCCAGGGTGGCTTTTCTTAGCTAGGCTAGTGTCCCCTTCTGTTTAAGGTGCATTTTCTTTTCGACTGGCCCTATAAGTAGTTGTGTGAGGGGGTGCATGCCTTTTTCTTCTTCCGACTTGAGTTCTTAATGCCTGAAGGGAAAGACTCTTCGACCACATTAACGGCTTGAGCAAGAGCATTGGTGCTTACACGATGAAAGTAATTTGGCCAAGCTAGAGGATTTTCCATCGACCTTGACTCAAGAACGTAAGGAAGTGAAATCGCTCAAAAAGAGAAATCTTTGCTGGTTGGAGGTACCATAGTCTCACAGATGTAATTTCCTCCTTTTCATACGGAAAAAACTATTAGACCTACTACATATACATGCTAAGATAGAGTTGGAAGGCTTGAGATGAAACCCTTATAACTCAGGGAAAAGAAGGTGAACCTTACTACTGCAAGACTCAAAAGATAGAATAGAAAAAGTACTCGCACACCAAAGGTGCGAAAAAAGAGGTTCTTTCATCAAGTAAAGAGTTACCACAGTCTCAAGCCATAAAGAAAAAGCAGGCAACTTTCCTAAGTGATAACCCAATGGTGAAAGACCAGAAGCCACATTCCTCTACTTCTACTTTATCTTCGTGGGAATCCTCTAGTCTTGCATTAGTTCTAATATGAAACAATTAATATGAGAGGATAGAAAGGCGTTCCAGCTATGTGCCATTACCAAAATGTAAGTCTATCACCCTGGTAGAAGATACCTAAGTTTTCTGCTACTTACCTAACCCTTAATTCACTATTTTTATTCTGCTTGTTCCCTATTGTCGAGCTCTTTGTTCATGAGTTGCTATCACTTTAGTTGTGATAACTATAACTTACGCTATCTTCTCGAGCTAAAAATGCTTTCCTTAGGATGAGATTTTAGGGAAAAGTAGAAAGAACTTATTTATTCGTCGATACTAAGCCTTTACTTCAAAGAAAAAGGAATAGAACTGTGTCACACCCCAATATTTCCACAAAACCCGGTGGGCTCGGTGGGGAGTATCGTGACGTAGTTAATATCATCATAGACAATTAAACACAGCTGTAGCACAACGGAAGGCTTGGAATGAAATTACTATTACAGACCGAATGTTCAAAGTTCAAAATAATAATTATACAGACGATGGTATTAAAGGATCCACAGGCGGATCTAATAAATATATAAAATGATGTTTAACAGACTTTTGGGCATCCTAAGGATTTGCAAGATCCTCTATTGATACCAAGCAGCTCCCGGCCTATTGCGTTTAGTACCTGTCACTTAGTCTTTTGAAAATACGTCAGTTTACACTGGTAAATACAATTAACTGACACATTTTGAAAATATTTCCAAAATTGATTTAAGTGCACAAAGCACATGAAAATCTTTTATAACTTGGGACAATTAAGAATTTTAATCTTGTACACAGTTTTACATGTTTGTCAATACCTATGGGGCCCAGTATAGTAACCGAGATATGATTAACCAACACACCACTTTTAAAACCCACAAAGGAGTTATCCCCAACTTGTGGGTAAAATTTATATTTTAGCATTTGCATTTGTCAGGTGTATGCCTACACCCCGTGCTTAAGTCGTGGCCATTAGTAACTTAAATGAGCCGAGGATATCTAGGACACGGTCGCGTTAACCCCCAATGTTTAAGTTATCAAACAAAACATGTTAAAATGGGTTATGCGGATTTGATAGCCACAATCCGGCTAAGTGATCCCATACCCGACCAAGCAGTAATAATTTACCATATCCCAAGCCCGTATAACGGAAAATAAGTTAAAAGTATTTCCCTGAGTTATAACTTGATTTAAATGCAAGAATTTAAAACTCAGTCATATAATTCACTTAGACACATGTAGATAGCTTTTACCGGGAGGCTCTAGTCAGGAATGATGGTAATATTAACCAATTAGAATGCTAACGGGTCCTATTTAAGTCATAGACTTAGACCGGCTAGCTTAAAGAATGAATTACAGTACAATACGCTAGATTAAGCGATGACCAGAATAGAATGTAATTTAGACCCAACAAGTATGAAGAATTGTATAATGTGGGTAAACTAAATACATTATGGAGTTTGGAGTTTAAATGATAAAGTTAAACCCGTTTCGGTTAACTTATGCAAACTAGTCACATAAGTCGAACTGAATGCGTATAAGCATTAACGGGTAACTGGTTGAGTCATATACAAGTTCCAAATGTTATTATACTTAAAAAATGTTACAATATCAGTAAGATATCAACATGTATGCCCGTTAAGGTTTTAAAACCGAATTAAGCCTCATAAGGGCATTTTGGTCTTTTTACGGCTTATTAAAGGAGCTTGCAAGTAGACTGATGTTAAGGTCATAAACTTTCTGTAAAAATATTTAATTTGTGATATAATAGCAGTAGGATATCAAATATATGTGTGGTTTATGCTTTATGACCAAACTATGCACCGTAGGGGCATTTTGGTCATTTCACACATAGTTTTGAGGACTTATTTGGGATTCTGAGTTCTTGACTTTTACCTACTGTAAAAAATATTTAAAATGGTTTATAAAATCAGTAGGTAACAAATCTTGGGTGATAAGTATGGTTTAAAACCATACTATGCGCCTAAATGGCGTAAATGTCGTTAAATGACGATAATTACGATGTTTAAGTAATTTTGATGTTATGACCAGCTTTGAATAGTCAAAATATGTTATTTGTCATAACATATCAGTAAGTAAAAGATTTTTCCATGTTTATTATGTTTAAAACCCATTTTAAGTGCCAAAAGGGCATTATCGTCATTTAAGAACATCTAACAAGAACATGTGCATAAACTCAGTATATAATCAAACTTGATATCCCAAATAATCCTAAATATGATATTATATTAGTATGTAATGAGTTTTATCAAGAAATTATTTTAAAAACTCAATTTGCATGTAAAGGGGCATTTTAGTCCTTTTAAAGGCATGATTTACGATAATATAGGCAAACTCAGTTTATGACCAGAATGTTAGCATTAAAATATGCTAAATATGTTTACTTATCATTACATAACTTATTTGCATGCTCATTTATAATTAAAACCTTATTTTTAAACAAAAGGGCAATTTAGTCAACATTTAAGTATAATAATAGAACTTAGCAAATGAACTAAGATTACTATATGACCTTGTTATATAATCTCAGAGGGTTATACTACAATATAATATGGTCACAAAGGAACCTTAAAACATAATGAAACTACACTAATTCAGGTTAGAACTGAAAGTCAAAGCAGAAGTCAAACTTCGCGACTTTCGGTTGCGAACCGACCCTAAACCTGGAATTGTCGGGTTGAACATGTTTACACATGTTTTATATATTTTTACCAAGTTCTTAAAGTGATAAAACATGTTTTATAACATCTACATTATCATATTTGAATTATTTTGTTAACTGGCCCGTTTGACTTTTTAAATTAATAAATTTGACCCGACAATTGACAAGCAAACGTGATTATTAGGAGGAGCCCTTTTGAGGGATTAACACCTACCTAATTATGATCACGTAGCCATGTTCGCCTCGAACAATGGCTGGACCATAATGGTCTAAGCCGAAAGTCAAAGCGTTTATCGAAAAACTTTGACTTTTGGCTTTTAAAAGCCTATAAAATGAAATGCAGAGGCTAAGGACACTTACAAAGGGTCCTAGCACGAAAACTTGAACTGGGGTGGAGTCTCCTGAAGCCAGGAATCTCCAAGAGAGCACGAACAAGTGAGAAAGAATGATTTTTGAGAGGTGCAAGGAAATATGGCTTCTCATGTTCTCTATTTATAGTTAAAGGCAACACATCCTTGGATCATGCCAGGTGTTAGGGTGCTTCAGAGATCACTCCAGGTGTCTAAACAGGTTTTAAAAACCTTCAAAGATCCATGGTTTTCGAGTTTGAGAGTGTAAGAGGTTTGAGTGGTGGCCAAGGAGAAGAACCTGCAGGTGGCACAAGGATTCTGTGAAAATGGACCCGTCGCGTTGTACCACAGGAATAGGGGGTTGTCGCGTAGCGCTAGGGCCTCCACCAGGTTTCCCATGTTGTCAATTTTAGTCCCTGGTCCCTTAAAACCTTTATATAGTTTCATTTTCGACATAGTTAGTCCCTCTAAGCCATAATAAGATTCATATTTGGCATTTTGATCTTTCAAGTTAGGTTATAGGTATTCCCGGAAGTATAAACCAACATCGTTAAGCTCTGGTTTCGATAAAAGGTCACTCAGAGGTATAATTAAACATGTTGACGCTTTTAACTCTTTGATTCACAAACTTATGATTTAAATCACAAACGGTTTCGTATGTCCAACATGTTGCTCATTTTTAAATACGAATACCGTAAAAGGTCATTCAAAGGCACAGGTTATGCATGTTGACACTTTTAGTCCCTCCACATACATCTTTTCACTGTTTGGCAACAATAGTCCTTCGTAGTCAACATTTGACTTCATTAGGGTTTAGTACATGTGTCAACACATCATTGGACACGACTTTACGAGGTGTTACATCCTCACCCCCTTAAAAGAAATCTCGACCTTGAGATTTACTAAAACAAGTGGGGGTACTTTTGTTGCATAGTGGACTCGACCTCCCACGTGTACTCGGGGCCTCTACGGGCATCCCATTTGACCTTTACTATAGGCATATGTTTCCTTCGGAGCTTCTTAACCTGCTGATCTTCGATCAATATTGGTTTCTTAATAAACCTCAGGTTTTCATCTATCTGCACGTCTTCATGAGACATTGCTAGCGATTCATCGGCTAGCCATTTCTTTAAATTGCAGATGTGAAACACATTGTGAATTCCACTGAGCTCCTCAGGCAGATTCAATTTATATGATACAGACCCGACACATTTGATGATCTCGAATGGTCCTATATATCTCGATCTTAGCTTGCCCTTCTTACCAAAACGCATCACCCCCTTCCAGGGTGATACTTTCAGTAAGACTTTGTCCCCTACCTGGAACTTTAGAGGTTTGCGCCTCTTGTCAGCGTAGCTCTTCTGCCTATCTCTGGCATCTTTCAGATGATCACGGATTTGTATAATCTTATCTGTCGTCTCTAGGACTATCTCAGGTCTTGATAGTTGGGCCTCCCCAACTTCTGCCCAACAGACGGGCGTTCTACATTTTCTCCCATACAATGCTTCGAAAGGAGCAGCCTGGATGCTCATATGATAACTGTTATTGTAGGAGAATTCAATCAGGGGGAGATGGTCATCCCAACTACCACCCAAGTCAATGACACATGCACGATGCATATCTTCCAACATTTGAATAGTACTCTCACTCTGTCCATCCGTCTGAGGATGGTAAGCCGTACTGAAATTCAAACGAGTGCCTAAAGATTGTTGGAAACTTTCCAGAAGTGAGATGTATATCTAGTATCTCTATCAGATACAATAGATACTGGCACTCCATGAAGGGATGAAATCTCGTCTACATATAACTTTGCTAATTTATCGGAGCGACGAGTCTCCTTTATGGGTAAGAAATGAGCTGACTTAGTCATTATGTCAACGATAACCCATATTGTATCATTACCATGCCTAGTTTTAGGTAACTTGGTTATAAAATCCATAGTTACCATTTCCCATTTCCACGTGGGAATTTCTAGTTGTTGTAGCAGTCCTGACGGCTTTTGATGTTCGGCTTTAGCCTGTGAGCACGTCAGACACTTAGCTACGTGTGTGGCTATGGATTTCTTCAAACCCATCCACCAATAATTTGCCTTCAAATCTTGATACATTTTGTCACCTCCAGGGTGAACTGAGTATTTAGAGTTATGTGCTTCCTGGAGGATTAAATCTCTAAGTCCTCCATAAATAGGAACCCAGATTCGACCATTGAATCTAAGGATTCCATCATTCCCAGGTGACAACTGATCAACAGTTTGACCTAATCCTTCACCTGGAAGGTTAGCTTCCAACATAGCTTCTTTTTACGCATTTAACAGTCTTTCATTCAAGCTGTTCTTTAGCTCTATACTTTTGCCATTAATCCGTATAGGCTTAATTCTTTCTTTGCGGCTTAGCGCATCAACGACTACATTCGCTTTGCCAAGATAGTAGCGAATCTCGCAATCATAATCATTTAGCGTCTCCATCCATCGGCGTTGTCGCATGTTGAGATCTTTTTGATTAAACAGGTGTTGGAGACTTTTATGATCAGTGTATATAATACACTTTGTTCGATAGAGATAGTGTCTCCATAACTTTAGTGCAAATACAACGGCACCCAACTCCAGGTCGTGGGTAGTGTAATTCCTTTCGTGCACCTTTAGTTGTCGTGATGCGTAGGCAATTACCTTGCCTCTTTGCATAAGCACGCAGCCCATGCCAGTGTGCGAAGCATCACAGTGGACAACAAATTCTTCTACGCCTTCAGGCAAGGTCAACACAGGAGCATTGCTTAACTTATACTTGAGAACCTCAAAAGATTCTTGCTGCTTAGGACCCCAATTAAATTTAACATTCTTACGGGTCAAGGTAGTCAAAGGAGTGGCTATCCTTGAAAAGTTCTCAATGAACCTCCTATAGTATCCAGCCAGTCCTAAGAAACTACGGATTTCTGAAGGTGTCTTAGGTGCTTCCCAGTTCATGATTGCTTCTATTTTGGTGGGATCCACTTGGATACCATACTCACTTACAACATGTCCAAGGAATTGGACTTTATGAAGCCAGAATTCGCATTTGGAGAACTTCACATAAAGCTTCTCCTATTGTAAAAGGTCTAAGATACACCGAAGATGCTTCTCGTGATCGGCTTGGTTACGAGAGTAGATAAGTATGTCTTCTATGAAGACAATGATAAACTTATCTAAGTACGGATTGCAGACTCTATTCATGAGATCCATGAATGCTGCAGGTGCATTAGTGAGCCCGAAAGGCATCACTAAGAATTCATAATGGCCATATCTGGTTCTAAACGCGGTCTTGGGCACGTCTTCAGTTCTAACCTTGAGTTGATGATACCCCGACCTTAAATCAATCTTCGAGAAGAAGTTGGCCCCTTGCAGTTGATCAAACAGATCGTCAATCCTGGGCGATGGATAACGATTCTTGATCGTTACCTTGTTTAGTTCACGATAGTTAATGCATAGACGTATCGAACCGTCCTTCTTCTTTACAAACAAAATCGGCGCTCCCCAAGGAGACGGGTTGGGCTGTCTAAAGCCTTTCTCCAAAAGTTCATCTAATTGGGCTCTTAGCTCTTTCATTTCTGTCGGCGCTAAACGGTATGGAGCTCGAGCAACAGGTACGGCTCCTGGCATGATGTCGATTTTGAACTCTACTTGCCTCTCGGGAGGTAATCCAGGTAGCTCATCAGGAAAGACATCAGGATAGTCAGCGATGACCGGAATGTCTTCTATTTTGGGCTTTGGCTCATTCACTGTCACATGTGCCATGTAGATGACACATCAGCTTTTCAAAAACTTGGATGCCTTAAGTATAGACACTTGATCAGGCAATCCATAGTGTGTATCTCCCTAAATGGTGATCATATCATCGGAAGGGGTTTTAATGTCGACGAGTTTCTTATCACAGGCGATACGGGCTTGGTTATGTGATAACCAATCCATAACCAAAACTACGTCAAACCCCGCCAATTTCATTGGCAGAAGAGATAACGGAATAGAATGATTCTTAATGGATATTGAACATCCATCAAGAATAGTTGAAGCAGTTTCTAAGGTACCATCAGCAAGCTCTACCTCATATTTAATGTCTAGAGTTCTAATGGGCAGATTTAACAGTTCACTAAACTTAAGGTCTACAAAAGACTTGTCTGCACCTGAATCAAATAAAACTCTAGCATAAATGTCATTTATGAGGAAGGTACATGTTATAACATTGTCATCATTCACCGCTTGCTTCGCATTTAATTGGAATGCTCTCACATTCCCTTTCTTAGCCTCATCAGACTTCTTTGCATTCTTAGGGCAATTTGTTTTAATGTGCCCTTTTTCATTGCAGCCATAGCAGACTGCATCTTACAAATTCTTGCACTCCAGGGTTTTGTGACCCTTTTTCTTACAAATTCCACAGGGTTTAGCCTGTAAGTCTATGGTTCACTGCCCCCAATGCCTGTAGTTATAGTTTTTGCAGGTGGGCTTCTCACTTGATCTATCCTGGTTCTTCTTGAACCCAATTCTCCCCTTTTTCTTCTTGTCAGAACGGTGGGAGTTATCATAGTCTGTTTTTCCCTTTCCATCATTAGTGGTCTTTCCAGACCTGCTTCTAATCACATCTAATGTGAGGGACAGAGACAGATCCACAGTTGATATGTAGGTAGCAGGCTTTGAAGCCTTTACATTCCCTTTAACCTCTGGCGCTAGGCCACCAATAAAGCGCGCAATGCGCTTAGGCTTGGGGGTAACCAGGTATGGAACCAACCTTGACATGGAATTGAAATCAGTGACATAGGTTCTGCAATCTAAATTCTTCATGAGCAGAGTCAAGAAGTCTGTCTCAACCTTTTCGACCTCATGCTGAGGGCAGTAGTTTTCTTTTACAAGATCCACAAATTTGGACCCTGACAGATTATAGAGGGGAATCTTCCCCGTGGATTGAATTAATGTTTTCCACCATGTTAGGGCATTTCCCTTGAAAGATTGAGACACAAACTTTACAATATCTTCTTTTGCACACCCACTAATATCCACAATAGTTTCCATTTCATCTAACCACTTCATACAATCAGTAGCTCCCTTCTCTCCATTGAAGTCTCTTGGTTTGCAAGAGACGAAATACTTATAAGTGCACCCTTTGGAGGAATGGGGTTCCTGATCAAAAACAATTTTCTTTGATGGTTCACTCCTCTGATTTGATAAGTGAATAGACTCTTCCCTTTTAGATGTATGTGGTCTGGAGTGGGACTTGGAGCGAGTAGCACTCGACTCCTTAAGAACTCTATCCACAGCTTTATCAACAGCGACAACAATCATGGCCTGAAGATCAACGCCATTTATATTTACATTAGCAGCATCGTTCCTGATGCTCTGAGCTTCGTCGGAGTTTACCATATTGAAGCTTTAGTGCTAAACACAATTAATAAAAACTATTTAGTTGCAATTTAAAGTAAATCATCGTATTTGATGATTAACAAGCCATGGTATTAATAAACCATATAGGTTATTAAACTATAACATTTTTAAGGAATGTTTATTTCAAAATTATTTTATTATAGTTAGCCTAGGTTATAAAAGAACCATCAAAGGCATTAAAATAGGACATAGTCCTTTATAATTTAGACAGGGGATCATACGTCACAATTGTCATTGTCGTATTGACAATATTATATAGCTTGAAAGCTCGTCTAGAAGGACATTTAGAATATGGCACAAAAGGCCCTGTCACTTGGACAATTAAAATATATGCCACAATCTTATTAGATCAGGGGCTGTTAGGCTTAAACATAGTTATTTACCATTGGACAGGGAGTCGTAGAGTACAACTGACATCTTCATAAAAGACGATATAACTTGGCCCGTAGGCAAATTAATTGACATCACTAAGGGATGTTATATAATAATCATTTCATTGATCATATTAGTCATGATCGCATTGATCATATAGACTAAGAGGCTTGGGCATAGCCTATTACCTTAGACATGGAATCATAAAAGATTACAGCTGTCATTGTCTTATTTGACAATAAGTATAGCCCGTAGGCACTTCATTACTAAGAATGTTAATAGTATGATCAGCGTATTGATGATATTAGCCATGATTCTACTTGATCATATGGGCTATGAGGCTTGGATGTAGTCCAAATACCTTGACAGGTGGTGTGGTTCCTCAAGCCACACTGCCAGGAGTGTTAACATGTTATGAATGTTAACAAAGATTTATTGTCTTAAGAGGGTTTACCAATATAGCCATGTTCGCATTGACATATAGCCAAGGCTAAACCATTAAGAATATCTTTTGGAACTATTTAGTAGATCGATAAAGTTCGAATAAAATCGAGACGATCACTTGAACAATGATGTAATGAAATACATATATATATATATATATATATATATAATAACAACAATTATTAATTCCAAAAGAAAAGATTTTCATTAATTTAACTAGGGTTTATAAAATTGCCCTAAACGGGTCTTAATTAACATACTAGATGTCCACGTAGGGACTAATACAGAAAGAAAGTGTCCACGCAGGGACTAGTACTAAATAAAAATGTCCATGCAGGGACTTAATTTAAATAAACAAATAAAAGACAAATGAATAAATCTTTAATCCTCGTCTTTCTTTCCTTTGATTAGCTTTGTAGGTTTCTTCATGAACTTGTTCTTCTTTCACCTCTTTCCACTCGACGTTCTACGTCATCCACTCTTCCTAAGGCCTGAGTTAAGGCCTCCAGTTGTTGGGGTGGTAATTGTGGTTGTGGTTAAGGTTATGGTTGTGGTGGAGGATACGGGTACCCATAAGCGGGATACCTAGTTGGGTATGCTGGAGGAAAAGGCGAAGGATACAAAGTGTTATGAATGGCCGCCTCAACATAAGGGTCGTATTTAGGCGCTTGATAGTTGTAACCCGTAGATGCTTGTGGTTCAAACGGGTTATACCCAAGGTGGCCGGTGTAGTGTCAATCACCGGTGCGACATTTGAGGGTCCTCCCATTTGGGGATCCTCAGGAATAGGGGTAGTTGTGTGAAGATTGGGGCGAACTTATATGTGGGCCCCTCGCATGGACATGCGTGTGTTTCTCCGCCTCCTTGGTGGTTCTGGAGGCGGTTGTTCCTCTACTGGTGGTGGTGGCGGCGGTGTCACTACTTGAAGATATGGTTCCTCTGGTGGAGGTGGTGTGTTGTGATATGAGGGAATAAACTCCCACTTGTATCTACCCCACCATTCGGCCCATTCATCGGGGCCTTGGTAAGGCGATCCTGCATATGAAGCAGAACCACTGGTAATGTCTATAGGATGCGTAGGCGTCCTAGATGGTGGCATGACTGGATCTGGATCTTCGTCCACATCCATATCTTGGTACTCTTCATGGTGATGTTCTTCAGGATCCAACTGGTTATGACCAGCAGGAGAGTTAACATAGTCATTCGGGTCAAAATGGCCCTGTGACTGTGAATGGTGAGAGTGTTGCGAATGGTATGAGTCGTGCGAATGGTGTGGTCCGAACGATTGATGGTATGATGGCGAAGTGCTTAATGAAACAGATCGCCTTGTCGGTTCAATGGAGTGTCTCCAATCCTCGTAAGGATCAGAATCAAATGATGTAGATGGAGTGCGGCGTTGTGATGGCCCCGCCTGGCTAGATGGTCCGCCTCGTATTGGACCTTTTCCACAGCCTCTTCCTCGAACTCTTGGAGGCATTGTGATAAGTAATCTGTCAAAACAAGGAAAACAGTATATATAAATTAAATAAGATTTGGATTAATCCTAGGTCATTTGCCTAGACTCGGAAGTCTAAGGTATGTGCTACTGTGTCAATGAGATTAAACACAAAAGGATAGTGTTTAATTCATTCAATGTTGGCTCTGATACCAACCTGTCACACCCCAATATTTCCACATAACCCGGTGGGCCCGGTGGAGAGTATCGTGACGTAGTTGATATCATCATAGACAATTAAACATAGATATATCACAGCGGAAGGCTTGGAATGAAATTACTATAACAGACCGAATGTTCAAAGTTCAAAATAATAATTATACAGACGGTGGTATTAAAGGATCCACATGCGGATCTAATAAATGTACAAAATGATGTTTAGCAGACTTTTGGGCATCCTAAGGATTTGCAAGATCCTCTATTGATACCAAGCAGCTCCCGACCTATTGCGTTTAGATCCTGTTACTTAGTCTTATGAAAATACGTTAGTTTACACTGGTAAATACAATTAACTAACACATTTTGAAAATATATCCAAAATTGATTTAAGTGCACAAAGCACATGAAAATCTTTTATAACTTGGGACAATTAAGAATTTTAATCTTGTACATAATTTTACATATTTGTCAATACATATGGGGTCCAATATAGAAACCGAGACATGATTAACCGACACACCACTTTTAACACCCACAAAGGAGTTATCCCCAACTTGTGGGTAAAATTTATATTTTAGCATTTGCATTTGTCAGGTGTATGCCTACACCCCGTGCTTAAGTCATGGCCATTAGTAACTTAAATGAGCCGAGGATATCCAGGACACGGTCGCGTTAACCCCCAATGTTTAAGTTATCAAACAAAACAGGTTAAAACGGGTTATGCAGATTTGATAGCCACAATCCGGCTAAGTGATCCCATACCCGACTAAGCGGCAATAATTTACCGTATCCCAAGCCCATATAAGGGAAAATAAGTTAAAAGTATTAACCTGAGTTATAACTTGATTTAAATGCAAGAATTTAACAACTTAGTCGTATAATTCACTTAGACATGTGTAGATAGCTTTTACCGGGAGGCTCTAGTCTAAAATCATGGTAATATTAACCAATTAGAATGCTAACGGGTCCTATTTAAGTCATAGACTTAGACCAACTAGCTTAAAGAATGAATTATAGTACATTACGCTAGATTAAGCGATGACCGGAATAGAATGTAATTTAGATCCAACAAGTATGAAGACTTGTATAACGTGGGTAAACTAAATACATTCTGGAGTTTGAAGTTTAAATGATAAGGTTAAACCCGTTTCGGTTAACTTATGCAAACTAATCATAAGTCGAACCGAAAGCGTATAAGCATTAACGGGTAACTGGTTGAGTCATATACAAGTTCCAAATGTTATTATACTTAAAACATGTTATAATATCAATAATATATCAACATGTGTGCCCGTTAAGGTTTTAAAACCGAATTAAGCCTCATAAGGGCATTTTGGTCATTTTACGACTTATAAAAGGAGCTTGCAAGTAAACTAATGTTAAGGTCATAAACTTTCTGTAAAAATTTTAATCTATGATATAATATCTGTAGGATATCAAATATATGTGTGGTTTATGCTTTATGACCAAACTATGCTCCGCAGGGGCATTTGGTCATTTCACACATAGTTTTGAGGACTTATTTGGGATTCTGAGTTCATGACTTTTACCTACTGTAAAAATATTTAAAATGGTTTATAAAATAAGTAGGTAACAAATCTTCGGTGATAAGTATGGTTTAAAACCATACTATGTGCCCAATGGCGTAAAATTCGTTAAATGACGATAATTACGATGTTTAAGTAATTCCGATGTTATGAACAACTTTGAATGGTCAAATATGTTATATTTAATAACATATCAGTAAGTAAAATATTTTGCAAGTTTATTATCTTTAAAACCCATTTTAAGTGCCAAAAGGGCATTATCGTCATTTAAGAACATCTAACAAGAACATGTGCATAAACAATATATAATCAGACTTCATATCCCAAATAATCTTAAACATGATATTATATCAGTATGTAATGAGTTTTATCAAGAAATTATGTTAAAAACTCAATTTGCATGTAAAAGGGCATTTTAGTCCTTTTAAAGGCATGATTTACGATAATATAGGCAAACTCAGTTTATGACCCGAATGTTAGCATTAAAATATGCTAAATATGTTTACTTACCAGTACATAACTTATTTGCATGCTCATTTATAATTAAAACCTTATTTTTAAACAAAAGGGCAATTTAGTCAACATTTAAGCATAATAACGGAACTTAGCAAATGAACTCAGATTACTATATGACCATGTAATATAACCTCAGAGGGTTACACTACAATATAATATGGTCACAAAGGAACCTTAAAACTGAATGACACTATACTAACTTGGGTTAGAACTGAAAGTCAAAGCAGAAGTCAAACTTCGCAACTTTCGGTTGCAAACCGACCCTAAACCTGGAATTGTCGGGTTGAACATGTTTACACATGTTCTATATATTATTACCAAGTTATTAAAGTGATAAAACATGTTTTATAACATCTACATTATCAGATTTGAATTATTTTAAAAAACTGACCCATTTGACTTTTTATATTAATAACTTTGACCCGACAATTGACCAAGTAAATTTGATTATTAGGAGGTGCCCTTTTGAGGGATTAACACTTACCTAATTACGATCACGTAGCCATGTTCGCCTAGAACAATGGCTGGACCATAATGGTCTAAGCCGAAAGTCAAAGCGTTTATCGAAAAACTTTGACTTTCGGCTTTTAAAAGCCTATAAAACGAAATGCAGAGGCTTAGGACAATTACAAAGGGTTGTAGCTCGAAAATTTGAACTGAGGTGGAGTCTCCTTAATCCAGGAATCTACAAAAGAACAAGAACAAGTGAGAAAGAATGATTTTTGAGAGGTGCAAGGAAATATGGCTTCCCATGTCCTCTATTTATAGTTGAACAACACATCATTGGATCATGCCATGTGTTAGGGTGCTTCAAAGATCACTCCAGGTGTCTAAACAGGTTTGAAAACCATCAAAGATCCATGGTTTTCGAGTTTGAGAGTGTAAGATGTTTGAGTTGTGGCCAAGGAGAAGAACCTGCAGGTGGCACAAGGATTCTGTGAAAATGGACCCGTCGTGTCGCGCCACAAGAATAGGGGGTTGTCGCGTAACGCTAGGGCCTCCACCAGGTTCCCATGTTGTCAATTTTAGTCCCTGGTCCCTTAACACCTTTATATAGTTTCATTTTCGACATAGTTAGTCCCTCTTAGCCATAATAAGATTCCTATTTGGCATTTTGATCTTTCAAGTTAGGTTATAGGTATTCCCGGAAGTATAAACCAACATCGTTAAGCTCCGGTTTTGATAAAAGGTCACTCAGAGGTATAATTAAATATGTTGACGCTTTTAACCCTTCGATTCACAAACTTATGATTTAAATCACAAACGTTTTCGTATGTCCAACATGTGGCTCGTTATTAAATACGAATATCGTAAAAGGTCATTCAGAGGCACAGGTTATGCATGCTGACACTTTTAGTCCCTCCACATACATCTTTTCACTGTTTGGCAACAATAGTCCTTCGTAGTCAACATTTAACTTCATTAGGATTTAGTACACGTGTCAACACATCATTGGACACGATTTTACGAGGTGTTACAAACTGGAAGTTAGCTTTAATGGTAGTAAAGTCAGTCCATCTACACAAACAGATTATCTCTATTCTTCATATCGCCGCTTTATTTATATAAGCTCTAGTGAATCAAATCAATGCAAGACAGATGTATAGAGGGATACTGATACTATAAGATAACCTGCTCCTTCTATTATCTTTCCTATCAAGCTGTACATGCTTACCTGAAAGTCCTTCTTTAAATGCAGAACTTCAATTTAGTATGATCTCTTCTTACTTAGGCTAAGCGGTTGAGTCAGTGATCTTGCACTTCACTTGAATAGTTTTTTTAAATGGTAAATTTAGAACCAAGCTGACTGAACCGAATCTCTTATGCCCTCTTCCTTCTCATTAAATGATCAAAAAAAAAAAACTCTTTCTTGGAAGGAAAGTGAAATGAATGAGCTCTTTTTATTCTTAGAGTCCTAAGAAAACCCTAATAGGCTACTTCGTCCTTGTATCCTAGAGTTACCTTAGCTTAAAGAAATTTTCTAACTCCAATTGTCACACCCCCAAAATACCACCTAGGGAAAGTCCCTGTTAGGCGTGTGACGTACCAACAACGAGCCACCAATTACATTGAACACGTACAAGTTTCAAAATAAAATCCTTAATTATTAATGAAAAATACCATCCACGAGTTTAAATGAAAACCAACATGTTCAGCGGAAGAAAATGGTAAACCAATGTTAAACTGTTTCAAAAACCCGTGTATGATATCAATAGTCCAATACATGAATCCCTCCAGTCGACCCATGACCACTCCAGCTACTCCAGACAGCAAGTTCCCAAATCCAAGAAATCTAACGACCTGTGAGCATGCAACAAGTGTATCAGACAACGCTGGTGAGTTCATAGTTTTACGAAAACGTTGGTTACCAAGTGTTTATTTAATCCATTGAATTTAATTCCGAAAGTAATGTTGATAATATCTCGATACTGAACAAGACGGCTCCTGTGTATGTTTTGCCTGTTCCCCAGTGCTCCTATCAAAACACTAGGCCCGACTGGGTCATTAGTTCACAACCGTCCTCCCCGGTACGGTGTGAGGGTGCCAAACCTAAGTAGCGCTACCAACTAATACCCCGTTACCTCCCCGATAACAAGAGATGGGACTTAAGAATAATAGGGTGAGATTATTATCCAACATTCCAGTTTTACCCAAAAGACTTATCCCTCCCCGGGATACCCACTGACTGTCCCAACCACCGGGATGCATGCTCAAGAGAGATGAACTCACCTTTGATTTCTCGGTAGATTATGTTACTTGTTTAACAGTTGATGAAATACGTCTTATCATGGTTTACCAGTAACAATCATTTTAGTATTCACGTCTAAACACGTATTTCGTCACAAGTTGCACACATAAAATATATACACATAATGTCACGCAACAAGCAATAATTGATCATGTAACACATTTAACCATAGCATACATCGCAAATATTACATGTACTAAACACTTGGTTCACATGGAAAGTATATCACACCTTTTTAATGTTTGCATCTTTCTTATCCGAAAGCTCATTAGGCCGCCACACTCGGCCCAAAGTAGCTCCCTTGATCATCCGGCCCAGTTATAATCCCAAACCCAAGGAAAACATCTAGTCTAGTGGCTTACTTTAATCAACAGTGTACCCCATCCTAGCAAGTTGTTAACATCGCTCAGTCTATTAATCCCGAGGCCCAAATAATACTGCGTACACCCATACAGCCCAGCCCGGGTGCGTGACCGTCCCCTCTCATTAGGTGCGGCCCAACGGGGTTCGCACAGCCCATTCACTTGGCTGGCTTCCGTTTTTGCGCAGCCCAGTTACCAACCACCGGCCCATTCTCATTCACCCGCCCACATAGTTGTGTAGTCGGGCCATCCATTGTGCGTTGGGTTAAGTCCCAATGCTGTATAACAATTTACCCAATATAATTACAAAACTATACTATCCCTAATTGTTTTTACATACCACAGCACAATTTACCATCTCAATATTTCCATTTGTTCACTTAATCCAAACATCATCATTAGTCCATGTGCACTAAGATTACATCATGCTTTCTAGTCAAGAGTTGGGCTGCTATCTTCACAGATTTCGATTGCACAAACAATGCATCACTTCAATATTTATTATACATGCAATGCTTCTGACACATTATTAAAACAACTGGATTGCTTAATTATATATCACATGGGCCGCCATTTCCAATTCATGATTAATAACTTCATATGATTACTACACTATCAAATCTCACATGGCCATATGCCTCTAATTATATTGGGCCGATAACAATACTGATATATCAATTCCCTAGGATTCCATATGATTATCAAGATTCATTTATTGTTTAACAACAATCATCAAGGCCATCATAATCATGTAATTCAATCGCACATATAATCATCACTAGGCTATATTCATTAACATGTTCGGATAATAACGATATCATTAATCATGAATCACAGACAACACGTGATAAATCATTTGGCTCTAAATAATAACCATGCAATCAATCAGGTTCGATAATACATATAATCAATATCATGAAATCAATCAGAACTATACCATCATAACAAGGTTCCATAATTAAGGATTACACAAAATAAATCTACTAACCAAGAGAAGTTCGACTAATCAACTGGTGTTTCGAACAATCAGATCGCCTCGGTGGGGGGGGTCGTCTGCCAATCGTAGGTCAAGTGAGAAGGAGTAGGGTTTGTTATTTGTGATGATACGTGCACTACATGAACGTATAAAATCTAAACCCAATAGCCGGTCCCCAATTCCATGATCCCCTTGGGCTCTTATTGGCCCACACATAACGTAACTAATCCATTTGTTTGGGGCGGTAATCGGATAGTAGAAGGCTTCGAGGGTTTGAGATGCGGCCATGCGGCCGTTTATTTGAAACACTAAGTTGTGGCCCAATTATGCTAATGTATAAATATCTAACAAAGTTATCATACTCGTTAATCAGGATTATACTAGCACTGAGCGTGTAACGCATCAAGGAGAATCAACGAGGAGTTTAGAGGTTTGAGATTAAACGTTACAAACCTTGAAAGTTTGGGTTGTCACATCATCCCCAACTTGAAAGAAATTTCGTCCCGAAATTTGACAAATACGCATAGAGGAGTGAAGTGAGAAATCAGGATTGTTACAGGTTTTCCCTCAGGTGCCACATCATCCCCAACTTGAAGAGGAATTTCGTCCCGAAATTCACCAGTTTCACCAGAATTAGATTGGTCAACAGAAAAGAGTTGAGGATTTCATCTGATCTTCACACTCCCACGTGAACTCCGGTCCACGTCTTGAGTTCCAACGAACTCTCACATTCGGGATACGACTATGTCAACGAACCTTGACTTCCTGGTCCATGTGTTCGATAAATTCCTCCAGTAAAGGTATCGCACGTGTTTCATCATACAACCACTGCATTAGATCCGAAACATAAATGACATCGCGTACGTTACCTGATTCGTCGGGTAACTCGAGTTTGTAGGTTACGCTATCGATTCTTCCCAGACTGCTGAATGGTCCATCGTGACGTCAGTTAAGCACGCCATGCTTCCCAAACATTCCACACCCTCCCAGGGTGAGACTTTCAACACGATACGATCGCCTACAGTGATCTTCCAGCGTTTCCCAAGTTTATCAGCTTTCCTGACGGTCACGCGTTGCCGCCAATCGACTCCCGACCCAAACAACCTTCCCAAGAGTTTCGAGTACCAGTCCTGGACCAGTAATTAAGTCGTCCACCATCTCAGTCTAACAAGAAAGTTGACATTATTGTCTATGTAATGCCTCAACAGAGCTGTCTAGTTACCAAGATGATAATTGCCGCAGTAGTACTCTACCATAGGTAAAAGTCCTTCCAATTTGCACCAAAGCCAGTCACACACATGCTCGCAGCATGTCTTCGAGTGTCAGGAGAGCTCGTTTTCTCTGATCGTTTGCCCAACGGCGATAAGCAATGCTCTGGTCCTGATGTGAGCCAAGGGTGTTGTGTATTGCCTGACATAAATCATGCATAGATCAAATTCAGAGGTAACGGTAGTTGGCACCTCGTACCTAAAAGCCGTCTCTCTCAGAGGAACATTCACAACTGTGAAGACTCGTCAGTTTTCTTGATTGCATTTCGATCCTGATGTGAGCCAAGTGTGCTGGTAGCTTGAGTTCATCAATGATCACCCAGGTGATAATGTTTCCATTTCGAGTTGTAAGTAGACTAGTGACACAATCCAGGCCCGGTCGTGGCAATGTGGGCCTTCAGGCCCGACCACCCCTACATGGTCTTCAGGTTTTAATACACCCTATCAAAACTCAGATGAATAGGATATCGAGGCCCGTGTGTTTCGCCTGCACCAGTTTTCTAAGGTTGCTGTATAGTGAGGTTCATATTCATTCCATGAAGTAGCAAATATCGTCCGACCTGCCAAAGGTTGCTTCCGCATGCCCCGCATGGGTCAATCTTGAGAACTCTCTCTCCCTTCTGTCCTTCAGTTGCGCACGGTGGGTCTGATCAAGTAAGTTAGAGTTGATAGTGAGTTGCATAGCTCATGTACGTTCAGGTTTCACAGTCGCACTCATTCCAAAGTTCCATCCAGCGGTGTCATTGGTTGCTTTAGCTCTTTCGATCATAGATACACGGGAGGCCCTTGTGATCGGTCTAGGTAATGCATTTGGTACCGCCCAAATAATGCCCCCAATTAAATCTAAAGCCATGGTTTCCACCCCAGGTTGCGAAGCGTGTAAATCTTCTAGTAAACCCACCGAGTAAGTTATTACTTTCTTCGTGTTGCGTCGGCGTGTAACTGGGACTATGATTCGAACCGTCATGGTATACCATTAAGTCACCCGCACCCTCGGGTAAAGACGATGCTCAGTGCATTGTAGAGTTGAACTCCAAAAGCTAAAAGGACGTTCTCCTATTTTGTCTTCCACGAACACAGCACCCTGCTGTGCTAAAGAGGTTTAAACTACGCTATCTTCGAAAATCCAGTGATGAATCTATGATAGTATCCAGCGAAACCAAGAAATCGCTGCATCCCTGAAGGAAGCCTTGGTGTCGATCAGTTTCTAGCAAAATGGATCCTAGCAAGATCCACGTGTATTCTCACTTCGTTGGTTACGTGGTCTAATGCATCTCTCGAATCTAGATGTTACACTAAACAAGACTTCGCACGTAATGGCTCCTCCCTCAGGAGCCCTAAAATAAGATACAGATGTCGCCTATGATGTTCCTTTCTCCTAGAAATGATTTTGTCAATAAGCGTAGTCGATTCATGTGATCCATGCAGCTGCCGGTGTGATGATTAGCCCAGAGATTTTGGAATACAGCGTCGCAATGACCACCATGCGTCTGATATGCCGTTGTAGGAACATTCTTCCCTCTGGACTCCCATCTGACGATAGTTCATTCGTTAGTTATTCCTCGAATGGAAGCTTGACCCTCGCACTGGTAAACAGGTTGCTAATACCTGACCGAGGCAAACGGTTCTTACCGTCTCCTTGTTAAGTTTTGGATAATCAGTACACATACGAAAAGGCTTATCTTCACGGATATAACTGGGGCTCCCCAAAGCGAAAAGCTAGGTCCGACAAACTCCTGTCCACTATTTCCTGTAGTTGATTAAACAGTTCTTGCAATCCCTCCTGTGCAAAATGGTACAATGTACGAGTATTCAGAGTTGCCTCTATCGTGAGATCAACTGAGATTCCGACTAACAATTGTGCAAGTAAACCTGAAAGTTCCTCGAGTAGCACACCGAGAGGAGTCACGAACAATTGGTGGATCCCCGATCCTATTTTCCTTAGCCCGACAATCAGAAACGGTTGCTAACATAGCGGGGTAATCCCTCAGTAGACACTTCTGGGCTTTCATTGCAGAATTGATGCTAACCTTTACACAACTCTGGTACTTTGGAACAGATGACGATTCTTCACTAGGGAGAGGGGTACGCAAAGCTCTCTTCTCGCATGGTATATTTGCTCGATGTATGGATAACCAATCCATACCAACTACTGCATCAAATTATCGAGGATAACAGGAATAAGGTTGACGTCGAACACTTGTCCCAAAAGGTCGAGTTTACATCCCAACGAACATATGAGGTTTCATTTGACTTGCCATCAGTTGTTGCCACCACAGGTTCGGTTTCAAGAAGCATCAGGGTTGACCAAAACAGGGCTAGTTATACAAGTTACCATGCTGCTATTATGCTTGGGATCACCTACGCCAATCATAAATACCCTTCTGTGAGTATCATTTCCAGTATTGTTGCTTTCGTTACGAGAATTCTCAATACTGCCATCGTTCCCTTGGTCGTTGTCGTCTTGGTTTAACAACGGCCCATCCACATCGTAGGCACCTTCATTTCCATACTGAAGGCTACGATTACGAGTACCTTGATGTTGCCATGACTGTTGCCTCTAATGTCGTTGCTTGAAATGGGGTCCTACGATCTTTCACCAACCAAGTCCATCTTTTCACATTCTGTGCCACGTCCTAACGTGCTGCTCACTGAGCTGATAGTCACACATTCCACGCTATAATCTGCTGTCATCGCCTATGTCCCGATTGATTCGTAAGAGCTGACTCCCACAAGTCGCTGACTAGGGTTAGAGATTCGGTTGAAGTCAATCTGCTGGAGTTTGTTGCCGGTAATCATGGTTCTAATACTGAAGTCGGTGAGATACTACGATTATCCTCTTGCCCCTCGATCTTGTAAGTTGGTCGAGTAATACACAGTACGTTGCTAGGGTGTTGCAGAAACGATTGCACTTACGTAATCTAAGGCGTCAATACGTTGAGTTCCAGTAAACGAAGGTAAGTGAGAAAGGTATATACAAATCATTCAATGTTGCGGCATCCAACTCAGGGACGTTCATACAGGCACCTAACGTTCTACGCAATTCTCTAGGCGTTCAGATGGGTGTTCAGGTAATACTCGATACCATCGAGATTTGAAAGGATTCAGAGAGGAGTGAAAAGATCACGCTCAAGTAAGAGTCAACCACTGCCATGACTCTTATAGACTGTTGTGTTTCACATCGCTCAAATAATGGAAGAGAACCCCTTTTTCACTCGTTAAGTCTCACTGGGACTCACATGCACCCCACGTTATTATTATGTGTGCACCCACAATAATATTGTGATTTGCATGCTCATCTCAGTTCCTCCTAACTCATGTCAAATGGTTCTTTAAGCTCAAATGTCAAACGGAGGTTGTCAAGGTAATAAAATCGCAGGAATCCAAAGGCTATGGCATACTAACAACACGGTTTTCAAAATGAGTCATAATATAAGCAAGTAATTCATGCAATCATGCTATAGTGACGAGTGTGGGTTCGTATGTTATGTCATAAGCCATTGTGTACTAATCATGTAATGTATGCAACAAGAGAGAAAAACGTACCTTGCAATCTGGAGCTGAGTGTCATGGTCGTATTCACGTATTCAGAACTGTTCGGTTATAGTCTGGTTTTACAAAAACGTTTTAAAACCAAGTTCACTATAACCAGTGGCTCTGATACCAAACTGTCACACCCCCAAAATACCACCTAGGGAAAGTCCCTGTTAGGCGTGTAACGTACCAACAACGAGCCACCAATTACATTGAACACGTACAAGTTTCAAAATAAAATCCTTAATTATTAATGAAAAATACCATCCACGAGTTTAAATGAAAACCAACATGTTCAGCGGAAGCAAATGGTAAACCAATGTTAAACTGTTTCAAAAACCCGTGTATGATATCAATAGTCCAATCACATGAATCCCTCCAGTCGACCCATGGCCACTCCAGCTACTCCAGACAGCAAGTTCCCAAATCCAAAAAATCTAACGACCTGCGAGCATGCAACAAGTGTATCAGACAACGCTGGTGAGTTCATAGTTTTACGAAAACGTTGGTTACCAAGTGTTTATTTAATCCATTGAATTTAATTCCGAAAGTAATGTTGATAATATCTCGATACTGAACAAGACGGCTCCTGATGTATGTTTTGCCCGTTCCCCAGTGCTCCTATCAAAACACTGGGCCCGACTGGGTCATTAGTTCACAACCGTCCTCCCCGGTACGGTGTGAGGGTGCCAAACCTAAGTAGCGCTACCAACTAATACCCCGTTACCTCCCCGGTAACAAAAGATGGGACTTAAGAATGATAGGGTGAGATTATTATCCAACATTCCAGTTTTACCCAAAAGACTTATCCCTCCCGGGATACCCACTGACTGTCGCAACCACCGGGACGCATGCTCAAGAGAGATGAACTCACCTTTGATTGCTCGGTAGATTATGTTACTTGTTTAACAGTTGATTAAATACGTCCTATCATGGTTTACCAGTAACAATCAGTTTAGTATTCACGTCTAAACACGTATTTCGTCACTAGTTGCACACATAAAATATATACACATAATGTCATGCAACAAGCAATAATTGATCATGTAACACATTTAACCATAGCATACATCGCAAATATTACATGTACTAAACACTTGGTTCACATGGAAAGTATATCACACCTTTTTAATGTTTGCATCTTTCTTATCCGAAATTTCACTGGGCCGCCACACTCGGCCCAATGCTGCTCCCTTGATCATCTGGCCCAGTTATAATCCCAAACCCAAGGAAAACATCTAGTCTAGTGGCTTACTTTAATCAACAGTGTACCCCATCCTAGCAAGCTGTTAACATCGCTCAGTCCATTAATTCGGAGGCCCAAATAATACTGCGTACACCCATACAGCCCAGCCCGGGTGCGTGACCGCGCCCTCTCATTAGGTGCGGCCCAACGGGGTTCGCACAGCCCATTCACTTGGCTGGCTTCCGTTTTTGCGCAGCCCAGTTACCAACCACCGGCCCATTCTCATTCACCCTCCCACATTGTTGTGTAGTTGGGGCATCCATTGTGCGTTGGGTTAAGTCCCAATGCTGTATACCAATTTACCCAATATAATTACAAAACTATACTATCCCTAATTGTTTTTACATACCACAGCACAATTTACCATCTCAATATTTCCATTTGTTCACTTAATCCAAACATCATCATTAGTCCATGTGCACTAAGATTACATCATGCTTTCTAGTCAAGAGTTGGGTTGCTATCTTCACAGATTTGGATTGCACAAACAATGCATCACTTCATTATTTATTATACATGCAATGCTTCGGACACACTATTAAAACAACTGGATTGCTTAATTATATATCACATGGGCCGCCATTTCCAATTCATGATTAATAACTTCATATGATTACTACATTATCAAATCTCACATGGCCATATGCCTCTAATTATATTGGGCCGATAACTATACTGATATATCAATTCCCTAGGATTCCATATGATTATCAAGATTCATTTATTGTTTAACAACAATCATCAAGGCCATCATAATCATGTAATTCAATCGCACATATAATCATCACTAGGCTATATTCATTAACATGTTCGGATAATAACGATATCATTAATCATGAATCACAGACAACACGTGACAAATCATTTGGCTCTAAATAATAACCAGGCAATCAATCAGGTTCAATAATACATATAATCAATATCATGAAATCAATCAGAACTATACCATCATAACAAGGTTCCATAATTAAGGATTACACAAAATAAATCTACTAACCAAGAGAAGTTCGACTAATTAACCGGTGTCTCGAACAATCAGATCGCCTCGGTGGGGGGGGGGGGGTCGTCTGCCGATCGTAGGTCAAGTGAGAAGGAGTAGGGGTTGTTATTTGTGATTATACGTGCACTACATGAACGTATAAAATCTAAACCCAATAGCCGGTCCCCAATTCCATGATCCCCTTGGGCTCTTATTGGCCCACACATAACATAACTAATCCATTTGTTTGGGGTGGTAATCGGATAGCAGAAGGCTTCGAGGGTTTGAGATGCGGCCATGCGGCCGTTTATTTGAAACACTAAGTTGTGGCCCAATTATGCTAATGTATAAATATCTAACAAAGTTATCATACTCGTTAATCAGGATTATACTAGCACTGAGCGTGTAACGCATCAAGGAGAATCAACGAGGAGTTTAGAGGTTTGAGATTAAACGTTACAAACCTTGAAAGTTCGGGTTGTTACACCAATTAATTCCACAATTCCATCCTTTTTGTAAGACTTCCATATTAACTTCTCTCCTTATTCCCGCAACACGAAATGACGTTCCTCGGCCACTGTATAAGGGTCGGAACTCTACGCATGGACAAGGAGAAGGTCTGTGCCATCACTGAATGGTAGGCCCCGACCAAGATAAAGGTGCTTTAATTCCAATCTCTTTTCCCAATCCGAGGAATTAAGGCCTTTAGCTCACCCTATTAGATTAATGAAATGAATCCATAACCAAGATTGAAGCAAGTGAAAAAATTTGGTTTAAAAAAAAAAAAAGACTAAAGACTACTGCTTTAGGCTAGCAGTGGGATGGACTTCTGAAACAACCTCGGAACTAAAGTCAAAGGCGACATTGAATCAGGAGTGGACAGAGCTACGAATGACTTAACTCTCATCACTGTAAGAAGAAAGTACTAGTAGCATCACACAGGAGTAATCTAGGTCAGAATGGAATAATGTATGGTTTTCTCGCATAGCACTTATGCCCTTGGGCATTGATTGGGGCTGCTCGAAAATACTTATACTCTCCTCAGGATGTCGTGCCTCCCCTCCAACACTTTATGGCCTGGTATCGGAGGCAACAAAAGTACTACCTGTCGCATGATGCTAACGAAACTGAAAGCCTAGGCGGCATTCTTTCTTATATGCTCAAGGGAACTCTAACTTACAACTATACTTTGTCTTTCACACTCCATAGTTCTAGCTCTAAGACAAGGATTTGGTTATTAACCCGAAGAGGTGCCCGTGAATGGAGCCCCTACGACTTTTTCTTTTATCAAGTTGGAGTTTGGGATCAGATACTATGGCTTCTTCTCATTCCTCCAATAGGCAACCGATAACGGATGATGTCGACTACAGGTTCTATGTCCACCAAAAGCAGCGCTAAACCGCCAATGAAAATGAAGGAAGAGTAAGGCGTAGGCGTTACATGAAGAAAGGAATGGCTGAAACTAAGCGTGATGGTACCTAATACGTGCGAATATAACCTGCGGTAGAGAGCGAACCTAGGGGTCATCTTAGCAGTGGATTTACATCGCTTAGAGGATTTGCTAAACTTGCTATCAGGATAGAGATAGAGTAAGATGAAATTGTATTTAATTTAAGGCGATTCCATTAGGGATTTCTACCTTAGTAGATGGAAAACCAACCAAATCTCAATTTCTAAAGATATAACTTACTTCTTTCAAGCGATCGATGAAAGCTTTCTTTCACAGGTGGATCTATGCTCTGATTCTACTTATTAGATTTTCAAAAATGAAAAGCTTTACAAATAAAATAGGGTCTTGTGATGCTTCTTCACCTGAGGTCACCAACCAGTGGAAGAGTTGAAAGTGGGGTAGAAACGAACCTTTAGTCATGTAGGGGGCCTTAGAGAATTCTTTTGAGGATTTTAACTTAATCAGCTGACGCGAGGAGTAATTCAGTGCCAAGTCCAAGTCTTCAATTCCATTCTATTGAGGGGTCAACATAGACCAAGTGCTTTCTCCGTAGTTCACCCATGAAGCGATATGATGGAAAGTCGAATGTGCTACAGGAAGAAGATAAAATGAATGCTTAGTTTTAGCTCTTGGAGTGAGTAAGAACTGATAGTTAGATCTTACTCTCAATGAATGGCGAGTGGGGCACAAGAATTTTTGTAAAGAATACGAGGAAAGACCCCCACTACTGGCTCTCAGTAACCGCGGGGTCCTCCTCTAACCCTATTTTGTATGTCCGTTGCAGTCATCTCCAAATGATTTGGTGCTAATTCCAGGGTTGGATAATTGGCTGCAACATGGAATACTACGGAGAGGGAAGATTCAATTCATCATTAGCCCCTCTATATCCCCACGGAGCGATAAGGAGAGTAAGTTTACTCACCCACCGATCGACCAAACAGGAAGGCACGAAGCGGAACTCCTGGAACAAAACAAGAAGTTCCCATAAGACCAAACCAAAAGGAAGAACAACTAGCTACACCGGAACAACTTCAACTAAGGCAACAGATCCTTATTCAGTTGCTAGAAGAAAGGGAATCGTTGAATGATAACCTTTGATGAAAAGAGGGGGGACCTAATACCGATCGAAATAGACTGCGTCTATTGGTGAATTATGGTCTGCTCCTTGAGATCTCTGTCTCTCTCATCTGTAGCAAGAAAACCCAAGCCTGCTGTATAATATAATAAGGGCCTCGGCCCCATTTATCTTCTTGCATCGAACTAGAAAAGCCCAATATAGTATTCTGTTATCATCATCTACGTAATCTAAAATATAGTATTCTATTTTCGTCACCTACGTAATCCAATATAACTTCACCTCCCCTAATAGGAAGAACATAACCAGAACAGTTGTCTAGTGTACAATATGTTTGTTTGCGATTGGCCGCAAATTGGAACAAACAATACAATAAAAACAACTCGAAGAGCTAATCTCGATGCCATCCAAGCCCGACCCAAAATAACCTCAATCTTTTAGAAAGAAAAACTGCTGAAAGAAAGGTCTTATAATGCTGAGATAAAAATGAAAAAAAAAAGGAAGTGAATGGTCACACCCCATATGTAACGCTTCGCATATTTGTAATTTCCCAGTTTAGCAAGTATTGTTATACATTCTATTTGTAGACGCTTGTACTCATGTCGTATTCTATCTCGTTTCGTTTTGTACTCTGAGACAATCGATCATAATGAAAATGCAAGTATTTTATTCATATTCATGTTATTTATGTTAAACTCGCGTGCATGATTATACTCACAATCGACATTTTAAACACTATATTATACACGTTTCATAATTGCACAATACACATTTATTCTCGTTACACATAAAACTAGGTAAAACATATAATTTAATCAAACTTGAACCTCGAAGGAAAGGGAAAGGACTCTCGTCCCAATCCGCACTCTCGTCCGAACTTGTCGGAAACCCTAATTTCACCCTAAGCCTATAAATAGGCACACTACTCCACCATTTCTTTGCTCACTTCACTCAAACTCCTCCAAACGCTCTGAACCTTTTTGCTTGAGATCAGAAGCATTTGGTATGGATTCTTTCAACTTTTCCATTGCTTTAACATGATTGTTACATCATTGTTTGATTTCTTAAAACACTTTTGCAAAACCCTCTTGAACCAACACATCTCAGAGATGGTTTCCACAAGTTTGCTTGGGCAAACTGTTGTTGGAGCATCACATATACGAGATTCGAATCAAGATTCATAAACTTTAAACATTTTTACAACTTGTTCTAACCTTCATTTTAATTTCTGTACGATCTTGATGGAATCTTGAACCCACCAGACCCTCAACTTATTCTATAGTTAAGGGTTTGCCTTAGGGTTAATTTCCACCAAGAAATGATCTGTTTTGGATGGCTCAAACATATGTTTTTTGACAAAACGTTCATAGTCGTCCGAGAGAGCATACCTATTCGTACCAAAGGGCATGTCCCATCGTACGAAAGGGGCATTTTACGTATATTCTATTTTCGATTTTGTTTCTGTTTTACATCAGTTCATCAGTGATGAACCTCAAACAGTTTGCTAGTCATAAAGTGACTTAAACTCGTCCAGCCTTCGACACTTAGGTGCTGTTTGTTTTTGCAGACATAAACTGTCTGCAAGCTAATTTCATCTGTTTTCATGTCTACAACTGAAGATGTGGTCTGAAACTCTGCAAGCTGAAAATATAAGACTGTTTATTTTTATAAGTTGATACTATCTGCATAAACCGAATCACGACTATTTAGATTAAACAACACAAACATAAACAATATCAATACATCATATAACTCATAAACGAATCAATTTATAACCAAATTATTCCAAATAAACTACTTCTGCTTCAACTTATAACCAAGTGAAAGTGAAAAAAAAAACACTGGACCCAAAATATACACAGACTTATGAAGGATCTATACCAAGTTTGAAAACTTTTGAAAAAGTTTAAATAAGGGGCCATTAGGGTGACCAACAGCATCCATCCATCCCCTTCACTTCAAACGCCGAATCCTTCAAAACCCCCACAATGTCGTCGTCATCTTCATCAATGGAGTCCTTAATCCTGCAACTCCACGAGATCTCCACCGTCAAGTTCGGCTCATTCACTCTCAAATCCGGCATCACCTCCCCTATCTACATCGACCTCCGCTTAATCGTCTCCTACCAAAAAATCCTCCAACTCATCTCCGACACCATCATCTCCACCCTCCCTAAAACCACCACCTTCGAACTCTTATGCGGCATCCCCTACACCGCCTTACCCATCGCCACCGTCATTTCCGGGAGGGGTGTCGTTTCCGGGAGAAACCACTGCCGGTAACCAGCCGGTGGTCTTGTTGGTTGGCCACTGGTCTTCATTGAAGCAGGAGGTGTTGAAGCAGGAGGTGTTGAAGTGGGAAGTCAGAGAAGAGGGGTTTGGGGGTGGAGGTGGTGGTGCTGGGTTTTAAAGAGGGAGGGAGAGAGAGAGGAGGAAGATGGGTTTTGAAGATCTGATTGTTTGTGAAGATATTAGATATAGGCTTTTTTTGAAGCTAATAAAAGCACTTTTCAGATCTTCTTTAAAAAAAAACAAACAGTCTTCAAGGTCTTATGTCTGCCCCCCCCCCCCTGAAGACATAGGCTCCTTGCAGATGTTTTAAGCAAAAACAAACAACACCTTAGTTCACTCTTTCAATGTCGTGTTGGCACACAGGTTGTCCTCACTTGGCTGTTTGACCATAATACTTTCTGTTTTCAATTGATTTAACAACTACTCTACTGCTTACGTTTAATCAGTTTACGATTAAGTTTTACACGTTTTGGAACTGGACCAGTCGTCTGAGAGGCACACCCGTACGAAAGGCCATTGCCCTTTCACACGAGAGGCCCTTTCATACGAAAGGGTCTGTTACTTGTTTTGTTTCGTACTTTTCTCGTATTTTGCAATCTGATCCGAACCTCTTTCACATCAGAGTACTTACACCTCTGTTTACCCATTTCAGGGTGACTTCGGTGTTCCAACCTTCAACAACTCGCTCTCATTTTTCGTGGAACCCTATGCAAAACTGTGAGTATACTCGATCCCATTTTCATTTTTATCACTTTGGGTGCAACATGTACACTTATACAACAACACACAACACTATTAAACTTGTTTATGCAATCACACTCTATCCACTATAAAACATAAACTTGTTATACTTGTTAATCTCATATGCTCTGTTTACACTATGTCTATATGCTCATTAACTTTACAAGCCCACCTTGTAAGGACCTGCACGAAATTGTCCCAAAACGCTCCATAACTAGAAACCCGAACCCCTAAAACCCTAATCCTTGTGAAAAAAATCAAGAAATTCAATTTTATTGGTCTGTCACGGGCCGCGTAAGACTTAAGGAAAGTCTACGCCGGGCGCGACAGCTAGGCTAATATCCGGATAACGATCAATGCCATGTGTTTGACACGTGGCAGACCTATGGGATGACACGGCAGCCCTAGCCGTAGCTAGGGTGGCCCTCGCGGGCCGCGTAGGAATCCCTTCAAGCTTACGCGGGCCGCGTAAAACTCAAAATTTTGCTATAAATTGGACGTTGCATGGCCAGGCTTCTGTGTTCGCAAAATACTTTCAAAACAACAAATTTCTGCTTAGATTCGTGTGCTTTAATAGGGAAACGCTGCTACGATTACAAGGTAATAACTCGATCACTGCTACGATACAATGTCCGATTGATTGAAACTGATCCGATGGATGTTTAAGTGCTGCCCGAATCCGGGCTATACTTTGTCATTCGTCGTGAGGGTTTTGATTTCGTGAGCTTATCGTAAATGTTGTATTAAGTTACTAACCTATTTTCGTGTGCATTGTTATTTAACTAGTTTATCAAGCTTAATCAGTAGGCAAAATTCTGTCCAACTAAATTTGCAATGTGAGTCCATTCTCTTTTTCTCATAGTTTGTGAGTCATTCTCTTTTTATCAAATGTGTTTTACCATACCTAAATGTTTTCCAGTTATATGTTACAGGGATTAAGTCTTTGTTATCTTAAATTACTGGCAGTAAGTGGGGTATTGTGCACAATGACTATTGTTTTATCACTTTTAGGTGAAAGGACCTAAATAGTGAGATACGTCACTTTTGGGTGAAAGGACAGTGATATGACCACAGTCATAGATCCGGTCGAGTGATAACTGAACCAGCTAATTATAAGATAGGGGCAATTGTAATCGCTCTTAATACTGTAATCTATAACAATGTGTCGTTTTATGCAATTTGAATGACTCGCCAGTATTTCCCCGCTGATAAAAATCTTTTTAAACATGTTTCAGGTGATTTACTGTGAACAAGGAAAAGTGCCGCGTAGCACTACCAGCTTGGATAAAGTGGCCCAGTAAATAAATAAACATATTTTTGTAACCAGGGAATTTCCCAGTGAAATTCCTCTATTGTAAACTACGGGATTTATCCCGTAACTTGAAACAAAATAATCGGGTGTTTTTAGTTTTAAAAGATCCTGTTAAAATTTCCGCTGCCAAAATTAAATACCACGGGTTTTCTGTCTCGCGGCAATAAATCCAGGAAACTGGGTCGGGGGCCGTGACAGAAAAAGGTGGTATCAGAGCCACTGATTTAAGCCAATTAAGTATTTAGAAATACTTAATGTTGCAGATTGCCATTTTGTGATTCTGTGAGAATTTAATTTAATAAATAAAATTTTAACTTAAAATTTTGTGTGTTTCTTCATGTGTGCTAACAGCATGAATGAACTGTCGGAGGCACTACGAAACTTTACTATCCATTCCACCGATATGGATACAACCAGGACCTTATCCGGCTATCAAGCAGATACTGAGGAGCCAATAACGTTCCAGGCCCAGCCGCAGGTGAAACCAAAGCCTAAAAAGAGGAGGAGAATTTTGGACTGGAAACGCGGACGAAGGAAGAAGCCAGCTGCCCAGAAGGTGAAGAAGACTGAGGATCCAAAAGACAAAGGGAAAAGGAAAGGAGGTAGGGGAAAGCTCCGGTCTGGCCCAGGAGATGCCACCTTGGGAAGAACTGGATCGATAACTTGCAAATTGTGACCTCATCGGACCTGCCGATGAAAACCTTTCAATTTTCCTGCCCAATCACAACTTCCAATTAACCTTGAACCTGCTATTCCGGACCCTATTGTCAACCCACAACCTGTTACATGCTAGCTGGAAGAGTGGTGGACGAGCGACTGGCACTTTCAGAATTTCATGAATAACCCCAATGTTTACTTTCCCCAGTTTATCCTGAACCTGCACCATTCCCACCTATGAGCGCATAAAACGTTGCTGAATTACGCTACTACGGTGAGGAACTGATGGATGCGGGAAATCGGATTCGGGACGTGGGGGAAAGAATCACGTGGAAGTACGATGAGAGGGAGCGTCGTTTCTGAAAGGCCAGCTAACTGTGGTTGTGTGTTTGTATAATAATAATATAATAATAATGTATAATAATAACTAAAAATAAAACTTTTGTAAAATAGATGGTTTGTAACTACGCATAATATTATAAAAATATATGAATGTCGCAAGGTCGATGGTTTTGGCTATATGTGTTGATGTGACTATGTGTTTTGATTGCTTTATTATGTTTGGTTTCTATCTTTTTGTGGCAATAATATATATGTTGTTAATGATTCAGATGGAAAACGCAGAAAATCAACCAGCAAACGAAGTTAACCAATCCGAACAAAATAATGAAGAACATTTTCTTAATAGGTAAGATATAGAAAATATCGTTGCTCAGGGAATAGCAAATGTTATCCCGACAATTGTTGCTGCCGTTAAAAACCCTGCTGAACCTTCGCAAGCCAACAATAGCAAACGTACTCGCGACGATAATTTTAGTAACAGTGTAAATGGAGGCGACAATAATGACAATAATGTGGTTCAAGCCCCAATACTTAAGAAAATGAAAGTTGCAACACCTGGTTGCACTTATAAAGAATTTCTTGTCTGTAAACCGGTTGAATTTGCAGGCAATGAAGGGGCGACTGCCGCACTGCGTTGGTTAGAAAAGACCGAGGTAGTAATCAAAATCAGTAAATGTGCAGAGGAAGACAAGGTTATGTATGCATCCCACCTTTTTAAAGAAGAAGCGTTAGAATGGTGGAACATGGTGCTACAAGCCAAGGGAAGTGACGTGGCTTACGACATGAGCTGGGAGGAATTTAGGGAATTGATGGAAAGAAAATTTTGTCCCGCCTACGAAAAGGAACAAATGACGAATAAGTTCCTGAACCACCGGATGGTGGATGTTGACTCTCGAGGGTATACTTAGAAATTCTTCGAGTATGCCAGAATTGTGCCGACTCTGGCTTCGCCAGAACCGGTACTTATTTCTCGCTATATTTGGGGTTTAATTAGCGAGATTCTTGATATCGTCAAAGTTGCGAGACCTCGCACAATTGACGATGCGGTAGAATTGGCCAACACCTTGACTGACGGACTGGTGCGCACTAGAGAGGAGAACATGAAAAAGGAACTGGCCCAAAAGATTACCCAAGGTTTCCGTGGGGGTAATAATGCTAGTAACTTCAAGAAAAGGGGAACCGGGAAATCCTCCACTGCTCCATTCTGCAGTACCTGTAAGAGAAAACACCTTGGGAAATGTAAGGGGTACTGTAATTTCTGCAAAATCCCGGGGCACCAATAGGAGAATTGCAGGAAAAAATCCATGATCTGCTTCAATTGCGGAGAAGCTGGGTATTTTAGACCAGAATGCCCTAAACTGGTCAAGCCAGCTGATAACAAGGCCAAACCTGCTGAAGGAACTAATAAGAAGAACGCAAGAGCCTTCTAGCTGACCACGCAAGAAGCCGATCTGATTCCGGATGTGATAGCTGGTACGTTTCTTGTGCATGACGTTTATGCAAAAGTATTATTTGACTCTGGTGCAAACCAAAGTTTTATAAATACCTCATTCTTCCAAGATCTTAAGCAACCTTTAACCAAACTTAGGCAGATTTATACGGTAGAAACAGCAGATGGTAATTCTGTTAAAATAGATAAGGTTCTTCAAGAAGGAAAGATAGAACTTTCAGGCCACAAATTTTCTGCAAACCTACTACCTATGAATTTAGCTGGATTCGATGTGGATTCAAGAAGGAATGGATTGGCTAGTAGCCAACCATGCTCGAATCCTCTGTGATAAGAATTCCATCGAAATTCATACACCCACAGTAGAAGTAATTTTGATTCCAGGAGATAAGCCCCGTAAACCAATGAAGTTCATTTCAGTAATGAAAGTTGCTAGTTATGAACGAAAGCAAGGAATAGTGTATATGATTTCGGTAATCATTAACACTAAAGGTAAGGAACTTAAGGAAATTCCTGTAGTATCAGAATACCCGGATGTATTCCCAGAAGAGCTACCAGGATTACCACCAGATAGGGAAGTAGAGTTTAGAATTCATCTAATTCCTGGAACCACACCAATAGCCAAGGCACCCTATCGGTTAGCACCCACTGAAATGTTAGAACTGAAAAAGCAGTTAGATGAATTGCTAGGTAAAGGATTCATACAACCTAGTTCATCCCCTTGGGGAGCACCAGTGTTGTTTGTGAAAAAGAAGGATGGGTCAATGAGAATGTGTATCGATTACAGGGAATTGAATAAAGTTACAATTAAGAATCGATACCCATTACCTAGGATTGATGATCTTTTTATCAACTTCAGGGAGCTAGATATTTCTCTAAGATAGACTTGTGCTCCGGATACCATCAGCTGAAGGTACAGGAAGAAGACATACCTAAAACTGCTTTCAGGACTAGGTATGGTCACTACGAGTTTACAGTCATGCCATTTGGACTAACTAATGCTCCTGCAGCATTTATGGACATGACGAATAGGATCTGTAAACCCTATCTGGATAAATTTGTAATTGTCTTCATCGACGATACACTTATTTATTCCAAAAACCAGGACGAGCACTGTGAGCACCTACATGCACTCTTAACCTTGTTAAGAAAGGAAAAGCTTTATGCCAAATTCCTGAAGTGTGAATTTTGGCTACAAGAGGTGTAATTTTTAGGACACATGGTAAATCACGAAGGCATTCACGCAGATCCCTCCAAGATAGAAGCAATCATAAATTGGAAGGTCCCACAATCAGCTACTGAAGTTAGAAGTTTCCTAGGGTTAGCTGGATATTATAGACGCTTCATACGAGATTTCTCTAAGATAGCTGTTCCATTAACTAAGCTAACCTGTAAAACTGTTAAATTTGAATGGGGACCTAAGCAAGAAGAGGCCTTTAGGATTTTGAAGCAAAGATTAACAAATGCCCCAATTCTCGCCTTGCCTGACGGAACTAAAGATTTTGAAGTCTTTTGCGATGCTTCTAAGCTAGGGTTAGGATGTGTGATGATGCAACACAAAAAGGTAATTGCGTATGCCTCAAGGCAGTTGAAGAAGCACGAGGAAAATTATACAACTCATGACTTAGAATTAGGAGCAATAATTTTTGCCCTTAAAATTTGGAGACATTATCTGTATGGAAGTAAGTTTACTGTCTATACAGATCATAAAAGTTTAAGGTACATATTTGGGCAAAAAGAATGAAACATGAGGCAAAGGAGATGGATGGAAATTCTAAGTGACTACGACTGTGATATTCAATATCACGAAGGAAAGGCAAATGTAGTAGTAGATGCCTTGAGTCGTAAGTATCATGAAAAACAAAGACGAATCCGTGCTCTTAGATTAAATCTCCAATTAGATTTAATGGAACAACTGAAGAACGTTCAAGAAACAGCAATCAAGGATGATGCTGAAGGAATGAAAGGAAGAATAAAAGAATTAGAACAAGGGAGTGATGGAATTTGGAGATTCCATAAGAAAAGGATTTGGGTACCTAAGCAAGGAAATTTAAGAAATAAATTTTAGAAGAAGCCCATAAATCTAGATATACCATGCACCCTGGTAATAATAAGATGTACCAAGATTTAAGAGGTTACTTCTGGTGGATAGGAATGAAAAAGGACATAGCTAGATATGTATCTAAGTGTCTAACTTGTTCGCAAGTTAAGGCAGAACACCAGAAACCTTCAGGTTTACTTCAACAATTAGAAATGCCTGTATGGAAATGGGAACTAATAACAATGGACTTTGTTACCAAGTTACCCAAGACCAGGAAAGGTAATGATGCAATCTGGGTGATTGTAGATCGATTAACCAAATCAGCTCATTTTCTGCCGATGAAGGAAAAGTTATACGTAGATGAGGTAGTATCCTTACATGGAGTTCCACTCTCCATAGTATCGGATAGGGATAGTCGCTTCACTTCTCATTTATGGACAAGTTTCCAAGAAGCAATGGGGACCCGACTGAATTTAAGTACTGCATACCATCCCCAAACAGACGGACAAAGTGAAAGGAAGATCCAAACCCTGGAAGACATGCTCAGGGCATGTGTAATAGATTTTGGTGGAAACTGGGATGACCACCTACCCTTAATCGAATTCTCTTATAACAATAGTTATCATGCAAGCATCGAGGCTGCCCCATTCGAAGCACTGTATGGACAAAAGTGCCGAACTCCAGTTTGTTGGGCAGAAATAGGAGAAAGCCAATTATCAGGTCCCGAGATTGTATAGGAAAGCACTGACAAGACAACTTAAATCAAGGACAGACTGAAAACGGCTCGCGACCGCCAGAAAAGTTATGCAGATAATAGACGTAAGCCGTTAGAATTTCAAGTTGGAGACAAGGTACTGTTGAAAGTTTCTCCTTGGAAAGGGGTAGTTCGGTTCGGTAAAAAGGGAAAGCTAAGTCCAAGGTACATAGGACCATTCCCTGTTATCCAACGGATAGGACCAGTTGCCTATCGCTTACAACTACCAGAAGAGCTAGCTGGGGTACATGATGTGTTTCACGTATCCAATCTCAAGAAATGTCTATCTGACGAATCCCTGGTAATACCTCTTCAAGACATAGAGGTAAATGAAAAGTTGAAATTTGTGGAAAAACCTCTTCAAATAGAAGACAGAAAGGTCAAATTCCTCAAGCACAAGAGACTGGTGCTAGTCAAGGTAAAATGGGATTCAAAAAGAGGACCCGAGTACACATGGGAGCTAGAATCGGAAATGAAGCGAAAATATCCTCACTTGTTTCAATAAATCTCGAGGACGAGATTTTAAATAAGGTGGGGAGGATGTAAGGACCTGCACGAAATTGTCCCAAAATGCTCCGTAAGTAGAAACCCGAACCCGTAAAACCCTAATCCTTGTGAAAAAAATCAAGAAATTCAATTTTATTGGTCTGTCACGGGCTGCGTAAAGGATAGTCTACGCCGGGCGCGACAGCTAGGCTAATATCCGGATAACAATCAATGCCACGTGTCTGACACGTGGCAGACCTACGGGGTGACACGGCAGCCCTAGCCGTAGCTAGGGTGGCCCTCGCGGGCCGCGTAGGAATCCCTTCAAGCTTACGCAGGCCGCGTAAAACTCAAAATTTTGCTATAAATTGGACGTTGCATGGCCTGGCTTCTGTGTTCGCAAAATACTTTCAAAACAACAAATTTCTGCTTAGATTCGTGTGGTTTAATAGGGAAACGCTGCTACGATTATAGGGTAATAACTCGATCGCTGCTACGATACAATGTCCGATCGGTTGAAACTGATCCGATGGATGTTTAAGTACTGCCCGAATCCGGGCTATACTTTGTCATTCGTCGTGAGGGTTTTGATTTCGTGAGCTTATCGTAAATGTTGTATTAAGTTACTAACCTAGTTTCGTGTGCATTATTATTTAACTAGGTTATCAAGCTTAATCAGTAGGAAAATTCTGTCCAACTAAATTTGCAATGTGAGTCCATTCTCTTTTTCTCATAGTTTGTGAGTCATTCTCTTTTTATCAAAAGTGTTTTACCATACCTAAATGTTTTCCAGTTATATGTTACAGGGATTAAGTCTTTGTTATCTTAAATTACTGGCAGTAAGTGGGGTATTGTGCACAATGACTACTGTTTTATCACTTTTAGGTGAAAGGGCCTAAATAGTGAGATACGTCACTTTTGGGTGAAAGGACAGTGATATGACCACAGTCATAGATCCGGTCGAGTGACAACTGAACCAGCTAATTATAAGATAGGGGCAATTGTAATTGCTCTTAATACTGTAATCTATAACAATGTGTCGTTTTATGCAAATTGAATGACTCGCCAGTATTTCCCCGCTGATAAAAATATTTTAAACATGTTTCAGGTTATTTACTGTGAACAAGGAAAAATGCCGCGTAGCACTACCAGCTTGGATAAAGTGGCTCAGTAAATAAATAAACATGTTTTTGTAACCAAAGAATTTCCTAGTGAAATTCCTCTATTGTAAACTACGGGATTTATCCCGAAACTTGAAATAAAATAATCGGGTGTTTTTAGTTTTAAAAGATCCTGTTAAAATTTCCACTGCCAAAATTAAATACCACGGGTTTTTTGTCTCGCGGCAATCGAACCAGGAAACTGGGTCGGGGGCCGTGACATACCTTAACAATTATAGCGCTATAGGATTAAAACCCCGCCCGTATACCTGTGGTATTGTTAAGTAAAACACATTACACCCTCTTCGTTTCGATGATGTTGGATAAACACGATTGCATTAAACTCTAGTTTGACATATAGCGTACACCCGTACAACATGTTAGTAACTTGTATACATTTATCTTGTTGGATATGAGTACAATTCAAACATTTTCCTACTATGCTATGTATTCAAACTTGTATACTCGCCAACATATTTGTCAATTATATTTTAATACATGTTGCAGGTTGATAGGCAACGAATGAAGAAAATAAGTTTAGGGTGGACTTAGATACACGCCTAATGAATAAACAATCATTTATGATTTTTGTATTTGATGCTACAATTTGATTATGTTTTGTTTCGTTGAACAGTGTATGATATTTACTTTGAATGAAATTTTGATTAAACAATTATTGTCACAATTTTGTGTTATGAAGCTATGAGCAATTTGTTTTCGTCTCACTCCGATGTTTCCGCCATCGGTTGGGGTGTGACAGATTGGTATCAGAGCCATAACTATAGGGAATTAGGAAAAGATGGAATACTTTTACCTAGTCTATAGTTTAGGAACGTTATCCTTGTTTGTGCTTTAAAACTAATTGCATTCTATATCATTTGCTTCTATCTATTTCTTTGGTCTTTAATATACATGCTTTTCCTAAGGATAACACAAAAACACACTTCGAGGCTTGATGAAGACAATCTTATTCCACAATTGAAATGACTCACCAAAAAAGGGGGATTCCCGCATTTGGTGATGACTTTCATTCTGCTATACTTGATATTTTGCACAAAATTTACCCTCAAGCTAGGAGTGACATCTATATCTTGATGGAAATTTCCATTTCATATTCTAGTGGACCCTTATCGTTCGGTAAGTACCAACCACACTAGGGTACGACGTTACCAAGCTAGGGGTGAAACCCGCATCTTGATAACTAGTCCCACTCTTCGATGTTCAATCTCACCAAAGTTTCGTTTTCCAATCGACTAGGGACGTGTAGTAACTGGAAGGACAAATACCGTTAATCGCTTCTCGACGAGAGTATTTGTCTATTAAGACAAAGCACGTTTCCTTAACTTGAAAGGACTTTGATTTACTTTGGAATAGTCATTAGTTACATTCCGTGGCAATCCAAATTTTATGTTAATTCTCTTTTGTGCTATCTCAATTTTAATGTGTTTCACATTTGCACGTTATTTCATTTCAACATTGGAGACACGAACCGCACTATCCTCGTAATCTAAAACAATAATAATCTCCCGTGAACAAATTAAATTTACAATGATTTCATTATTCTTGTTACATTATGTGAATTCTTGTTATGTTATGTGGAACATTTATGTGCTATGTGATGCATTCATGAAAACAAATTGCTTTAAACAAAACATTATGATCAAGTCTCATCCATTCTTATGTTTTTTGAATCTCTAGATGTCTTCCAGTCGTTTTTCAAACTCGACCAAGAGGTCCAAGACTGGTTCCAAGAAGAATATGTTGGCATTCATGGCTACTCAGATGGCTCGTGTAATTCTTGAGATTGTTAGCAAGATCAACACATCATCTACCCCTAACTCCTCGGTTGACTCTAAGATTGAACAACCTAAGCCTGTTTCCTTCAACTGAAAACACTTCTTGGCCTGTAACCCAAAACCCTTAACTGGCAATGATGGTGTGACTGCGATGCTCAAATGGTTTGACAACATTGAGGTTACATTCATCAACAGTGAATGCCCTGAAAACCTCAAGACCCGTAGTGCTACTGGTGTCTTTCAAGTTAGAGCCCTAGAGTAGGGGACAAATGAGCGAAACATTAGTTCCAATGAAGAAGCCTATGCCTTACCCTGGTCTGAAGTCAAGGAAATGATGATGACCAAGTTCTGCCCTCCTCACGAGGAGCAGAAGCTCGAAGAAGAATTTTGGGCTCTTAAACAGATTGGTGTCGACAACCTTTGCTATACCACCCAATTCAAACAATTGAGCTTTATTGTACGTCACCTTGTCTCTATTCCTGAGCGTACTATCAGGAAGTACCTCCAAAGCTTACCCCCTACCATGCGTGATACTATCGAAGCCTCACAACCTGAAACCATTGAGGCAGTTTATCGCCTCGCAGCCAGCTTAAACAACAATCGCATCAGAGATAAACAAACTGCAACACCCACCTCTACCAAGTCAGCCAACCAAAATACCACTGAAACCAAAACCCAATCAAGTGGCAGCAAAGGAAAGAAACGAAAGTTTCAAAACCAAAGCTGCAACGCGATTGTCCCCGCTACTACCCCAAATCCTGCCACACCTGAAGCTACAAAGAAGCCTTACGTTGTGATGCATCCCAAGTGCAATACTTGTTACTACCATCACCCAGCAAACACTGCTTTCCGCCATTGCACTACCTGCAATCGGCTTGGGCATACAGCCGCATATTGTCGCAGTGCTCCTACACCACAAGGCAATCAAGTTTAACTAGCTCCCCAAAACCTAAAGCCAGCCAACAACGTTCGGGCATGATACAAGTGTGGAGACACTACTCACCTCCGCCCGCAATGTCCTTAGTTGAATCAGGAGCAGCAGCAATGATGTGTGCTTTTGTCTTCCTTTTGTATTTTCAAGACCAAATGAGCTTAAACGAACAAAAGGAACAAATATGCAGCAAAAACTAACATAAATACAAAGAAAATAAATAAATGTGGCATGCCCGACCCCTCAGCAGCATTCCCAAGGACAAAACAAGAAACAGAAAGCTGACCACGACCCCGTGCTCACTGGACATGGGGGTGTGGTCAGATGTCTGTAGAAATCGACAAAGCTGTGGAAGCATCCATGGCCACCACGGGTGTCGCAACCCCCGCCCCCTTATCTGTCCCGGGAACGGGCGTCCGCGAACATTCGTTTGTGGTGGTATCATTTATTTTATTTATTAATTTGGCAGCGGAAATTACATCAGGACCGTAGTTAGGAAATGTTTATCAGAGTAAAACCACCATATTTTATATTTATAATCACATGGGTAAACCCAAGTTTCTTTATTACAACACGTTTATAGGGATAAACCCTATTTTATTGAATTTAAAACATCGTCTTTTTGGTAACTTTTATAGCCACATTTTTCCAAGCCGTCAGTGCTCTCCAACTGGCTTTTTACTAATTGGCTGTCACATTGTGTTACCTGAAACGCGTTTTAAAAACATTTGTCAGTGGGAAATACTGGTGAGTGAATCCCAGTTTAATCAAGAAACATTTTATCAATTAACACAGTATTGAGAGCGATCACATTGTTTATTTCTACATAATTACTCATTCAGTACTGTCAATCCTGACTGGTGGGTCATATTACACATTGGCTAACTCGTCGTCCAATGGTAACGTGTTCCACATTTTGTATACAAAACCCCAACATACCGGCAGTAATTGAAGAACTACAAAGACTCAATCACTACTTAATCACATTGTTAAGCATTTAAGGTCTTGTAAAATAGTTCACAAAAAGGTTTACAAAAAGCGGATAAACTCACATTGCTGTTTTAGACTTCTTCTAGGGTTTCCTGGTGTAAATCTAAAATTTACACAAATGTACATATGTTAGTATAATAACCCTTTAATTATATTAACGATACCATCCCCGAGACGGTATTCCAACAACTACGTCGGGCAGAACCATGACAGTTGTTACGGAACCCTGGATCAATCGGGCAGCGTATCTAATACGAAACTGGGGTTATAATACTTACAACGGAGCAGAACCTCGCTAATTAGGGGGATATAATACCCGTATATTATGCCTATTACTTCAGAAAGTCGAGATTTAGAAAAGAATTGAACTGAACGAGTTTTGATGAAACCCGATGCCTGCTATTTATAGGGTCACATTTCGACTTTCTCGTGGCCCGCGTAAAGTTTAGCAAGGGGTTACGCGGCCCGCGTGGCATAGGGGTCTAGGTGTAGCTGATCCGGGTCATGACTAGGTTCAACACGTTGCGTGACACGTGTCAACACCGGGGTTCGCTGGATTTTTAAGTTGTCGCGGCCCGCGTAAGGTTTAAGAGAAGGGTTACGCGGCCCGCCTAAAACCCATTTTTCTTGTTTTTAATTTATTTTTAATGATATTTTATATTTTGGGCTCGGTTTTCACATACGGGGTGTATTTTAGGACATATAGGGGTTTTTAAAATATATTAGGGTGTCAGAAAAATATTCAGGAGGGTTGTTATATCATCCTCACCTTGTTTTAGAGCTCGTCCTCGAGGTCTACTGGAACAGGTGTGGGTATTTCCTTTGCATTTCTGATTCAAGTTCCCATGTGTATTCTGGTCCTCTTTTGGAGTCCCAGTTCACTTTGACTAGAACTAGTCTTTTGTGCTTGAGATTCTTAACTTTCCTATCTTCAATCTGTAGAGGCTTTTCCACAAACTTTAACTGCTCATTTACCTCTATATCCTTAAGAGGTACTATTAGTGACTCATCAGTTAAGCATTTCTTGAGATTAGATACATGAAATACATCATGTATTCCTGCCATTTACTCTGGCAGTTGCAGTTGATAGGCTACAGGTCCTATTCTTTTAATAATCTTGAAAGGTCCAACACACCTGGGACTTAGCTTTCCTCTTTTTATGAATCTTACCACTCCTTTCCAAGGAGAGACTTTTAATAACACTTTATCTCCTACTTGAAATTCCAACGGTTTTCGCCTGTTGTCAGCATAATTTTTCTGTCGATCACGTGCTGCTTTCAGTCGTTCCTTGACTTGAATAATTTTGTCTGTTGTTTCTTGTACTATCTCAGGTCCAGATAGTTGCTTTTCCCCAATTTCTGCCCAACAGACTGGGGTTCGGCACTTTCGTCCATTAAGTGCTTCGAATGGTGCAACATTTATACTTGTGTGATAACTATTATTATAAGAAAATTCTATCAATGGTAAGTGCTCGTCCCAATTACCTCCTAAATCAATTACACAAGCTCTAAGCATGTCCTCCATTGTCTGAATTGTCCTTTCGCTTTGTCCATCCATTTGAGGATGATAAGCTGTGCTTAGATTCAACTTGGTTCCCATTGCTTTTTGGAAACTTGTCCAAAAATGAGAGGTAAAAGGACTATCTCTGTCAGAAACAATTGATAGAGGAATTCCATGTTAAGAAACTACTTCATTTACATACAATTTAGCTAATTGTTCCATACTAAAAGTTTCTTTCATTGATAGGAAATGAGCTGACTTGGTTAGTCTATCTACAATCACCCAGATTGTAGCATTACCTTTCTTTGTTTTGGGTAATTTAGTAACAAAATCTATTGTTATCAATTCCCATTTCCAAACAGGCATTTCTAACTGTTGCAATAAACCTGAAGATTTCTGATGTTCAGCTTTAACTTGTGAACAGGTTAAACACTTAGAAACATAGGCTGCTATGTCCTTTTTCATTCTTATCCACCAGAAATTATTTCTTAAATCCTGGTACATTTTATCGCTTCCTGGATGCATCCTAATTTAGGTATCCACATTCTTTTCTTATGGAATCTCCAAATTCCATTTGTTCCTTGTTCTAATTCCTTCATCATTCCTTTTAGTTTTTCAGTATCATCCTTGATTACTGATTCTTGTGCTTTTCTAATCTGCTCATTTAAATCTACTTGTAGATTTAATTTAAGAGAACGTATCATTTTTGGCTGTTCGTGATATTTTAAGCTTAAAGCATCAGCAACTACATTTGCTTTTCCTGCATGATACTGAATATCACAATCATAATCACTAAGTAGTTCCATCCAGCGTCTTTGTCTCATATTCAATTCCTTTTGCCCGAAGACATACCTTAAACTCTTATGATCGGTGAATACAGTAAACTTACTACCGTATATGTAATGTCTCCAAATCTTAATAGCAAAAATTATAGCTCCAAATTCTAAATCATGAGTGGAATAATTTTCTTCATTATTCTTAAGTTGTCTGGATGCATAGGCTATAACCTTTTGACGTTGCATTAACACACATCCATAACCTAATTTAGAAGCGTCACAATAGATTAGAAAATCTTCAGTTCCTTCTGGTAATGCTAGTATGGGTGCATGGGTTAATCTTTGCTTAAGAATTTTAAAGGCTTCTTCTTGTTTTGATTCCCATTCAAACTTAACGGATTTACAGGTCAGCTTAGTTAAAGGAATGTCTATTCTAGAAAAATCTTGAATAAATCTTCTATAATAACCGGCTAATCCTAAGAAACTTCTAACCTCGGTTGGTGACTCAGGGGTTTTCCACTTGGTTATTGCCTCGATTTTGGTGGGATCTACATGAATTCCTTCATGATCAACTAGGTGTCCGAGAAACTGTACCTGTTCTAACCAAAATTCGCACTTTGAAAACCTAGCATAAAGCTTTTCTTTTCTTAATAAACTTAAAAGTGCGTGCAAATGCTTTGCATGTCCCTCTTTACTCTTAGAGTAAATGAGAATATCATCTATAAAGACAATTATGAATTTATCCAAATATGGCTTACATATTCATCATATCCATGAATGCATCTGGGGCATTGGTTAAACCAAATGGCATGACAGTAAATTCATAATGGCCATACCTTGTTCTGAAAGCGGTCTTAGGAATGTCCTCTTCCTGTACCTTTAACTGATGATATCCCGAATTTAAATCGATTTTAGAGAAAAATCATGCTCCTTGCAATTGATCAAACAGATCATCAATTCTTGGTAATGGATACCGATTCTTAATTGTGACTTTGTTCAATTCATGGTAGTTAATGCACATTCGCATTGATCCGTCCTTCTTTTTAACAAATAAGATCGGCGCTCCCCAGGGTGATGAACTTGGTTGTATGAATCCTTTTTCTAGCAATTCGTCTAATTGCTTCTTTAGTTCTTGCATTTCTACAGGTGCCAAACGGTAAGGTGCTTTGGCAATTGGTGCCGTCCCTGGTATTAAGTGGATTCTGAATTCAACTTCTCTATCTGGAGGTTGCCCTGGTAATTCTTCTGGAAATACATCTGAAAACTGAGATACCACTGGAATATCCCTTAATTCTTTTCCTTTAGTGTTAATGATTATAGAAATCAAATACACTAATGATCATTTTCTTATGTAATTTGCTGTTTTCATCACAGAGATGAATTTAGTGGATCTAGAGGTTTTATATCCTTTAATTGTGATTTTTTCACCCTTTGGTGATTTTACTTGTATCGACTTTTAATCACACAAAATACTGGCTTTATTGGCTATTAACCAATCCATTCCTAATACTACATCAAATCCTGCCAGATTCATGGGGTAAAGGTTTGCAATAAATTTCTGATTTAAAATTTCTATTCTTGCTCCCTGCAAGATTTCAGAAATTTTAATGGTTTCCCCATTTGATGTCTCTACTAGACATTCTTGTGGAAGTTTAGTTAATGATTGATTGAGAAGTTTGCAAAACGAAGTATTAATAATACTTTGGTTTGCACCAGAGTCAAATAATACTTTAGCAAAAATATCATTAACTAAAAACGTACCAGTGATCACATCTGGGATCATCTTTGCTTCTTATGCAGTAAGAACAAATGCTCTAGCATTTTTGGTATTCTTGTTATTTGTAGCTGGGGCTAACTTTGGAAAGTTAGGCTTGATATGACCTTGTTCTCCACAGTTGTAACATATCCGGTTATTAGCTTTCTTCCTGCAGTCTTCTTCCTTGTGTCCCGATATTTTGCAAAAGTTACAGTATATGGAGCATCTTCCTGAATGCTTCCTTTTGCAATTCTTACAGTAGGGTGTAGAGGTAGAACCTATATTTTTCCCACGATTAGAATTTCCAGAACGAAATTCTTGTGTGAGCTTCTGGGTTAGGTTCCTTCTTTGATCTTCTTCTCGTGTACAAATTAATTCATCTGTCAACGTATTGGCTAGTTCTACAGCTTCTTCTATGGTTTGAGATCTAGCTGCTTTGACTACATGCCTTATCTCTCTGATTAATCCCCATATATAACGGGAGATTAACACTGGTTCAGGTGAAGCAAGGGTTGGCACTATTCTAGCATATTCAAAGAATAACTTAGTGTATCCCTTACTATCCACACCAGTCATTCTAAGGTTTAAGAATTTGTTTGCTATCTGCTCTTTTTCATTAGGAGGGCAAAATTTCATTTCTACCATGTTTTTAAACTCCTCCCATTCCATATTGTAAGTTCTATCACTTCCTCTAGACTGAAGGATAGTATTCCGCCATTCTAGGGCTGAATTCTTAAATAGATTAGAAGCAAACATTATCTTATCTTCTTCTGCACACTTGCTTATTCTTAAGACTGCCTCAGTCTTTTCTATCCAGCGTAGGGTTGCAATGGCCCCTTCGTTGCCCGAGAATTCCATTGGTTTACAAGACCAGAATTCTTTATAAGAACAACTGTAAGACACGGTTCTTCTTCTTTTGGGAATGGGCATTTGAAGTACCGGTCCATTGTTCACGTTGTTTTCAGGTTCGGAAGGTTGCTTGCTATCACGTTTACTTTTATTTTTTGCTTCCCTAACCGTTTGAAGAATATATGGCATCGCATCTATTATTCCTTGTGCCACTATGTGTTGGATGGCACTGTTATCCACTTGGTTTCCATTGTTGTTTGGAATTTCGTTACCCGAGTTATTGTTACTCTGGTTATCATTATTCAGATTTCCCTGGTTTACTTCGTCGTTCATCTGAATTTTAAACATTTATCACATATTAATATCACAAGATAATTAATAGTTTAGGTAACAACCACATAACACACATATTGGTCAAAAGCGTCGAGCATTGCGACTTTACTCTTTTTATATAGTATGCGTCAAATACACACTAAAATAGGAAAATTACAATACTATTATGCATCACTAACCACGAAATGGTCTATACTACCATATATTATTATATTATTATTATTACCAACTCCACTTATCATTTTTCATGGATATGGATTTCCCCCGAAATCCATCTGACGCTCGTCGTATTTCCAGACGAGTTGTTCTCCTAAATACCTCATCCTCTCACTACTCTCTAAGATTTCTTCTCCGAAAATTCAGAGTTCTTGCAAGTTCTCTGCACTCATTGGGGGTGCAGGTGCTGGTACTGGATCTGGATACTGTGGCCTGGGATTCTCCTGAGGGTATGGATTCTCTAAAATTTCCCTAATGTATTCATCGTTGTCATAATAGGGATCTAGAGGGTCCAGACCTAGATACGCTGCTATATTTGGCAAGGTTTCGTCATTTAGATGGTAGTGTGGCACATAATCCCTAAGATCATCAAACCATGGATCATAATTTGGGTCTAAAGGATTAGGGGCTGGTATTCTAGGTATCTCCTCAGGGTTAAAATTATGCATTTCTACCTCCATCGGCTGAGTAGGAATTAAAGGTAAGGGTTGTGGGGCTACTAGTTGTTCCAGACTTGGCTCGGCAGCAGTTGTTGCTAGGATATGGAAATTGGCTAGGCTTCTATTAAGCATATCCTGTGTATGGGCATCTGACTCTCGCTTAGAGGCTGCTAGGACTCTTTGCTGTTGCAACTTTCGAATTCTTTTTCTACGCTCAAAGGCTCCCTTACTGAACCATCCTCTCTTTTTCTGAGGGAATGGCTCTTCCGACTAAGCTTTAAAGGCAAATATCCCTTCTTCCTGATCAGCAGAATACCCAGAGAGGGTAGGCTGGGAAGAGGTACCTTCACTCCTAGGTGAATCGGACAACTGATGATACACGTCTGAGGGTCCTTGATCACTCATACTGTAAACTAACAAATAGTCAAATAACACATAACAATAAAATACAGATATTCACGTATTTTCAAAATTTATTTCCTAACAAATTAAATAATATATTGATGTCAGCAGAACACTCATGTGGCTGAATCAATGGCTAAGCTCTGATACCACCTTCTGTCGCAACCCCCGCCCCCTTATCTGTCCCGGGACGGGCGTCCGCGAACATTCGTGTGTGGTGGTATCATTTATTTTAATTATTAATTTGGCAGCGGAAATTACATCTAGACCGTAGTTAGGAAATGTTTATCAGAGTAAAACCACCATATTTTATATTTATAATCACATGGGTAAACCCAAGTTTCTTTATTACAACACGTTTATAGGGATAAACCCTATTTTATTGAATTTAAAACATCGTCTTTTTTGTAACTTTTATAGCCACATTTTTCCAAGCCGTCAGTGCTCTCCAGCTGGCTTTTTACTAATTGGCTGTCACATTGTGTTACCTGAAACGCGTTTTAAAAACATTTGTCAGTGGGAAATACTGGTGAGTGAATCCCAGTTTAATCAAGAAACATTTTATCAATTAACACAGTATTGAGAGCGATCACATTGTTTATTTCTACACAATTACTCATTCAGTACTGTCAATCTTGACTGGTGGGTCATATTACACATTGGCTAACTCGTCGTCCAATGGTAACGTGTTCCACATTTTGTATACAAAACCCCAACATACCGGCAGTAATTGAAGAACTACAAAGACTCAATCACTGCTTAATCACATTGTTAAGCATTTAAGGTTTTGTAAAATAGTTCACAAAAAGGTTTACAAAAAGCGGATAAACTCACATTGCTGTTTTAGACTTCTTCTAGGGTTTCCTGGTGTAAATCTAAAATTTACACAAATGTACATCTGTTAGTATAATAACCCTTTAATTATATTAACGATACCCTCCCCGGGACGGTATTCCAACAACTACGTCGGGCAGAACCACGACAGTTGTTACGGAACCCTGGATCAATCGGGCAGTGCATCTAATACGAAACTGGGGTTATAATACTTACAACGGAACAGAACCTCGCTAATTAGGGGGATATAATACCCGTATATTATGCCTATTACTTCAAAAAGTCGAGATTTAGAAAAGAATTGAACGAGTTTGGATGAAACCCGATGCCTGCTATTTATAGGGTCACATTTCGACTTTCTCGCGGCCCGCGTAAAGTTTAGCAAGGGGTTATGCGGCCCGTGTGGCATAGGGGTCTAGGTGTAGCTGATCCGGGTCATGACTAGGTTCAACACGTTGCGTGACACGTGTCAACACCGGGGTTCGCTGGATTTTTAAGTTGTCGCGGCCCGCGTAAGGTTTAAGAGAAGGGTTACGCGGCCCGCCTAAAACCCATTTTTCTTGTTTTTAATTTATTTTTAATGATATTTTATATTTTGGGATCGGTTTTCACATACGGGGTGTATTTTAGGACATATAGGGGTTTTTAAAATATATTAGGGTGTCAGAAAAATATTCAGGAGGGTTGTTATAACGGGGGCGTGCCCAGCTCAGCACGGGGCGTGGTTAACGCTAAGATTTGCAGAATCTTGCAAATCTTGGTAGTACAGATACGCTTCTACACACGGGGCCGTGCCCAGCGAACACGGGGTCGTGTGGAGCCTAATGCAGACAATTACAATTAACGAAGGAAGAGAAAAGGGTTGGCCACGGGGGCGTGTCCGCTGGACAAGGGGCCGTGGACGGGCTTTTGTTCAGGCTATAAATAGGGGTGCTTGGCTCACTTCAAAGGCATCCCTTGGCAAACCACCTCTCTCCCACTCTGCCACCACTCCACCACCACTACAACACCCACATCCACCACCATCATCCATCATCCACCTTAGAGTGTGTGTAGTAGCCTCGGGATCCAAGATTGATCGTAAGAGTTCTTGTCAATCATAGGCCATGTTTGTCTAAGTCTCTTACATCACTTGGTGAAGACAAGCATTTAATATATTGCTTTTGATTTTTAATCTTTTCGCACTTTTTATTTGGTTTTGTATTAATGACTTTAATAACTAGTTTCTTATGTTGAAGGTGAAACTTCTTTATCATTTGTCCGTGGTGTCTTGGCATTACTTTACTGTCTGTATAAAGTAAAAGATTTTCACCATTCATATCTCTACTGTCTATATAAAGATATGTTGGCTACCAGGTCGGGGGTTAAGGGAATGGTTTAGTAAGGTTCTTGCCTTGTTCAGTGTATAGATCCTGCAAGGACCTGGGTCAAGCTTACTAGGACCTCCCTCAATACCCACTGGTATTGGATGGCGGGGGTGCGAATGGCTTGATCCCCTCATATGTAAACTACTATTAATACATTAAACCGGCTACTTGGGATTGTATCACTGCTGACTCAAACCACTTAGCCGAGGGTAACGTCACCTTCAAAAGAGAGGCCTACCACTTTTCGCATTAATAACTTAATTAATTATCTTTCAATATTCCGACCCTTTGGGATTGTATCCTTGCTGACTCAAACCACTGGATTGAGGGTAACGTCACCTTCAAAAGAGGGGCCTACTACTATAACTAAGATAATCTCTTAAAAAGTGCAAAAGTGCGGAAATTATCAAAGGATACATTAAAGGCGAGTCGGATCCAAGTGATTCATCTTGTCTATGTGTTTTTTTATTTTTATTTCAGCATTTTTAGTTTTTATTTTTCATTTAAAACCTTTTTCCAAAAATTTTAGTTTGATTAGACGTTGAGGATAAACCGGTACTAAAAGCAATTGTGTCCTTGGACAACCTCGGTGTCTTACCAACGCTATACTACGCTCACGATGGGTGCACTTGCCCATGTGTGTGTTTAGTGTTAGTAGAATATCGTGTTTTATAAATTTACAACTTGACTAATGTGTAAAATGTCCTTAAAATATCAATAAAAAAACATATTACACCCGACACACACCAAGTTTTTGGCGCCGTTGCCGGGGACACAAGGATTTTAAGAAAATTAGGAATCAACGGCCTAATCGTTTTTCTTGTTTTTCTTTTTTTTTAGGATTTTTCTTAATTTTTCAGCTTCTGCAGACTTCAGCACGGGGTCGTGCCCGCTGAACACGCCCCGTGCCCAATCTTTGGTACTGGCTCTTGTTTTAAGTCAGATAGTAGCTGAACACGGGGCCGTGCCCACTGAACACGCCCCCGTGCCCAAGCTTCAGTTACTGAAAACAAAACCGTAAGATCATGACGGTTGGTAATTTCTGACACAAACATGAGTGATATTGATAATTTTTACTCTCGCTCCTCTTATGGTGTGTGGTGTCAAATATATGGTGGATCTCATGAAGATTTAAAGTTTTATTTTCTAAATTACACTCCCCACTATATAGACCCATCGTTTTCCTGTAACCTTAAGATGGGCGAAAGTAAAAACAATCTATATCTCTCCCTCGAATGCTCTCAATCATTTCTTTTAGATGATATGATTCTCGAAGAATTATTTCAGCTTGAAGAAATAATTCTCCAATTGATAATAGAGCTTGAGATGGAAATAAATTATTCATCCCAAGACGACGATCAAGGAGAGTTATTGAGATCGCATTCGGAATCTAACAGCATCGTAGATCCCGAAAGCACCTCTAACTCTTGTGAAGATTTGAGCAATAGTCGTCCCTGTGTCGATTGTGCAGTGAAGGACTCTCCATCGATCTCCACCGATGCGTTCATAGACCTGAGCGATTCGACATATACCTTCTTTAACGAGAGCCCGGATAAGGGGGAAAAAGGTTGGTTTCGCCCACCGGTATTTAGCTTAGGATTTACCCTTTCCGATAACCTCTTGCGTTCTTGTCTAAAGCAAGGGCAATTAAGGTACCTCAGGCACTTCAGTGTTGTTCCGTCCAGTAAGGAATCGCCCGATCTGGACAAATTCCTTTAAATAAAGACGAAACTTCATAAAAACTCTCTAGCCACGGGGCCGTGTCCAGGTCAACACGCCCCGTGCGCACCTAAAAATTGGCCACGGGGCCGTGTCCAAGCCAACACGCCCCCGTGCTCAGAATACAGACAAAATGTGTCAGACTTTTGTCTGACCACAGGGCCGTGTCCTGCCAACACGGGGTCGTGGTCAGCGTGCTGTCGTTTTCTATAAATGCAGCAAAATTCCTGCACATTTGGACCCATTCCAAAGACAAAGATCTGGTGGGATCTTCACATATACCCTACAAGGTATATTCCAAATAAGGTTCTTAACAACCATCTTGTCTTTACTACTTTTGTCACTTGCCTTCTTCTTCAAAAACTCCTCAAAACCTCCATTAAAGCTTGAAAACTCCATGTTTTTAAGCTTTACTGTGATGTTTGCTAGCTTTTTAACAAAGGAATATTATCAAAAATAAGTTTTACAACACTGTTTTAAGTTATTTTTGCTAAAAAATGTTCCAAAGTTCAGAAAAATAATTTAAAACTATAAGATTCCTGAGTTAAAGAAATCTGCAGATTGGTGGCCACGGGGTCGTGCTCAGCGAGCACGGGACCGTGGCCGGAGTTACTGTTTCATTAAATTGAACTTTTCGACTTGTTTTCCTAGAATGTCGAGCCAGAATAGCGGAACCTCTTCAGCTCACTCCAGGAACAGTCGTCGGGAAAGAAGGCCTTCAATCGAAGTAACCCTTGTGCGTTACGTAATGGCGCTAAGAGAGGCACTCGATGAGATGACATCCGTGGAAGAAGTCCTAATCGACCGTATCAACTATCTAACGGTGGGACTAGAGAATAGCTTCCAAGAAATTAACCTTTTTCACCAAAGGTTGAACATTCTTGTAATACCACCTATAGAACCAATCTTCCCTCAAGAAGATTGAAACTTGGCACAAGGAGTTGTTAATCCCACCGGATGGGAAGACATTCCCCCGGAACCTCCTCTAGACGCCTTACAAGATATTCCGGTTGAAGTCACACCTCCTCCACATGAGGAAGACAATGAGCCCGCTTTCCTTCTCCCCCGAGAGATAGAAGAGTGGCTTAATGATGTGTGAAGGGCCCTTTCCGGAAAGAAGTTCTAAAAGCTTTACCTAACCGAAAAAATCATTCTTCGGAAAATTTTTTTTTCGTATAATAAAAATATCTAGGCTAGGACTTCTTTGTGGTTTAAGATTTCTTGCATTTCATGACCTACTTATCCAGTTTTTAGTATGTACTTTTTATTTTCTAGGAACTATGTATTTCGCTCTTAAATGAATGATGGATTTTTAATTAATTAATGGTGTTTGGATGACGTTGTAATGGTTGAATACACTCGAAAAAGTGGAGGTTACCAAGGGAACTTTAAAACCACATCCCATGCACAAAAACAGAGCCTCCCGACGATTTTCCAGCATTACAGTAAGTTCAGCACGGGGTCGTGGTCAGCCCAACACACCCCCGTGCCCGAGGTTCTGCAGAAAATGCCCACTTTAGGTAACTGGACACGGGGCAGTGCTCACTGAACACGCCCCCGTGCCCAACCTTCCGTTTAAATATGATACTGGCAATCTGATCACGGGGCCGTACCCGGACCAACACGGGCCCGTGGCCAGACGCCCAGTAACAGAAAATTTTGTTTTTAAACACTTTTTTACACATTCAATCAACCTAAAACTTACTTTTGGGACACATTGAGGACAATGTGTAATTTAAGTGTGGGGGGGGGGGATGCTAAAACCTTGAAGTTTGCAAGTCCTAACAACAAGCCTTACACAAAACTCTATTGGAACCGTTAATCACCCCAAATTTTTTTCAAAAAAAAATTTTCATTTTTTTACTTGTCTTGGTTTAATTTAGGAATAACAAGTTCTAAAATGTTATATTTTTACAAATTTACAATCGATAATGTCGTGATAAAAAGAACCAACATAAGAAAATAATGAAACGGCATGACAAATCTAGTTAAAATTTGATTATATATACTTGATCACATTATAAACCCATTCCCACAATAAGTGAGTTTTGAGCCTTTATTGAGCATACAAGCATAAATTTTTAAACTAAATGCTCATTTTTCGTTTCTTTTGTGAATAGCCGCTTGGTTCTTACGACTCTAGAACTTGCCACGACGATACATTCCCGGTCCTTACCAACTTAAACCCAAGTAAGTAAATGATGGAGGCATTAGGACTAACCTATTTTCCTTTCAACACCATTATTTTTCATTTTCTTTTTTTTCACCTACCCAAAATACCCCTAGTTAACCCCTTTGAGCCTAAACCTATTCATTTCTAAACCTACAAAACAAACACCCTTTACCCACCAAAACCTTTTTTCTTTTCAACCCTTTATTTTAGTAAAAAACTCGGTTTTCTTGTGACGTTTCTTTATCTAAAAAAATGACACTCTAGCAATAAACAAACAAGTTACTCAAAGCAACTTTGTTTGAAAATGCTTTGTTTGAAAAAAAAGTCACAAAAACAAAAAAAATTTACGACGACCGACGCTTTTTACGCTTTTAGCCCTTTTTACTAACTACTAACCAAAACCACCTACCCTAAACCTAGGCCTAACCCTTTCCCCAAGTCCTCTTGATATTTACAAAGGTTTATAGTTAAAAAGGACGAGGATTGATGGCTTGGCAAGCTTATGGTAGAAGTAACTTCCATGCCGGTCTCGAGTGTTTCACAAAAATACATCTTCGGCCTAGTGTTGAGTGATCTCCTGTGAGGTATGTGAACTTGTATACAAATGGAATTTTAAAGAGGCATGTTATGCCCAAATAAGTAATTTCTCTTATGAAATGTTCTAAATAAATCATAACGAATAGGATTGTAAATAACATAAAAATAAAACCCAATAAAGATCTTGGATTCCCGACACTCAAGACAAGCCCAAAAACTTCTCTCCTACCAATTCCATTTGGGTGTGTAAGCCACATAATAAAGAGTTTTGCTTGAGGACAAGCAAAGATTCAAGTGTGGGGGTATTTGATGTGTGTAAAATGCAACATATAAATTACATCAAATGGGGCATAAAACTAACCTTTTTTTAGTACTAGTGTTGGAAAAAGTGTGCTTTTGTCTTCCTTTTGTATTTTCAAGACCAAATGAGCTTAAACGAACAAAAGGAATAAATATGCAGCAAAAACTAACATAAATACAAAGAAAAGGAATAAACGTGGCATGCCCGACCCCTCAGCAGCATTCCCAACGACAAAACAAGAAACAGAAAGCGGACCACGGCTCCGTGCTCACTGGACACGGGGGCGTGGTCAGATGTCTGCAAAAATGGACAAAGTTGTGGAAGCTTCCATGGCCACCATGGGGGCGTACCCATCTCAGCACGGGGCGTGGTCAACGCTAAGATTCGCAGAATCTTGCAAATCTTGGTAGTACAGATACGCTTCTGCACACGGGGCCGTGCCCAGCGAACACGAGGCCGTGTGGAGGCTAATGCAGACAATTGCAATTAATGAAGGAAGAGAAAAGGGTTGGCCACAGGGGTGTGTCCGCTGGACACGGGGCCGTGGTCGGGCTTCTGTTCAGACTATAAATAGGGGTGCTTGGCTCACTTCAAAGGCATCCCTTGGCAAACCACCTCTCTCCCACTTTGCCACCACTCCACCACCACTACAACACCCACATCCACCACCATCATTCATCATCCACCTTAGAGTGTGTGTAGTAGTCTCGGGATCCAAGATTGATCGTAAGAGTTCTTGTCAATCAAAGACCTTGTTTGGCTAAGTCTCTTACATCACTTGGTGAAGACAAGCATTTAATGTATTACTTTTGATTTTTAATCTTTTCGCACTTTTTATTTGGTTTTGTATTAATGACTTTAATAACTAGTTTCTTATGTTGAAGGTGAAACTTCTTTATCATTTGTCCGTGGTGTCTTGGCATTACTTTACTGTCTATATAAAGTAAATGATTTTCACCATTCATATCTCTACGGTCTATATAGAGATATGTTGGCTACCTGGTCGGGGGTTAAGGGAATGGTTTAGTAAGGTTCTTGCCTTGTTCAGTGTATAGATCCTGCAAGGACCTGGGTCAATCTTACTAGGACCTCCATCAATACCCACTGGTATTGGATGGCGGGGGTGCGAATGGATTGATCCCCTCATATGTAAACTACTATTAATAGATTAAACCGGCTTCTTGGGATTGTATCCCTGCTGACTCAAACCACTTAGCCGAGGATAACGTCACCTTCAAAAGAGGGGTCTACCACTTTTCGCATTAATAAGTTAATTAATTATCTTTCAATATTCCTACCCTTTGTGATTGTATCCTTGCTGACTCAAACCACTGGGTTGAGAGTAACGTCACCTTCAATAGAGAGGCCTACTACTATAACTAAGATAATCTCTTAAAAGTGCAAAAGTGCGGAAATCATCAAAGGATATATTAAAGGCAAGTCGGATCCAAGTGATTCATCTTGTCTATCTGTTTTTATTTTTATTTTTATTTCAGCATTTTTAGTTTTTATTTTTCATTTACAACCTTTTCCAAAAAAAATTAGTTTGATTAGACGTTGAGGATAAACCGGTACTAAAAGCTCTTGTGTCCTTGGACGACCTCAGTATCTTACCAACGCTATACTACGCTCACGATGGGTCCACTTGCCCATGTGTGTTTAGTGTTAGTAGAATATCGTGTTTTATAAATTTAAAACTTGACTAATGTGTAAAATGGGCGTAAAATATCAATAAAAAAAACATATTACACCTGACACACACCAAGCAACAAGCACCACAAGGTCGAGCTTTCAACATTAATGCAAACCAAGCTCAAAACAACAATGAAGTCGTGAATGGTACGTTTCTTGTTAATGACATTTATGCTTCTATACTATTTGATACTGGCGCGGACAAAAGCTTTGTGTCCATTGAATTCGAATCTATGTTAAATTGTGCACGCTCTAAGCTCCCCAAGTCATTCACAGTCGAAGTTGTCAATGGCAAGTCTATCACCATTGATTCTATTCTTCACGATTGTTTCCTCACACTCAACGACCACGTCTTTTCTATCGATCTCATACCCATGCAATTGGGAAGCTTTGATATCATAGTAGGCATGGATTGGCTTTGAAAGAACCATGCTTAAATTGCTTGTCACGAGAAATATGTTCATTTACCTTTTCCCTCTGGAGATACTTTGCATGTCTATGGAGACAGACCTTCAAAAGGACTGAAGCTCATGTCATGCACACAAGCGAACAAGTACTTACGCAAACAATACTTTGCCTTTTTAACCCACGTCGTGGAAGAAAAAGGCAAGGAAAAAAGCATAAGTGATGTTCCGGTTGTGCGTGATTTTCCTGATGTATTTCCTAAAGATCTACCTGGTCCTCCTCCATCTCGATCTGTCGATTTTCGCATTGATCTCATCCCTGCTTCAACTCCTGTTGCTAAAGCTCCTTATCGTCTTGCACCCTCTGAGATGCAAGTGTTGTCAAGTCAACTTCAAAAGTTGCTTGATAAAAGGGTTCATACGCCCAAGTACTTCTCCTTAGGGCGCTCCTGTGCTTTTTGCATTAAAGATTTGGCGACACTACCTTTTATGGTACAAAGTGTTTGTTCTTCACCGACCATAAGAGCCTATAACATATCTTTAACCAAAAAGAGCTAAACACGCGTCAACGTCGTTGGGTGGTATTACTTAATGACTATGACTGCAAAATTGGCTACCACCCTGGCAAGGCGAATGTCGTGGCCGACACACTCAGTCGCAAGACTCATGTGAACAACATTCGTTATTCTCAAATTGTTAGCGATCTTCATACTCGTATTCGTGAACCTCAGTTTGCGTCCTTCAATGAAGCAAACATGTAAACAAAATGAAGTGTGGTGCTGAAAACCAACTCATGACGAAATCCAAGGGACTCCAATACTACCTCAATCGCGTTTGGGTGCCAAATCGTGACGAATTTCGTGAACTTATAATGAAGGAGGAGCACAAATCATGATACTCGATTCATCCTGGTGCTGATAAGATGTACCACGATCTTTGTACGTCCTATTGGTGGCCTGATATGAAGAAAAACATTTCCCCCTTTGTTTCAAAATGTCTCACTTGCTCGAAGGTCAAGGCCGAACATTAGCGTCCTTCTGGTTTACTCGAACAACCCGAAATTCCAGTTTGGAAGTGGGATAGCATTGCTATGGACTTCATAACCAAACTTCCTCTCACTCCTTCTGGTCATGATAGCATTTGGGTGATCATTGACCGTCTGACCAAATCCGCTCACTTCCTCCCCATTCGTGAGGATTTCAAAGTTGAGAAATTAGCTCGAATTTACACGGACGAAGTTATATGTCGTCATAGTATACCCATTGACATCATTTCAGACTACGATGGTCGTTTCACTTCTCGTCTTTGGCAAACATTTCAAACCGCTATGGGTACGCATCTTTATCTCAGTACGGCTTTTCATCCTCAAACGGATGAAACCGCTATGGGTACGATGGTCGTCATAGTATACCCATTGACATCATTTCAGACTACGATGGTCGTTTCACTTCTCGTCTTTGGCAAACATTTCAAACCGCTATGGGTACGCATCTTAATCTCAGTACGGCTTTTCATCCTCAAACGGATGGACAGACTGAACGTATTATCCAAACCCTAGAGGACATGCTTCACTCCTGTGTTATCGACTTTGGTGGTAATTGGGATGTACATTTACCTTTGATCGAGTTCTCGTACAACAACAGCTATCACTCCAGTATTCAAATGACTCCTTTTGAGGCACTATATGGTCTCAAGTGCCGATCTCCTATTTGTTGGCACGAGATTGGTGACGCTCAAATCACTAGCCCTAAGCTTATTCAAGAAACAATGGATAAGATTCTCCAAATCCACGACAACCTCCTCAAGGCTAGAAGCAGACAAAAGAGCTACGCAGATAAACGACGCAAACCATTGGAGTTTAACGTTGGTGATCAAGTACTACTCAAGGTATCTCCTTGGAAAGGAGTAATCCGCTTTGGTAAAAAGGGAAAACTTGTTCCGCGCTTTGTTGGTCCTTTCAAGATACTCGAGAGGATTGGTAAAGTGGCGTATCGACTCGATTTACGTCAAGAACTCAGCGACGTTCATCCAACATTCCATGTCTCAAATCTCAAGAAGTGCTTAGCATAAGGAGGACTTCAAGTTCCTATCGATGACTTGTAAATCAACGAGACTCTTCACTTTGTGGAAAAACCGGTCGAAATCATGGATCGAGGAACCAAACAACTTAGGCGCAGTCGAATTCCCATAGTCAAGGTCCGATGGGAAGGAAAATGTGGTGCTGAATTCACTTAGGAACTCGAGAACCATATGAAAACCAAGCATCCACATCTCTTCGTTCAGCCTTCCTCCTGAATAGAATGTGAGGATGAAATCTCCTAAATTAGGGGAGACTTTAACGCTTCGCATATTTGTACTTTCCCAATTTAGCAAGTATTGTTGTACATTCTATTTGTAGACGCTTGTACTCATGTCGTATTCTATCTCGTTTCATTTGGTACTCTGAGACAATCGATCATAATGAAAACACAAGTATTTTATTCATATTCATGTTATTTATGTTAAACTCATGTGCATGATTATACTCACAATCGACATTTTAAACACTATATTATACACATTTCATAATTGCACATACACATTTATTCTTGTTACACGTAAAACTAGCTAAAACATATAATTTAATCAACCTTGAACCTCGAAGGAAAGGGAAAGGCTCCTCTCGTACGAAGTGCCCACTCGTATGAATGGGCCCTCTCGTACCAATCCTCACTCTCGTCCGAACTTGTCGGAAACCCTAATTTCACACTAAGCCTATAAATAGGCACACTACTCCACCATTTCTTTGCTCACTTCACTCAAACTCCTCCAAACACTCTGAACCTTCTTGCTCGCGATCAGAAGCATTTGGTATGGATTCTTTCATCTTTTCCATTGCTTTAACATGATTCTTACATTGTTTGATTTCTTAAAACACTTTTGCAAAACCCTCTTGAACCAACACATCTTAGAGATGACTTCCACTAGTTTGCTTGGGCAAACTGCTGTTGGAGCATCACATACACGAGATTCGAATCAAGATTCATAAACTTTAAACATTTTTACAACTTGTTCATAACCTTCATTTTAATTTCTGTACGATCTTGATGGAATCTGGAACCCATCAGACCCTCCACTTATTCTATAGTTAAGGGTTTGCATTAGGGTTAATTTCCACCAAAAAATGATATGTTTTGGATGGATCAAACATATGTTTTTCGACAAAACGTTCACAGTCGTCCCGAGAGAGCATACCTATTCGTACGAAAGGGGCATTTTACGTATATTCTATTTTTGATTTGGTTTCTATTTTACATCAGTTCATTAGTGATGAACCTCAAACAGTTTACTAGTCATAAAGTGAGTTAACCCCGTCCAGCCTCCGACACTTAGTTCATTCTTTCCATGTCGTGTTGGCACACCTGGGTTGTCCTCATTTGGCTGTTTGACCATAATAATTTCTGTTTTCATTTGATTTAAAAACCACTCTACTGCTTACGTTTAATCAGTTTACGATTAAGTTTTACGCGTTTTGGAACTGGACCAGTCGTCCGAGAGGCACACTCGTACGAAAGGCTATTGCGTTTTCGCACGAGAGGCCCTTTCGTACGAAAGGTCTGTTACTTGTTTTGTTTCGTACTTTTCTCGTATTTTGCAATCTGATCCGAACCTCTTTCACATCAGAGTACTTACACCTATGTTTACCCATTTCAGGGTGACTTCGGTGTTCCAACTTTCAACAACTCGCTCTCGGTTTTCGTGGAACCCTACGCAAAACTGTGAGTATACTCGATCCCATTTTCATTTTTATCACTTTGGGTGCAACATGTACACTTATACAAAAACACACAACACTATTAAACTTGTTTATGCAATCACACTCTATCCACTATAAAACATGAAACTTGTTATACTTTTAATCTCATATGCTCTGTTAACTTTGCAAGCCTACCTTAACAATTATATCGCTATAGGATTAACTCCCTGCCCGTATACTTGTGGTATTGTTAAGTAAAAGACATTACACCCTCTTCGTTTCGATGATGTTGGGTAAACACGATTGCGGTAAACTCTGGTTTGACATATAGCTTACACCCGTACAACATGTTTGTAACTTGTATACATTTATCCTGTTGGATATGAGTACAATTCAAACATTTTCCTACTATCCTATGTATTCAAACTTGTATACGCGCCAACATATTTGTTGATTATATTTTAATACATGTTGCAGGTTGATAGGCGACGAATGAAGAAAACAAGTTTAGGGTGGACTTAGATACATGCCTAATGAATAAACAATCATTTATGATTTTTGTATTTGATGCTACAATTTGATTATGTTTTGTTTCGTTGAACAGTGTATGATATTTAGTTTGAATGAAATTTTGATTAAACAATTATTGTCACAATTTAGTGTTATGAAGCTATGAGCAATTTGTTTTCGTCTCACTCTGATGTTTCCGCCATCGGTTGGGATGTGACAGATTGGTATCAGAGCCATAACTATAGGGAATTAGAAAAAGTAGGAATACTTTTACCTAGTCTATAGTTTAGGAACGTTATCCTTGTTTGCGCTTTAAAACTACTTGCATTCTATCTTATTTACTTCTATCAATTTCTTTGGCCTTTAGTATACATGCCTTTACTAAGGCTAACACAAAAACATACTTGGAGGCTTGATGAAGACACTTTTATTCCACAATCGAAACGACTCACCAAAACAGGGGTGATTCCCGCATTTGGTGATGACTTTCATTCCGCTATACTTGATATTTTGTACGAAATTTACCCTCAAGTTAGGAGTGACATCCATATCTTGATGTAAATAAAAATAAACACGTCGCATTATATCTGTACTATATTATTGTGATAATCGTGAGAACGAATGACAAAACCGCGAGAACTTGGTCAAAAACAATTTAAATTTAAATTTTTTTACACTTATCGTTGTTATTCGAATACAATGCTAGAAATTTAGTTTACACGTTTAAAATTACGTGAATTCGTAAATAAAGAAAATTTACACATGTGTAAATTTGCCATTTACATATGTGTAAATTTGTTATATTTATACATGTGTAATAAATCTAAGAGTTAATTACACAGATGGGTCATGTGGTTTATAGCTAGTTTCACCTTTGAGTACTAACTTTTTTTAACAGATTTAGGTTTTATGGTTTCAATTTTGTAACACCTTTGGGTACTAACACCAAAATTATCTATATAATGATTAAAATACCCTCCATTCTTTTTAATTTTATCAATGTAACACCTTTGGGTACTAACACTTAATTTTATTTAAGTTTAAATCAATTTTACAAAATCTTTTTTTTTATTTTCATCTTTTTATTATATCTCTTAATTAACATAAAATCTGTTTATTTTTTATTTATAAATATAAATTAAAAAAGTCAGAAAACGTCCGCTCCATTTTTTATTTATTAATAATATTACTAAATAATACTAGATAAATATCTGACTAATATTATGAATATATAAAAACTCTTTAAAATATAAATTAAATAATGAAAGAAATGATATAATAAGTATCTATTAAAATCCATAGCAATCTTGAAAACACACGAATATAATATCTGAAAATTAGTTAAATTAATATATCAAGATATGTAGCATAATCGAGAAAAACTGTTTAAAAATAACTACAACTAATTTTATATTTTTTTTAGTAAAACTGTAAAAATGTATAATCTAACCTGATTTGTTTGTTACGATCAATTACTTGACACATTTTGAGACGGTGTGATTAAAGATTTTGAGCAACTTCTACCGTGCTAAATTATTTATCATTTCTTAAAAAATTATATATAAATATTTACTTATAAAAAAACAAAAACATAAATAGATTTTATGATAATTAGGAGATATAATAAAAAGATGAAAATAAAAAAATAGATTTTGTAAATTTGATTTAAACTTAAATAAAATTAGGTGTTAGTACCCAAAGGTGTTACATAGAATGGAAGGGTATTTTAGTCATTATATTGATAATTTTGGTGTTAGTACCCAAAGTGTTACAAAATTGAAAACATAAAACCTAAACCTGTTAAAAAAAAGTTAGTACCCAAAGGTGAAGCTAGCTATAAACCAAAGGACACATCTGTGTAATTAACTCTAAATCTAATAAGAGTGATTTTTAGAGAAGAAATGAATTATTTGATGTTGTAATTTTTTATTTTTTTTTGATGTTGTATCTTAATTACAATGAGGTTTGTATTAAAAATAAAAATTGGTTTTGATTGGGTTTTTTTCATTCGTTCTCACGGTTCTCACAATATTTAGCGTTCTTAAGATAACCCCCTGTATGTATTTGTAAAATTATACATAGAAAGTCCAATCCAACTAATTTCGATTAATCCTGATGCGGTATCTCACCGTCCGACTAGCGCCTAGCGATCTCTACAACACTGACTAAAGTGGGGGGGGGGGGGGGGGGGGCACACGATATGGCGGAAAACATAGATAATAGTAAGCACGTAACATTTAATTTTTTTTTTTGAATTAAAAAAACTCTATCAATACCATACTCTACTTAAAAAGAACGAAATTATGGTGTAGTATTTTTCTTTAATATAATGTTTGAAATAATTTTATGACCATTTGAAAATCAGTGAGGGAACTTGGTTTAACAACCAACAATATGTTTGAAGTATTGTATCAAATGTTTTAAAAGTTGTAACTATTTAAAGTCTTATGTAAAACTATCTTTTTATCTTCCTTAAATAAGATAGTATAGATATAATGTAACGTGTTTGTTTTTATTTATACGGGCAAAATATAATAGATTTTTTCTTGTTATTTATCGTGATAACTGAACCAATACCATCCAAACAACATCAGTACCGGTACCGGTATTCACTTTTCTGGCGTTCTCGATGTATATTTCTATTGGTGTAATGACGAACTGAACTGATTCCGATCGAATAACATTGGTACCGATATCTTTATTATTTGAACCGGTATCAGTATTCGTTTTTATAGTTTTGATTGATGCATCTCTTTTGGGTGCAATACCAAGGGGGTGTTTGTTTTTTTGTTAAAAGAGCTTCAGGACCTCTTATGTCTGCGCCACGCAGACCACGCGCAGACGTTTGAGTCAGCAGAGTGTTTGGTTTCTCGAAGACCTTTCATTAAAAAAGATCTGCGAGACCTCTTTGTGGTGCAGACTTGGATCAATGTCTTCATACCTCTTCTCTTTTTTTTTTTTTCCTAGATATCAAAAACACACAAAACCCTAGCTCCATCTCCATCTTCTCCTTCTCCACCTCCTCCACCCCTCCACGCCGCCTCCCTCGTCACCGAAACCGCCGAATCCTCCCTCGTCACCGAAACCGCTGCCTCCTCCTCCTCCACGCCGCCATTCCTCCTCCTCCTCCTCCTCCTTCTCCTTCTCCTACGCCGCCGCCGCAGAACGAAGATTAAGAAGATTGGTACGGAAGTCGTTATCAAACGTATCAGACCAGGCGGATTGGTTGCTCCGTCGGATTGGTTGCGTTTGCGGGGGTGTATCGCCGGAATATTATCGGAATTGTGATGGTTTTGAACCGGAGATTGAGATCGAGGTTGTTGTTAAGCAGCAATTACACAGAGTAGACGTTCACGGAGGCAACGGGAGCATACGCCGATGGTGTTGGTGAGGTCAGTGCAATGGTTCTTACACCTCATCTATAGATATACAAATATGTATTTATTTAGGTATCAACGTGTATGATTAGATATACAAATATGTATTTATTTAGGTATCTACGTGTATGATGTAAGTGGATTCAGGTAATGAGTTTGATTAAGGTGTTTGTATAACTTGATGAATGAATTGGAGAGATTATGATGGTGAATCTGAGTTTGTGTTATCAGATTATTATGTAGAGAATTGGTGTTTAAATTCTGATTATAATTACTGTTTTTGATTATTATGTTAATAAGTTAATTATTGGTGTTTAAATTCTGATTATGCTTAATTGATTCACGCCTAGCTTACAGAAGTTAAAAAACAGTCTTCTTCTTGCAGACTACAGAGGTTTGATCCACATCTTCTGTTACAGATGTCTGCAGATGTGGTCCGCAAATTGCAGACGTTTTACCTCTGAAAAAACAAACAGCACCCAAGTGCCAGTATTTTATTGGTACTGTAACATACAAAACCGAACAAATTTCCGTAGAGCACCCCAAAAACTATATTTATTTATTCTTATTAAAATGCAACTTTTCGGGTTTGTGGATTTGTTTTATTATGTTTTTATAAACAACACATGTATTTTTAACTTTAACATAATAGCACGTTTGTTGACTTGGTAATATATGGAGGGTGTGTTGTGATAAATGGTCCATATGCATCGCCTACAAGTCTAAAGACTACAACCGTTCATATCAAGGGCAATCATTGTATAAAACAAGACACTCGAATCTCGAATCCTCATGTGACAATTGTTCTCGTTTAAAATACGATAATAGTGTCCTAAACTAATATGAAAACAGAAGGAAATAAAGACAAAACACTAAATAGAACTATGTTTATTGTTTATAATATGATTAAAATTCCAATACTCATAGCACACCTCTTTGAAAATCGATTATTTAAAAGATTATCACTCGTAAATTTTTTTTGCTATCAATTGTAACAAGACAAAACTTGTTATATAACTTTTTCAACAGGGTTGGAGGTGTTGCCTGTTAAAAAACCTTGTGAGGCGTGTGCGCGTAATTTGACAGCTAGAACTCGTGATCTCCTCCAAAGGGTCATGCTCTTAGCAACCCAACGGTGCCTAATAAGTGTTTGAATCCTGACGGGCGTCGCCACCCATCTATATTTATCATATCTCTTAGGTGCTACAAGCCGATCATCATATCAAAGTTGGATTTTGTGGGTACCAAAGAAAGATAACAATTAACAAATTGCCTGTGTCTAAACAATCTATGGTTGATGGAACGTGAACATGCCTTGTTCTTTTCTGCCAAAAGAAGTTTCCAGAAGTGATGTGCTCATTAAAACATTATGATAAAAACATATATATATTTGTCTTTCACATGTCGCTTGGAACTTTATGCCACATCATTTTTATTTTTAGAGTTAAATGCCATTTTAGTTCCTGTGGTTTGGGTCATTTTGTCAGTTTAGTCCAAAGGTTTCATTTTTAACCTGTGGGTCCAAAAATGTTTCACTGTTGCTATTTTAGTCCACTGGGTTAACTTTATCCATTTTTTCTGTTAACCAGAAGGGCAATTTGGTCATTTTATATGTAATTCTGTTAACTAGAAAGGCAATTCGGCCATACAAAATGACCGAACCGCCCTTCTCGTTAACAGAAATAATGGATGAAGTTAACCCAGTGGACTAAAATGGCAACACTGAAACTTTTTTGGACCCACAGGTTAAAAATGAAACATTTGGACTAAACTGGCAAAATGACCCAAACCACAGGGACAAAAATGGCATTTAACTCTTATTTTTAGCTACACTTAATTTTTTTTTTTTGTTAAGGTTTTGTAATTAAAAGCATACCATTTAAAATAGCTCCAAAAAATAAAGAGTAAATTGCAGAAATCAACATTTATGTTATACCCAAACTGTACTCCGTACCTTTCACTATGAAATCGTCAAAAACCAACATTTATGTTCATGTTTTGCTACAGGGTATAACCTTTACAACTAACCACGTTAATTTTCTTGGTTAACTACCCTCACATGTGTTGCATGTGAGGGCATTAATGACATTTCACCCTGTCTTTTAATGTTCAAATGAAATAACAGGTTGTCTTCTTCATCCCCTTATTTCATTAAAGCCCTAATTGTATAAAAGAAAGTTGAATTTAAAATACAAGATCTGAATTTGCATCATCCACATCCATCCAGCTCTATCCATCACCGGATCTATTCCCTAGTTCCATGCGCTCCTAACCGGCTCAAAGGTGTTGGTCGGTTTGTCGGTTTCTGGTTCAAACTCGACTCCTGGGTCGGTTGGGTCAATCGAGCCCAACCCGGAAGGTGGCGGTTCCGCTGGGCACTGTCGTTTTTCTACACCGTCGGATTTCAAAGGAACTTCAACTTCATCATAACTGGAAAATAAACAGGTAGATTCAATTAACACTGGTACCAACACTTTTAAAATGCTATCAATGTTATTATATTGATCCAGTACAAAAACAAAACCCTAACTCATTTTAATCAATGATTTTAGCGGCAATTAAACAAGATCTAGTACGACGAAACATAATGAATTTAAGATCTGAGACATTTGGAAATGAGTGCATTGTGCTTTTTAAAGACAATGTTATGCTTCATATATGACGTCATCTTTAGCTCGTTTAGAACAAACTATTTCGAACCGAAAGCAGGTTTCTTCGTTAGGTATTGTCGCTCCAACGCGGGTGTTCTCATCACGGAAGCCGCAACTATCGGCGACTCACCGGTGGATTACTGACCATCCTTGCAATGAAACCGGCAATGGACATTAAGATGAACCTGCAACTAGGGCTGGCAATTTTACACGAATACACGACACGAACCTACACGAAGTTAACAGGTATCGTGTATGGCCTTAACAGGTATCGTGTACCAAACAGGTAGACACGAGATTACCTGTTAATTTTCGTGTATAAACAGGTTAAATACCTGCTTACCTGTTAATACCCGTTAGTAGACGATAAGAAATTAAATTAAATAAAACTCATCAGCGATGTGCGTGTGGGTTCCTTAATTCCTTTCTATTTTCATTCCTCATTCAATTCAAAAAATAAAATAAAACCCTAAACTCCCTCTGTAACTCTCAGATAGCATGTCGTGTTCATGTTTTTGTTCGTGTTAACAGGTATTAACAGGTAATTTTCGTGTATAATAGTCGAACAGTCATGTTAACAGGTATTAACAGGTAATTTTCGTGTATATCGTGTCGTGTTTGAAAAACAGGACACGATAAGTTATCGTGTCGTGTTCGTGTATGGGATTTCGTGTATCGTGTCTTATCGTGTCGTGTCTTATCGTGTACGGGTATACATGATATGCCAGCCCTACCTGCAACGATGGATACTGCTTACAATAATGTTCGAAATCTCAAGATGATGTTTTTGAAGATGTACATGTTATAGGATGTGAGGGGAATTGACTGAAATGCCCTCATGTGCAACGCATGTGAGGGCATTTAACTGAGTTTTTAGACCAAGTTAGTTGTAAAGGTTATACTCTGTAGCAAAACATGAACATAAAGGTTGGTTTTTGCCGATTTCATAGTGAAAGGTACGAAGTGCAGTTTGGGTATAACATAAAGGTTGATTTCTGAAATTTTGTCAAAAAAATAAAATAATAAACAAACTATAAACCGAAGTTTTAAAACCACAAACGTAAAATACAAAAATAAAGTTAATCAATATCTACTCCTCGTCTACACGCTAAACCCATATACAATACCAAAAATACTATATTTTGAAATAAACTCGGTTTGCAAAAAAGTTAAGAAGTACAAGTTATTGTCAAATAATTAAATGAGATGCTTAATTAATTATTGAACCATCATGTAGTTTCCCGTGAGAATCTCTACGGCGAACCATCACGCGTGTCTAGGTCACCTCCTACAACCAGTAGTGGATACAAAAAAATTTTCTAGAGGGTTCTTTTGATAGATTTTTAGTAATTCACACTATTTTTTTTTTCCAAATTATACAAGGTTTTCAGTATTTTTTTCGTAATTTCTAAACTAAAGGGGTTCCTAGAAACCTCAAAAAAACCCACTAGATCCGCCCCTGCCAGCTTGGTGTCCACGAGTGAAAGTTATGGCACATGGGCTCACTGCTTGGGAAACATGGAGCACTGCCGGATGGAGTTATAGGCACACTGTAACATGAATTAAAAACGTGTCATCTAGTTTAACACTATGCAAAGAAATAAACAAAGGAAGTAATGGATTGTTTTAAGGATAGAGTAATGGAGATCTTAAAGTTCCCTAGGGAAGAGGAGGAAGACTGTTGAAAACAGTTAATAATAACAACGTTGTCTATTGGAAGTTGCAAATTTTGAATATTGAGTACTAAGATATTCAAGTGGGCCCCATTAGTATCCACTAACCAATAGGATAGACTTCCAGTTACATATAAAAAAGGATATTGAAACTAGGATCAAGATGAGTTCCAGTGATTGATATCTTAACTTATGTTGCACGTTTTTTACAAGTTCAATACTTACTTTAACCGGCTATTCTAGTTGACTATATAGTTTATTTTTTATAACTAGAACAAGTGATAAAATATTAAAATAAATTATTTAAATGATACTATTTGAAGAACTCCAACTATTCATAGTTTGTGTTATACGAACTCGACCAATGGCTTACATACTTTGATCAATCATGAGTTGGTTCCGATTGTTACCACCAGCCATCTCGACTTACAACATGCGTCTTACATTGATCATATAATTCCCAAATTAATCATACATGGCTCGTATATCGACAAATTTGATCCAAATGCAAGGGTCATCCCAAGAGAATTTAGCGACGAATGGAAGAGTTGCATGCACATGAGTAAACAACAATCAAGGGGCCACATGAAAAGAGTTCAATTTGAACATGTTGCAACTTGCAAGTATATATCATCCCAAGAGAAATGGCGAATGAAAGAGTTGCACATGAGTAAAGAGCAAGTAAGGGGTGGGTCACATGAAAATATCTGGGACCATTTACATCAAACAACACACAAACAGCAGCTAAACATGAGCAACTTGCATAATCTTTTATATTAAATTTAGCCCACATATTTGTGCTTCCTTAAAGAGTTAAAAGAGCATCTTAATTAATTAATTAATAGTTAAGGCTGCACATGAAATAGGCTTTAGGTTTGGGCACTTGTACAGAGGTTATGAGCTCATATGTTTGAGCCTTGAGGAATAGATGACTGATGAGCTTACATTCCAAATTTCCGACTATGTAGTCAAAATACGGCAATAGGTCACGAGATGACCCATTGGGCCCAATAGATCTAGCTTTAGAAGAGAACAGGTGACCCACACTACTACACAAGGATGCTGAAAGAACTAAACCCCTCTGGGTCGGTTACGGGTTACCAAGAAGGGTCGTATTATTGGCACACCGTGGATTCTTAAATCAACACCTTTAATACGGGTCGTATAGACCTATATGGGTCGTATAGCTTTTTTTTATTTTCAATAAAGACTGATCACTGATGTGTCAGTTTTTTTTTCTTTTTTTACAATTTTTTTATTCATTTATCTATAGTTTTAACAAATTTTTCTAATATATATTATATATATCTACAGAAACGGGATCAGGAGAAAACGGTTGGAAGTGTGAAAACGGTGAGAACGGATCCTGGCCGAACACGTGGCGCACGATTTAATCAAGGCGAAGGGGCTTTTTTTGTCCTTTTATCCTCTTTTCCAATGCATCTGTTACACACCGTTGTCATTTGTGGCGTGTAATTAGAAACAATAACTCCCTGGCGTTTTTTTTTCCCAGATCTGCTCGATGAATTAATCGTTTTTTTGTTACAAAGTAAATATATATGCGTTTATGGCGTTCCCAAATTCATTGTAATCGATTAATAATTCAAACATCTTGGCGTCCATAACGTTCCCAAATTCATTATATACCTTTAATAATTCAAACATTACAAATTTTTGGCGTTTTTGTAGATCTGTCCAGTTGGATTAATCTCTTATATCTTATAAAGGTAAAATATCTTAGTGTTCATGGCGTTCCTAAATTTATTATAATTCATTAATAATTCAATACAACTAAGATGAAATCAAACTAAACTAATACTCTTCTGTGGATGGCATTACATCAGAGATGTACTCATCGTTTTGGTCATCACTTTCTTCAGACTCATCATCATCATCTAGGTCGTTGGCGTATAACACCATAATCTGGTTTAGCCTTTCTCACATCCTATATTTAAATATCATCACAACCCTGGATGTTGCATCATTCGAATGTGCTAAATCACAGAGTTGTTCAATAAGGTGTAGTTTATCTGTGTTCAGCACTTCGTCCATCGTCAATGAATAATCCACCCCGTGTTGATAAGTCACTTTCACTGTCCTTGATTGTTCATCCAAAATCCAACTGGTAACTGTTGGTAGATCAATAACGTCATCATCGTCGTCATCATCATCGTCATCGTCATCGTCATCATCATCATCTGCTGGAAATGTTCTCTTCAATCTTCTTATTACCGTTTGAATCCTTTCACAATTGTTGGCCGTTGGAACCCCAAGGGCCAGAATATTCCTCTGAACGGCCTCATCCATACTAAGTATGGCCTTGATGGTCTTGAACTTTAGGAGAAGTTTAGGATGAAACACGAAACGTCTCTCCGACCTATCAAACCTCCTTGCAATAACCTGAGCCATTTTTAAGCTCTATGGCGTTTTAGAGAATTTATGGCGTGTTTAGACAATGTGTGGCGTGTTAAGTTTGTTAACGTGTTCTACTTATATAATGACCTTTTTTGGATCGAGGTAGATTAGGTCTATATGTTTTTGGCGCTAAAAAAATAGTAACTATATTTTTTTAATGTGTATTTTTTGTATCTTTTGTCATGTGATGTAGGATGCAGACCTATAATGTGACAAGTAATTATGGAGTTTTGAAAATATAAAAAAAAATACAACTGCCATGGGGTGGTTTATAATATAATAAATGTTAGTAATAAAGTTTTCGTCGTTTCAGTTACTATTTGTAGTTACAGTTTGTTCAGCTTTTGAGTAATTTTTAAGATTTTTTTAATATTACTTGAATAAAGGAATTTTATTATAGTTTTGGCATTTTGACGTTTGTGGCATTTTGACGTTTTATAAGCAATTTAGAGGAATAATGTATTTTATTAGCGGAAAATTAGATAACAAACCACAGTAAATGACACCAAAAAAATTGAAAAGAAAAAAAAATTAAAATCTTAATATAATTTCTCATCCAAATCTTCACTGTCATCAGTCTTTTCTTCTTGAAGTTTTTGTCCCCTGAACCTTTGAATACCTTAGATAGATGCCGATTTTTACATAGTTGAAACGCCCGGCTCTAGACGAAGCTGATCATTCAGTAAAATATGGCATTTTGGTTTTTGGTGTGATCTATTGTTGTTGATTGTTGAAGTGGTTTTGTGGATGGTTGGAGACATAGATCGATGTCGTATGTGTGGATGCTATTTTCTGGGTGTGACTGTGAGTGGGTTTTTCGCTTGTTTGATCTTTGGTCTTGATCTTTATCTGTATCCCACTCTTCATGATTAATAATGGAGTCCAAAATAGCATTTACACTGGCATCGGTTTCTTCTTCTCATCGAAAACTTCTTCAAGAACAAAGCACACAAAATGACATATCACTGTCATCAGTCTCTTTTTCTTGAAGATTTGTTCATCTCATTCAGCAAAATCTTATTGAGTTACCCCCCTCACCTAAGAATCCATTCAGTGAAACTTCATGGAGAACAATACTGAATCTCCAAGAAATGACGTTTGCCATCTGTGGTTGTTTTAACTTTTTTGGGGTTTTAAAGTGAATGGTATTTTGGAAACATGGCGTTTGTTTTTGGGTGTGATCAATGGAAGGTCCTGAGACGTTTGTTTATATAAGATGTTTTTTGTCGTAGTTTAGGCGGGATTTTATTATAATAAATGTTAGTAATAAAGTATCCATCATTTCGGTTACTGTTTGTAGTTACTGTTTGTTCAGCTTTATCTGTTAAGGCTGTAACACGTCCTATCTTTCAAGTTTGGCGTTTTGTATTTAATGGCGTTTTGTAGATAAAGATGATAAAATACACTAATTAACTTTTGGTGTCTGGCGTTTGTGGCATTTTGGCGTTTTATACTAATGAGAGAAATATCGTATTTTATTATTTGAAATGTACTTAACAAACACAGAAAAAATTACACAAAGGAAAGAAAAGAAAAGAAAAGAAAATTAAAACTCCTCATCAGAACGGACTTTGTCTGATAAGTATCCATCACTCCCCTCGTCTTCTTCTTTCAGTTTCTCATCCAAGTCATCACTTTCACTTTCATTCGCCTCTTGTTCTTGAAGATTTTGAAGCCTCCATTCGAACATGTCCTACAACAACGCCGATTTTACGTTCATGTGTGTGTTCAAACATGTTGCATTGTGTAACTCCTCCAGGAACCCAAGACCCTGTTGGTCATGATGTTTTCAAGCATGTAGTCTTCCTACTCCCCGTTGTCACATATAACCGTGACCATGTCAGCGTCTTCATCAAAATGCAATGATCTGATGACTGGGTCGATTTTTGTATTTGCCTTGTTTGGTCCAAATTTCCTGGTTAATCTTATTATAACCGTATGTGTTTTATCACAGTGGTTATCAAGATGGACGCCAAGTGCTAGGATCCCCCTCTGTACTTCTTCCAAGTTCAATATGGCTTTGATTGTTTTAAAAAACACTTTTCTTTTGTTATCAAAACGGATTACACTTCTTTTGATTCTGAGGGTGTATCTCCATGAAACGATGGTTCCCATTTTTCTCCCTTTCAGAGGGTTTTTTTTTTTTTTTTTAAATTTGTCATTTTGTTTAAAGATGGTGTTTTTAGTATAATCAATGGAAGTGATGATGGAAGTGATGGTAATGTCGTTTATATAATGATGTTTTTGGCGCGTAGTTTAGGAGGGAATTTTTTGTAATAAATGTTAATAATTAACTTCAGTTACTGTTTGTTTGCATCTATCTGTTAAATTCGTAACGCGTTTTATCATTAAGGTTTGTCGTTTTAGATAAATATGTCGTTTCTTCTGGAAGTTACTGATGTGTATGGAATGTAGGTTAAGGCTGGAATTTTGAAATGGCATTTTGCTCATTAGTTTGGCGTTTTGTATTATAGCAGTAAAAAGTCCCTTTTACCCTTAATAAAGCACGTCCAAGTAATAAAGTTGATGTTATTTACGAAAACGCCACCGCGCCATTCTAATCCATAGATTATGTTGATCCAACGGATGAGGGTGTTCTCACCGTTTTCACACTTTTAGGCGTTTTCGCTAAATCCTGGCCCTATATATATATATATATATAGGGGAAGGTTCAAATGAAAACCACTAGTTATTGTGAAAACTCGAAAACTAATTAAAAAAGCCAAAAAAAATACCAATTTTTTTTTGCATATTAATTTTCGCAGGTTTTTTTATAAAAAAAAAAATTTCAAATTTTTTTTTTTGTGTAGTGCACATGTGTAATAATACTACACATGTGTATGTGTACTACACATGTGTATTATTACACATGTGTACTACAATTTTTTTTTTTTTTTTTTGAAAAAAAAGTTTTTTTTCATATATAAAAAACTAGAGATTTTTATAAAAAAAATTGAAAAAAAAAATTTGTGTGTTTTTTAGGCTTTTTTTAGTTAGTTTTCGAGTTTTCACAATAAAAGTGGTTTTCATTTGAACCATCCCCTATATATATATATATATATATCTTCCTATATAATAAAGGAAAACATGAGTAGGCCACGTGTAAGCATATCCAGACCCCCTTTCTTCTTCCCACGTGTCAAGTTCCCCTGATTTCTTTATGGGAGGTTGCCGACAAAAACCCAGATCTCAATTCAAAATTCAAACTGACTTTATTTTTCTCTCTCTTTCTCTAAAAAAGATTCATGTATGAAAGTCTAGCCTCATCCACATCTCCATTATCATTCATCCATTCTCCTCCCCTACTCATTTATTAAAGAATTTTCATGGTCTTTTTGTTTGGTGAGATGTGCAAGTTATAAGGTAAACATGTTTCTGTTTGTGTAATGTGATACGAGCCCTAATTTCCCCTTTTCATTCTCCCCCTCTTTGTTCTCTAATTAACCTCTTTAAGAATATTATTTACACTTCAATTTGGATGAAAGTTAACATTTTTATGAGTTTTTGGTGCTTGAAACATGAGGGTTTGTTTTTTTTTGTTCAAACCTTTGTTGATTGAGTTAATCAAGTTGTGGATCTGGTGTGTTTGATTCTGGAATTGGTTAGCTAAAGTTTGTTACTTTTATATAATTTCAAAAGAAGAAAAAGATAGTGATTTGTGTTGTGTATATACATTTCTAAAGCGAGCTGGTATCGCTGCTAAAAAAGAGGCTCCGGTTAATTTCCTAACGGACCCGAAAGAGGGGAGGTCTTCCCTTCGACCAGCCGATGTGCTGGTTTTTGGATGGTCCGGGGGTAAGCATGCTTGCATTGATCTCACGGGGGTGTCGCCTCTTGCCGGTTTCAGGGGCAGTGGTTTTGTTTCAGGGCAAGCGACGCGGAAGGCTGAGGCGGGGAAAATATCCAAGCACGAGCAGGCCTGCATAGATAATCAACATGCCTTCCTTCCTTTCGCGTTCGATACCTTTGGTTGTCTGGCCCCTGTGGCGTCCGGTTTCTTGAAGCGGGTTCAAAAGGCAGCACTTGCGCATGCGACAGTGTCTGTAGGCCATAGTTATGTGTTTAGCCGAGTAGGATTTGCAATTCAAAAGGGGGTGGCGGCGCAGCTTGTTGCCCGTCTACCAACTCATGATTTGTAATTTGCTATACTAAGTTTATATAATGATGTAATGTAAATTAAAATTTCTAAATTGAGATGTTATTTAATTTCAAGATGGCCTTTTTGTTGCTTTCTTGAATCTTTTTCATCCATAGAAGAAAACCCAAGTTGTATTTTTTATTAAAGTTTTTGGGTTCTATAGTTTTTCAGTTTATTAGTTTATTGACATATGATATGTTATATAACAAGAATTGGGTTTTGATATGTGATGGGAGTGTCTGATAATTCCCTACTAGATTTGAGTCATTTGGTTAAGTTTGTATCTTGGATTTATTGGGGAAAAGTGATATAAGAAGTGATATAAGTTTTGTGTCTGGTGAAGTCAACATGGCTGATGTTGGTCAAACCATATGTTGTGAATGCGGATTGAGAGTTTCGGAGTCTAGCGTTGGTTACCGCTGTCAAAAGTGTAGCCGCGTGTTTTGTGAGGGTTGTGTGCGAGGATACGGTTCGTTTGCTGAGCTTGATATCCGACCGTGCAAGTTTTGTCCCGATTTCGAGAGTAAACAGAAATTTGGGGGCAAGTTTAGTCATAAGATGCATCCATGTGATTCGCCCCGACAAAGCCCTAAACTATCATCACCAGATTATTCCGGTGAGTGATTTGACGGGTCTTCGCTTAACTCAGTATCCGTTTGCCGCTCCACGAGCAGGTACTTTTTTGCTAAACTTTTAGACTTAACCCGTTTGAGATAAACACAACTTGAATGACCCATTTGTAACCAATTAGTGTAGCTATCTATAGATGATTATGAGGCTGAGTATATGTATGCAGTTTCCTCGTAGAATGATAAATGTCCAAATTCAGAAAATGAAGCTTATTCTCCTTTTGTTTCATAATCAACCAACTGACCAAGAGCATCTTTTATTGGTTTTAATGATTTTTTTAAATATTAACGCATGATTTGACATTCATCTAGGTTGTACAATTGTTTTCTTGTATGGATAAAATAAGCTATATTGAGTGGGCCCAAGATTCTGAATACATACTATGTGGACTTTACAAGAAGCCCATGATACAAGCATGGTCATTAGCACAACCTGAATGGACATGCAAAATAGATGAAGGTTGTAGGATCATTGTTTGACCCGATTGAGTCGATCAGAAGAGCTTTATGTCCAGTTCAAAGGCGGAATCAGAGAACTAGACGCGAAAACAGCTTGATACTCTAATATCTGTCACTTATATTGCTTTTAACAAAGATTACAACCTTGACAGATCTCGGCAGCACTTCGTTACAATTCTGGAAGTCGTGCCAAATGAACAAACATGTGCACTATTTATAGGGTGGAGGTTTAGCTTATATGGACATGTCCATATAAGCGAAACCTGTTGCTTATGGTTTCGCTTTTATGGACAATGTCCATATGAGCGAAACCTCTTGCTTAATCACTAACCTTCGACTCTAGAACCTCGTGCACTGGTTATTCTAACCTATTCTATTACGTTACATGATACAAGACGAAGTCAATAGACGTAATGCACTAACAGACTCCCCCTCGAATATTGACGAAGTCTTCAGTGACTAATCTTCAATACGACACATCTTCAGTCTTGATCATTCTGTCTTTTCTTTCAAGTTGTAACATTGTAAGCATCCAACAATCTTTCTCTTCTCCTATCAGCTTCAGGCTCCCCCTTTCATCAAGCTTCTGTGCTTTGGGATCGACACCTAACTTTCCATCTACAAGCTCCTCTTTGCTTCAAGCTTGTCTTCAGACTCCCCCTTAAACTCTGCTCTCGGGATCGTAGTCTGGACTATCTGCAAACACTCAAACATTCATAAATACAATGTTTTCATATTATCAATCAATCTTCTCTAATCCACTTCCCCTAAAACTTCATTGATCTAGCAGCATTAAAGAATCCAACTCCCTCATAGTTTATCATCCAAGTTCAAGTTAATGACCTTGGAGATATCACAAACTGTTTTTGAAATTTTTGATTTTTTAAATCAAGTTTCAAATTAATGAACTTGTTTTATTTTCAGAAACACAATCAGCTTACTTAGATTTTGAAACTCAGCATTTCAGATATCGGTTGTCGAAAATAAACCAGAAATCAAAATCTTTTTGTATTTTTCTGAAAATATAAAGCAGTAAAGAAATATGTACAAACATATTTACATACAATATTTTTGTTTGAGTTTGCGTCAGAGGATCATATTAGTTTCTGACAAGTCACAAGTACCGTTGAGCTTAGTTACACATTAAGAATTAAACAATTCACTTAGATTGTCGATATACTGATCCACTTAAATTTTCATACAAACTTCAACTGATTCAGGATACGAATTAGGTATTTTAGGAACTTAAACTCATTCATGTGTACCACCTCTTGAATATACTCCCGTATCCAGATCCCAATATTCAGTCTTACAGGTGAGTATACCTAGATGATATCTGTAAGGGGAATAAATTATAGTACGAGACTGTGAGAGCTCAGGTCAGAACTTTCGTTCAGCAGAGAGATGACGGTTCGACTTTGGGTGTGTCCCTTTTAGAGGATCTTTTTTACAACAGCCATGATTAGCATTTTTCAATGTTTCATCATTTTTTAGCTGAGGGTTGCGCTATGTTTCAAGCAATGCGGAAAGTATTCTTCAGGGACTAGGCCATTGCTTCCGCAAAATCAGAAGTCCCGAGATAATACCCCAGATATCACTAAGCATAAAGACCTAGTATCTCAGAAAGAGGGACCTTTCAAACGAGATTTCAGGGGTTACCTATATATCCAAGTAGTGTTCCCTATGAAATAAGCAAGTTTGAATTTAGGTTTATATCCCGAAAAAGTTTACTAAATGTATAAAAATCTACCGGCATATCATCAGCGAGACTGTTTAACGCTATTTAATCATTACATTTCTTTAGCATACTGTAACTGTCTACTGATGTACTATCATTTCCTCTTTTTACGCAAAAACTCAATTTTTCATTTTATCATGTTTTTGACTTTTTCAAATTTTCAAATGTTTTTGTATTTTCTAACAATTTTTCTCCCCCTAAAATGCAAAATCATTTAAAGAAAATTTGACAACCAACACTGATAGCTTTATCTCGCCATCTATTTTCTGCTTCAAGTGCACTGATTTGCAGAAAAATAATGTACCCCCATGATTTACAACACATTGATATTTACAGTTTGAAAACCGTTTTTCAATCTGATGAAAGTAATCATGTTTGTTCAGCCGTGAGGGTTTCGGCGTATTCAATCAACACATATTTTTGTATTTTTCTATTTTTGACAAAAATTAAAAACAAACATATTTTTGATTTTTCAAATTTTAACAAACTAAAACATATTTTTGGTTTTTAATTTTTCAAATTTTTAGGGTTTTTTAAAATATTGTTTATTTATGTACAGAATGAGAATAAACTTCCTGCTTCAACAACCACAGGATCCAGCAGCCTCCTCTCCTCGTTGTGCCAGGCTGCTCCAACCTCCATTCTCACAATCTTTGAATTCCATGAGCACCTGCATAAACAAACTACTCAATTACTTGAACAATTTAGCCCAGGTCTGTTGAACCTTAGGCATTTCAACACAATAATTTTCATTCAATGCTGGAAATTCTTTGTCATTTTTCACAAAAACTTTCTCAAATTTAACTTCAACTTTCTCATCTTTTACCAATTCAACATGTTTCTTAACACTCCATGTTTGACCTTTTGGTGTTCCTCGTTTGTAAAAATGTGAATCTTTTTGAACACTTTGATTTTGAACAACATTTTTTGGTTTCCAAAACTCTTGTGGTTTTGTTATATCAACAGTTGTTTTCCAACTTTGAGTTGTTCTTAATCTGGGTGTGTGAGAATTCCATGTCTGTCTTGAATCGAACCTGTTTAGGTTTGATTTCCAATTTTGATTCGAAGCAAACTTGTTTGTGTTGTACATCCAAGTTTGTTTTGAGTCAAATCTGGTTGACCTTTGTCTCACATTCTCAGATTTTAGTTTCTCAGCATCAATCTTCTTTTTGTCAACATCCACAGGTTTTAGATTAGGACACTTGCGTGCAAGATGCCCTTTTTTATCACATTTGAAACATGTTCTCATGGACACATCTTTGACCTGTGGTTGTTGCTTTTTCTTTTTAGCAAAGAACTCATCATTAGACTGTCTCATTTTAAGTTCTTTTTCTTTTTCTAAATTGTCTCCTTGAACAAAACTCATTTTTGCCTGATAATTTGGCATTTCATTTTTGTTTCGATTCTGTTTCTTCTTATAACCCAACCCATCCTTCATGTTCTTCTTTTTGAAACCAGGTTTGTTATACTAACCTTTATGACTCTTACCAACAAACTTTGAAATCTCAGACTTCTCAATCTCAACCATTTTGAACACTTTATCAACCTTTTCTGAAATCACATTCTGAATCAGGAATACAACATCTAAGAATAATTTGTCTGATCCAATCATGGTATAAACCAATCCCTCTGAATCATCATTCAAATTTTTCTCGGATTTTGTGTTTTTCAGATATCCATCATGAAGATTTCCTTCATCTTCATCTTGTGATTCAGATTTACCTGTAACACTTGACTCTTCTTTCAACACACTTTCAACAACTTTACCTACCACCTCTGAATCATGAGAATCATCAGATTTGGAATAGGTTATGTCAATGTTGTCTGGCAATTGGTCTACAATGTTGAAAGCTTTTTTGACCTTTTCCTCATCATAAAATGCAAATTTTCCCGGTGGTGGAACTTGATGAAACTTGATGAAACTCTGAGCTAATGCCTTTCTTATTCTGCTCAGACTCACCATCACCCGGTTTTATATTGAAAATTCTTTCAAGCACATATGACGACACGTGGTAACTTTTTAACTTGTTGTTATCCTGTTCTAAATCAGCAATCTGTCGCTTCAACTTAGCAACATCCTCAATATAGGAATTAACAACATCTTGTTTTATAGCATACATTCGTTTAAGTTCTTTGGTTGTTTCAGAAAGATAATTCATTCTTGATTGAGCATATTTCATTTCGTCTTTTACTTTATCATATGACTCTTTTATAATGTGATATGATAATTTCATTGAGTCATATTCCTTTTTCATTTCTTGACAAGCAATTTCTTTTTGTTCACATTCATTTGTTATTTTCAAAACATTTTCTCTCAAAACTTCATTTTCTTTCTCTAATTTGTTACATTTTTCTGAAAGTTTTCATCATTTTCTTTAAAAACCTTTTTTTTTTCTAACATCTCTTTGCATTTTTCTTTGAAAATGTTTTCTATTTTTGTGAATTCAAGATCTCTTGTTCTGAATTGCTCATCTTTTTCAGTACAAGCTCTGCACGGTTCCATGCATTTCTTGCACTGATCAATCAGTTTCAAGTTTTCAGAATCAGAATTTACCTCAGTGATTGGCACTTCGATGTTTTCAGCAACCTCTGTCTGCTCAGCAACATTCTGCTTTTCTTCAACACCGACTTCATCACCAACATTATCAGCTTCCTCATCCTCATTCTTTTCTTCTTTTTCTTCTTTCTTTACCTATTCTTCAATCTGCTGTTCTTCAGTAACAACTTTCTCAATCTCTTCATTCACAACAACTTCTTCACTTTTGATTTCCTTCACAGCTTCAACTTCAACAGTTTATGCTTTAACCTCTTCAGCAGCTTTCTTCAGATTGTTCACCATTTCTTCAACATTCTTCTTCATTCTCTCCTCATCCCTTTTTCTCAGACACGATAACATAGCATATCTGATCTCCTTTTCAAATCTCTTAGCGTATGTGTCATCTTTCAATACATTTCTATAGTATTCAGCTCTCAACGGGACTTTGAGAAGAACATCATCGAAGATTATGTCTTTCTTGGGAACAACCGGTTCTCCTTCTCTGTTATAATAGCATTCTCTCTTTTTATCCCATCTTTTGCTACTGACAGCCATCTCATACTCCTCCTGCATGTCATCCATTCTGTTGTAGACCACGTTTCTTTCTCTGTAGGTCTTCTCACTCAAGATCTCTTCTCGAGTTTTCTCTTTGATTTCAACTTTTTCTTCACGGATTTCAGCAGTGTCTTTGTCTTTGTTTTCATCTTGAATCTCAGCAACAAAAGCAAACTTTCTTTCTTCTGTCATAGCTCTCCCATGAGCTGTTTTTCGAACATTCTCTAAACGATCTTCTTCTGGACAAACTGTGCTCCAGTCAAATCCTTCATCGGGATAGATTACTGCATATGCTCTTGACTTTTCTTTTGGTTTATCTTCAATCAACTTTGGCTCTTCTCTGCTTCGATGATAGATCGCCTTTCGATAATAGTCATCGTTGAAAGGACGTTCATTTCCTTCAGCACCTTCAGAGTTTCTGCATTCTCTATTGAAATGACCCTTTTGCCTACATCTGAAGCAGGTCACTTTGGATTTGTCAAATCCAAGCTTTGTTGATGCACCTCCAAGAGATTGTTTTCCGCTAATCTCCATATACCTCTGAGCTCTTCGAATACAGCTAGCTAAACACCAACGGATGTCAATGAGCTCCATCTCTTCCGGATCAATCTGGTCGTAATCTTCTTTGGTCAATTCGGAGTTTCCAATTTTGCCAGCTACAAGACCTTCATATGACTCCAGAACAGATGCAAGGAAACTCATTTGCTGCTTAGCTGCATTTATGCTCATTGCAGGAGAATTCTTCAGTTTAAGAGCAATGTTGCACATAATTTCTTCAGATTCATCAGAATTTGTCTTTGAAGATGAATGATATCCAGAATGATGACTTGTTGACGTTGTTGGTGGTTCTTTCATCTTTTCACCACTAAGTGCTGTTTTTGGTGAACCAACGCTTTTATCAGAAGGCACACTGCCTTTGTAGTACAAGCCAACGTTCTGTTGATGTGAAGAATCAGTCATCTTGTTTTGCTTTTGTAGCTCCAGATCATGACTTTCAATCTTTTCAAACAAAGCATCATGAGTAATTGTATCATACAAAGCATCATTTTTCAAAATAAAAACAAACGTTTGCCACTGATCAGCTCGTGGTAACGCTTCAATCACTTTGTCTATCAATTCCTCTCTTGGTTTCATTATCTCAAATCTCTCAAGTTCAAGTTTTAAATGGCAAAACCTCTCAATCATTTGCCTCACTGTCTCTCCTTTAATACAATCAAACAGATCAAATTCTTTCTTTAATAAAGCGATTTTGTTCTTTTTAATCTGTTTACCCCCCTCAGCTTTAATTCGTAAAGCTTCCCAAACAGATTTAGATGACCCGTCATGTTTTAATAATGCAAAAATATCATTTCTGATTGCTGACTGGATCAATGCTATCATTCTCTGTTCAGCTCCGAATTCAGGTTTATCTTCTCTGGAAAACTTCTTGAATACAAGATCTTCGCCTTTATCATCTTTTGGTTTTTTATATCCATACTCCAAGCAGAACCAACTTTCATGAGCATACGCTTTTGCCCAGTTGATGAAACGTTCTTTCCACCAGGTATAATCTTCAATGCTTTCCAGAGTTGGTGGCTTTAAGTGAGTTCCGTAAAAGTTATCATGCTTGATGTTTTCGTTGATCGCCTTCGTGATTGTTTTTGGTGTAACATTTGTAAGCTCAGACGATTCGGATGTGAATGCGTTGAAAAACGTGTTGTAGAATTCCTCAGCCATGATGTAAACCTTGACAGACAATCAAACAAAACACAATCAGTACAATCAATATCAAATAAATTGTAACAGACTGACACTCGATCGACGTGAAATGATCTCGACACGAAAAAATTCACTTTCGAGCGAAATAAGAAATTTGCAACTTGAAGCGAAATCAATCTTTGACACACTAGAGCGAAATCAGACTTTGGTTGTCCCTTTGAGCGAAATCACCAATTGATATGACACAAGAACGAAACTAGGGTTACAATGTACTTAAGAGCGAAACCCAGATGTCCTTAAAAGCAAAATCTGATAGTTCTTATGAGCGAAACCTCAAATTATGTCACATAAGCGAAACCAGGTTGTCATTGGAACGAAACCTCAATGTATTGATGTTCATATGAGCGAAATTAAGTTGACATATGAGCGAAATCTCTAGTAAATGTGTCACAAGAGCGAAACTATGTTGACAAATAAGCGAAACTAGGGATCTTTGGTGTTCGTATGAGCGAAACTAGGTGTTCACAAAAGCGAAATCACTCATTGTCCGTAAAAGCGAAACCTAGTCCGAACCAAATTTAGTCCATTTTTAAGTCGAATTTTGATGTGAAACTTTCAAGGCTTTGTCTATGTCCAATTTTCTATAATCTGTGAAATTTTGAACAGATTTCGACCGGTAAAACTTTCTGAAATGATGAAAGAAGGTGTAGAAGTCAGAATATAAGCGAAATCAAGCTAAACTCTTCTTCCTGAGCTCTGATACCACTTGTAGGATCATTGTTTGACCCGATTGAGTCGATCAGAAGAGCTTTATGTCCAGTTCAAAGGCGGAATCAGAGAACTAGACGCGAAAACAGCTTGATACTCTAATATCTGTCACTTATATTGCTTTTAACAAAGATTACAACCTTGACAGATCTCGGCAGCACTTTGTTACAATTCTGGAAGTCGTGCCAAATGAACAAACATGTGCACTATTTATAGGGTGGAGGTTTAGCTTATATGGACATGTCCATATAAGCGAAACCTGTTGCTTATGGTTTCGCTTTTATGGACAATGTCCATATGAGCGAAACCTCTTGCTTAATCACTAACCTTCGACTCTCGAACCTCGTGCACTGGTTATTCTAACCTATTCTATTACGTTACATGATACAAGACGAAGTCAATAGACGTAATGCACTAACAAAGGTCTAGCAGGGATTGCTTATGCCAGGTGGCGTCCAGACAGTCCCCACATACTCACCACATCAGAGTTCCAGTTACGGTTCACCGTTTGGTCACTTTTAAACACAGCATGTATACATGTGCAGTGGCCAAAACATGCTTCTAAAGGGGTGTCTTTCACCAGGGAGTTTTGCTGCAATATGCACAAGGCGTGATTGCAAAGATTATATAAACCTTATATCTTGCCAATCATGGGAAATCATGGGTGTTTTTGCTGTCGATACATTAGATCTTGCTGATGTTGAAAGGTCACCAGATGATACTGCGATTATTATATGGGACTCCCCTCTTGAATATAAGGTTTGCATTAATAGTTCTCTCTTTTCTAATACTTTTGTTACTTAATAGTTGAGGTGGATGTTATCTCATTACCTTTTATCATTAGCGGAGACTATTTTAGAAGATATAATTCCCTCTTTTATATGGGCGAAAAATGGGTCCAAATTCTGTCATTATAGCTAGCTGGTCAGATTGGGTTTCTTGTCCATGGGAATGTTATTGAATTGGTTGTAGGCTTTTTTGTTCGACTTGGACTGCTCAGGGCCTCTTGCTTTTTTTTCTCTTTGTTCTTTTCTTTTGTATTTGTAGTCCAGCTCTTCGCTGGTTTGTATAATGAAAGTGCTTGCTATTTAAAAAAAATACTTTTATAGATATAGATTTTTTTAACACAACCTGTAACCCGTGAAGCTCACTGGGATATAACCTAGTATATATATATAGGATGAGGATCATAACAGAACACTAACTATTGCGAGAACAAAAAGAACAACTCTAAAACACTCAATTTTGGGATTTAAGTTACATGTTTTTTTTAATTTTATTTTCTTACATTCATATGTATATTATATATACATAAAAAAACCATATTTTTTTACCTACACGTAGCTTACATACATGTTGGTAATTTAACCTACACATAACCTACATATGTGTAGGTTATACAAAAAGTGAAAATTTTCCATATTTTGTTTTGAATTCTAGTGTAAGAAACAATAAGTCTGACATTTGCAACATTTTGCATTTACGTTTTAGCTTTTTAGGATTGAAAAAATAGGTGATTCATTGTGTTCTTGTAACACCCGTCTCAATTAACCAAGATTTTAATAATAAATACGCATTTTATGTGGAAATGCGACCTTTCAAAAACTTTGACAAGTTGACGTTCATACGTGATTTAAGTATTCGAAATATAGTAACAATTGTTTACATAGATTGTTTATAACTAAAACAAAATGAGATTTTTTTGCGGAAGCCTTAAAAGACATGTGTTCGGTTCACTTCATTGCTTGATCGCCATCCGAAAGCTTGCTATTACCACCTAATTTCAAAACCAACATAAAAGTTAGTTTTGCATACTTAAAAACATGTTAAAACAAGTTCCATAGTCAAACAAACAAAATAAATATAATTTTCCAGTTTTACGTCTCTCGCGCCACGCGAGAGACTTCTTTCAATCTTTCGCGTGCTGCGACGAAGCCCGTGTGTCGCGCCAAGATCCCGTTTCCCTTTCGCGTGCCGCGGGGGAAACCATTTTTTAGCAGGTCCGTTTCTGGACCTGCATTTTCTGCCCAGCTCTAGTTTTGACGAAAGTGCAAACTTCCAAAGGGCATAACTTTATAACTACAAGTCCGTTTTTAGTGATTCTTTTTCCTGCGAGTTCATAATTTAATTCTTCATCTCATGGAATAAAAACCCGACATCTGAATTCACAAAATTTTAGATTTCAAGCTCTCGGCTTGAAATTCAATTATAACACCTTTTTGACCCGTTCATGATTTATTTAAACAACTTGTTTGTTACTCTCAAATGCTCGTAGACAATCATATTTTAAATGTTTCCTATCACGCAAGGTGCGAATCACAGGTTATTACATATCATTAACCCGTTTATGCTATTACGCTTATTTGGCCCGTTAAGGGTATTTAAGCACCCCAAGCGTCGAACTCGCTCTACTCTTTTTGCCCTTTACATTTCCTCATATAAAGTATCTACCTATATTCTATAATCACCATACGAGTTCCTAAATAACCCATATGGGTCGTTTGCCCAATTTACCCATCAAGGACTTTTTGGTCAATTCTAGTCCTTCATTTTACGACGAAGGGCATTCACTAATATTTTACTAAAATATCACTTCTAACTACAATACAAAATATGCGTACCTGGCTCGGGTCAAGTATTGACCCGTTTTAATACCTTGCATTAATGATTTGCTAATTTATAGCAATGCAAATTTCCATAAACCATTTTTATCCTGTGAGCACTAGACTCGACAACACTCATTAGTCGTTATTTGTTAAATGGCGCTAAAAATCACCATTTAACCCGTTTGGTCTAAATGACCAAACATTTTGCATTTGTATTTGAATGGTATATATATTTACCATTTCGTTATTTAACCCATTTCGGCTTACGCTGTAGGGTATCTTTTAACTTTAACTTACGTTTGTCGACGCGCGACTAATCCCCGTTTTATTCCTGTCGTTATTATGAATTACCCCATAGGGCAACATTTCAAAATTCGTTGTATGTTTGTCATTCCATGACTATATTACCATTTACCCATTTTTACCATTCATCATGGTTTTCCATCATTTTACTTATTCCGAGCCGTATCAATTACGTCGGAACACCACATTTTAACCATTAGCTAAACATATTCGTAACCCTTATAATAATAAGACATTCTATAAAAAAAATGAGTGTAAGCTTTTCTTACCTCGCGTCCGCGCAAACATTCTTCGCATCCATGATCCGTTTGACCCGTTCCTTTTAACAAGCTCCCACCTAGCTTGTTTAGAGTCAAACTATATCATGACATCCATAAGATGGTTAGATTGGTCATTCTATATAATGGCCATCACCCTATGGACCTTTTTTTTACACACTTATCAATCAAAGCATCCCATATATTTAATAACTAGTTTTATACCATAAATCTTTTCATTCACTAACCGTTTGACCTGTTAGTGAAGTTACTTATACAAACTAGTTAGTAAGTGATTTTAAACACTTTAAGCATGTCACATAAAGTGCTATTTGTTCCCAACAATCAATACTTCATGCCTAAAGCAAGTATATACAATCATATGCCTTTTTCTTGGTTAATAAAAACATTATTTATGTGCAGCGATTTTCTATTCAGCTGCTGTAATTGACCATTTTGACCCATTTAAAATCTGAATTAGATCAACATGTTCAAAGATGGATCGTATAACTCTCAAATACCTTTCCAAGCATGTATGGTACGTCTTCTAATGATGTTTCTATGATTTTATATGATTTTTACCAAATCAGGACAACTTATTTTTAACCCAAACAGCATGCTGTCTTTTTGAAATAGCCACTGAATTCGACGTTTTTGACCCATTTAACATCTGAACCAAGTCATCATGTTAACTAACGAAATGCAGATTACTCAGAGACCTTTCTAGGCATATAAGGTACACACCCATACGATTTTTCTGTGATTTATAGTGAATTTTCAAAATTCAGGTCCGCACCATATTATTTAAGCATTTCATCGAACACTTGGCGGGTTTCGCATTCAAGATTAGTCTCTAACCTATCTCTTGAACACCTTACCCCAATTTTACCAACATATCATTACAAACACATAGTCTAGTATACATGATCGACATCAAGAACTTGATCGACATCAAGAACTTGAATTATAACACCAACTTTCTCAAACTAACATTCAAATTCATGTGTTCATCACATTGTTATAAAAACCCACTTAACACATATATGGGTGATTATCAATTTCATAGTTTTCAACACTAATTTATCAAATTAACAACTAGGGTTTGTTCCTAGACATGGTTTCAACTCAATATCATTCATACATTCAACATTCATTCATGCATGTTCATCAAAATTTCAAAATATCACCAAACTTCAAAATTCAACATACCTTGTGATCCCCTAAGCTAGGTGATCATGATTTTAGTTAGAGCCCCAATTTCCTAGCTTAATTTCCCTTGATTTGGCTGAATTTCTTGTGATTTAGGGTTTTGATCAAGAAACCTTTTTGGCTCCTGTGTAAATCACGACCAGAACACACACTTGAGTGTGTGTTTTGGTGTTTTGATTTTTATTAAATTAAAACTATTTTCTCATTTAACCCTTTTAGTCCCTCAAGTTTTTAGAGTTATCAAAAGGATTATAAACCAAGTTTTCTTTATTGTTTTCAAAGCACATAATTAACTAGGTTGATATTCCTAGTTACTTAGTGGGTTCCGAGAGTTATAACCCGGTTTATTTTAAGTCTCGTTAACTCGGGCTTCTTATAAACTTACTTTTCTCAAAGCATTTATTCTCCTTTTAATTAATATTTGGTTTATTTACTTAAATCCTAATATTTACTAGGTAAATTTTCACCACTAACGGTATTTTACCCGTCATTAATATTAACGTGGTTTGATTACCAAACCCGTTTTTGGGGTGTTACAGTTCTGCGTGTTCTCGCAATATTTTGTGTTCTGCATAGAACCTTCCTCTCTCTCTATATATATATATATATATATATATATATATATATAGTGAGGTTCATTGGGGAACACTAAAAAAGTGGGGAACCGACTCAAACGAACACCGATTGGACTCATTCCAGCGGCGTTGGAACAGCTCGTCGAACCCTAACTAGGATCTCTTAACCCTAAACCCTAAATATATTATGGTTTGGCTTTTAGGGTTTAGCTTTAGAGTTTAGCTTTAGGGTTTAGCTTTAGGGGTTAGCTTTAGGGTTTAGGGTTTAGCTTTAGGGTTTAGCCTTAGGGTTTAGCTTAGGGTTTCGCCTTAGGGTTTAGCTTTTAGGGTTTATAGTTTAGATTTTACGGTTTAGCTTAGGTTTTAGCCTTATTTTTTAGCTTTAGGGTTTAGAGTTTAGGAGTTATGGTTTAGGGTTCAGAGATCTTAGTTAGGGTTCGACGAGGCGGTTCCAACGCCGCTGGAATGAGTCCAACCGGAGTTCATTTGAGTCGGTTCCCCGTTGTTCCCCACTTTTTTAGTGTTCCCCAATGAACCTTCCCTTATATATATATATATATATATATTACATAAAAACATTTTGAAACATCTTTATACCATATACAATCCTTGGCAATCGAAGACATACCTCCCCTAACAAAATCGACTTTTGTGGGGAGTCGGTTTAGAGCACCTCTCCACCCGAAGAACTCCACTTATATTTTATCCAATGTTACAAAAGTCGGATTCCTCGGCTGAGTACTCGGCGAGTACTCGGTCCTCGGACCTCCACCTTGGCGACTTCCTCCTAGGCGGTCTCAACTAGTCGGCCTCGGGAGTACTCGGTCCTAGTCGGAGCCTAGTCGGCCTAGTCGGAGCCTAGTCGGAGCCTAGTCGGCCTAGTCGGTCTAGGCGGTCAACGTGGTTTGTTGACTTTTAATCGGTCAAACTCGGTCAAAATCGGCCTACTCGGACTACTCGGCCTTGTACTCAGACTAGTCGGACTTGTATTCAGAATATTTGAACTTTAAACATGTTTCATTTTAAATTATACCCAGTTGACATGAATTATGCTTATTTTAGCACATAAATAATATATAACAATTAATTTTCTTTATATTTACCATGTCCGGGTACTCCCCGAGTACTCTCCGAGTACTCCGATTACTCCCAACTCCCCAGTCGGCCGACTAGGGACTGCCTAGTGACTTTTACAACACTGATTTTATCTATACAAGATTTATGGTATGTTATTGTTTTATCTAGGAAAAATTACACTGTCCTTTATCTTGATACCCTTCTACAGGCAGTGTCCTTTTCAACGAATTTTGACAGGTTTTGCCCTTTATAGAGAATTTTGTTGCACGTTTTGTCCTTTGATCCTAACCCAGTTAGATTTTATTATTAAATCTAGTCATGTGACTTGCACATGAGGGTAATTTTATCAATTTACTCATTTTCTATTGTTTTTGTTTAAATAAAAACAAAAGAGAAGGCAGATCCTTCTCTCTACTCCATCTTTTTCTCTATCATATCTCTCACCCCTTCTCTCTCCCAAATTTATTAAACATCAAACTGAAGAAAAGCACAAAACCCACAAATTCATGTTCCCATTGATTATTCATCATCACCATCGATTCTATAAGTTTTATTTTCAATCTTCAAATCCTTGTTTAGATTCGGGTTATTCGATCTGCAAGTTTATTTGTTGTTCTTTCTGTAAATAGGTATGAAGGATGGGTCTTCAGGTGCGGCTCAGGTGGAGGTGAACGGAGGGGTAGTGGGTGGTTGTTGTATCGGCGTTAAGGCGGTGAAGATGGTGGTGAACCGGTGGGTGGATGGTGGTGAACCGCCGCCGCTGTTTCTGGGTTGGAGTTTGAGTCGGGTGGTGGTTAGGTGGATCTAAGGTTTTGGTGAGGTGGTGGTGGTTGTAGATCTAAGGTTTTGGTGGAGGTGTTGATGGTGGCGGCGGTGGAAGGTAGGTTAATGGTGGTGGCAGTCGGTTGATAATGGTGAGAGGTGGGAGATGGAGGTGGGATCTGAATGGTTTTGGTGGAGGTGTTGATGATGATGGTGGCGATGGCAGGTGGGTTAACCAAACCAACGTGATTCTCATTGATATTGATCAGCTTGTTGCACCCAGATGTATATGAGTAATCAGATCCTTTTCATCAAAATAGTGTGGTAGAGAGAGAAAAAAGAGCTGTAAAGAGATAGAGAGAGGTATAGAGAGAGAAAGAGAGTTATATAATAATTTTAAAAATGTTCTGTTTTATTTTTTAAATAATATTCAATAAATGGTAAAAAGACTAAAATACCCTTGGGTATCCAGATTTAACAAGAAAATCTAACTGGGTTAGTGTTAAAGGACAAAACGTGCAACAAAAACCTCTATAAAGGAAAAAATCTGTCAAAATTCACTGAAAATGACACCACCTGTAAAAGGGTATCAAGATAAAGGACAAAACGTATAATTTTTCCTTTTTTCTATGTGTGACTAAAAAGATAGTGTACTATAGGTTTGGTACATGTATCGTATAGTGTAGTATAGTATAGTATACTATGGTATAGGTGAAGTATAGGTCCCATATGAGCATACAGATGTAGTAAAGGTCCCGTATATGCTCATAGTTGCAGCATAGGTATAGTGTAGAATAGATGTAGTATATGTATCGTATAGGTGTAGTATAAGTCATGTATAGACCTCGTATAGACCTACATGTGTTGTATAAATCTCGTATATGCTTATAGTTGTAGCATAGTATAGTATATTTGTAGCATAGTATAATATAACAAACTATAGTATCGTATATAACATTTATTATATAATTTTAAAAAATTAAGAAATTTTGATTTTACCCCTATACGTGTATAAAGGGTCTCGTATTATGTTGATACGCCCTATTTTTTCATGAAACCACACCCCTATTCACATTATGTAGGTCATATATACGACCCGGTTTGACCTATATTGTCACACCCTCAAATTCCACATGCGGAGTACTACCGCGAGGCGTGTGACTGACCATGATCCAGCCACCAATCATATTGAACCATCATAAAAGTAAAGCAATTTATCTAAATACGATTAATGACTACCAAAGTCCACATCTAAGTTTCAAGTTTAAAACAACGTTCAAAAGGGAATAGCGGAAGCATAGTTAACAGTTCCATCAAAAAGTCTAAAGTTTAAATTTATTTTAAAACCCAACTCAGGTTAAAGCGACCACTACACTCCTCAAGTAGCAAGCTCCTGCCATCACTAATTACCTGCAAAGCAGGCAACAGGGTGTCAACATAAAGTTGGCGAATTCACGTGTTGTCCAGTTTTAGTTTCAAAAACATATGTTCGTTAATTAACTCATTTATACCATGCCATGGGGAGCTACCCCATATGTAAGCTACTAAACTCCATGATATACCGAAACTATCGCACTTGTTTTGTTGGCGCCCCGTATGTCAATGTCTATAAATGATATTTTAATTGAGCATCCCACACAAGGGGAAGATGTTACCCGTATCCCACATTAGGAGATAATGTAGCTCGTTTATTCCGTTCCCAACCACCGGGAATGCATGCTTTAGTAAAACGTGTGTGAACTCACCTTTGTTTGCTCGGCCAAAAGGTTTACTCGTTAAATCGACTTTGGTCAATCACGCCCTAATATGGTTACCATATCTAGTTAGATTTGCATACAATCATTTCACGTATTGACACATGGCACAAATCATGTAGCACATAAGGTCTTCATGTATTACGTTACCACATAGATATACTAGTGACGAATTTTCATTATTATCTGTTATGTATGACTAGGCATAAGATCACATACAAATATTAAACATTCCCTACTTATACAAAAACCAAATGGGGGAATAGTGCCAAGCAGCTACCTGGCACTTCCCCATTGGACCAACAAGATTTTTGTTTTATATTCATTTTAAAATTACGTTTTTGCCCCTAGCTCAAAATAAAATTTTGTTTTTGCCCCCAGCTCAAAATAAAATTACGCTTTTTGTCCCCATCTCAAAAATACGATCTTGCCCTCAATTCAAATTACGACTTTGCCTGGCACTCTCCCATTGGACCAACCAGTTTATTATTTTATACCCATTCTAAAATCACGTTTTTGTCCCCCTCTAAAATTACGGTTTTGCACCCAGCTCAAAATAAAATTACGCTTTTGTCCCCAGCTCAAAATTACGATTTTTCCCTCCATTCAAAATAAAATTGTGGTTTTGCCCTCAACTCAGAATTAACTTTTCGCCCCCAGTTCAAAATAAAATTTTGTTTTTGCCCCCACTTAAAAATTACGATTTTGCCCTCTGGTAAAAAATGTGATTTTTCCCCGTTTAAAAATTGTGATTTCGCCCTCAATTCAAAATTATGTTTTTCCCCAGTTCAAAATAAAATTATGTTTTTGCCCCCAGCTCAACATTACGATTTTTCCCTCGATTCAAAATAAAATTGTGCTTTTGCCTCAAGCTTAAAATTATGATTGTGCCCTTAGTTCAAATTTATATTACGTTGTTACCCCAAGTTAAAAATTACGAATTTGCCCCTATGAAAATTTACAATTTTGCCCCAGGTTCAAATTTACAGCACTGCCATTACTTTATCTTTTGTCAAATTACGATTTTACCCCAGTCAAAAAATACAACTTTCCCTCAGTTAAAAATTACAATACTGCCATTGTTTTAGTTTTTTTTTTATCAAAACTATAAAAGTGTTTTGTTTTAATTGGTTGACTCGATTTAATTGTTTTTCGTGTCAATGAGCTGACTAACACTCGCTCATTATTCGGTCATCGCCCGCAACGCGGGCGGGGCACCAACTAGTGTGGCTACATAGTTAATCTATAACACAAGCCTACTTGTAAAAAGGTATTATGTCGGCCCATTAATTACACCTCAAGTGTGCGGCCCGAGAAGTTATACAGTCCAAGGAATGACTGTGCGGCCAAGTCAAAAGTTTGCGACATGGGTTATTGTGTATAACCCAATTAAATCCTGAGCCCATTACCAGAACTTATGGCCCAACATGTGTGACCTTTGGGAGTGTGCGAGATGCTATGATGGGTTGTACAGTAAGCTATCTAAATTGTATATGAGTGTGCGATTTTGTTTAACATTTTAAATCCCAGACTTCTAGATCAATCAGAATAAGACAAAACATCACATATAATCATTTTTAAATCATTCAACAAAACAAAAACCCAGATCCTCATATGAATTCTATATTCGCACAATTGACTCGCACATTCAACCATCATTATCATCATCATTATTACACAAACCACTAGCAGAAACACATCATGATTCTTATTGTTTTCGAACAACTAACAGAGATTATCAACATCATTTTCATCATGTAACTGGTTAGCAGAAAACATTATCATTTTATCTATTTAATCAAGAATCAAATAAACCTATTCATATTCATAACGGCATCACCTCGCTTAAATTCCGATATAGTTCTTATTGTTTCCGATCACACAGGTTGTTATGCCAAACATAATCATTTAAACCAAACTTATTTCACTGTATCATTCAATCATCACTCATTTTTGCACCTGTTTTCATTACCCAATTTCTATGGCTATGTTCATGTTCCATTTAGCATTCCATTATTACTCAGATATTATCTTTCAACAGGTTTTTACCGGTTCATTTTGTCCTTATCAATATATCACACAATCATCCTCAACAAGTTCAGACATTGCAGGTATAACAGTCAACAGGAATCGACACTAATCTGTTGTGGAGTGTGTTGGTAATTTTAGTGTTATCAACGGATTTTAGGGTATTGGATTAACTTGTTGATCGAGATAATAACATCGGTGATTAATCGAGTTAGGTGACGCGGGAGTGCGGGCTCGTTTAACACGAATGTTATTGGGCCTTTTAATTAGTTACCAGTTTAATTAGAATTTAATGGTCTTGGACTTGATGTATATTATATTACTGTTGTTTTACAAAAGTCCATTAAAATTTTGTTGATAAAAAATGCTTTGTTTACAAAATACAATTTACGTTATTATATGGGCTAATGATGGATGAGTTTTAAATTCAAGTCCATTATTTTAATTGGATCGTGATATCCAATAAAGTTTTAGTCCATTATTTTAATTGGATTTTGGCTAATGATGGTAAGGAGATAAAAGGCCTCGTGAAGTCTATTTTAGACTTGAAATATTACTCTCGATTGCACAGATATGAGATATACAAAAAAAAAAAACAAAAAACGCACAGGAAGGTACGGTTACAAGAGTGCGATCATATTCTCATTCACAGATTCAACCAAATTCAATTCCAACAAGAGTGATCTCTGTCTAATCCGATAAATCATTGCGTGTAACCCGCAAATAGGTTTATCTGATAGTTCTCATACGATTCAGAGATTAATCCAGGTTTTACCACAAACTTTGCAATTTCAATTCGGGCTCCAGGTTTGTTATCTATTTGAAATTACTTGTTCTAGACCAATTATACAACAAAGATAAACCTATTTTAGGGTTCAATTTGGTTCGAATTGTAGTTGTAGTTTGCTCTCATAGTGTTGTTGGAAATTCTAAGTGGCAAAATTTTGACTTTGAATTCAATCATAATATTTAGATTTAGAGATTGAGTTTTGAATTTGGCCAAATAAAGGAAATCCTAATTCTGTTGAATCAAGGCACGTTGCAATTTAATTTGATCGATGCTATATTTCAAGAATTTGAAACTTTTATTTTGATTTAGTAGTATTCATTGAAGTTGTTTAATATTAAATATTTGGTCAAGGAATTAGGAATTAAATGGTATTTAATATTTTAATATTCTAAAATTGATATGGTGTAATTGAAATTCGTTGACATCAGTTAGACATAATTGGTGGATTATTTTGATGAATTAATTAAAGGGTAGTCTGGAAATCATTTTTGATTAAGTTAAAGTGGGTTTGATCAGTGTATTTTCTTTTAGTTTGATCAATATTGAAAATGATGAGAAAACTGGAAGGTTTAACAAGTTTAAGGATAATAAGAGAAAGTTGGACCGGGATAATAATGATTCCAACAAGAAACCAAAAGGGGGTTGTTGGAGATGTGGCAAACCGGGGCATTTCAAGAAAGATTGTCGTGTGAAGATTACTAGTGGAAACAAAGCTAACATAGCAGGTCCAAGTGGGTCGAAAGATCCGAATGCTTCACAAGGTACGCTTGCTAATTCCACTTTAAGTTTAACAAAACCTATGAGTTTTGTAGTTGATTCACTTAGTCATTCGGGACATGGTAATTATTCACAAAACACAAAAATTGGATTTGATTTAAAGAAACAAAATTTATTTTGTGATTTGAATAATAAACAAATAAAAAGTAATATTTTTGAATCAAACAAATTCAATACAAAGGTGCAGCCTACAAGCTGTGATGGTACAAACATAAGAAGCGTACAAGTCAGAAAAATCCCATTGAGGTATGAAATAAATGAAGCCCGGTCTTCGGGTTTATTATTGGACTCAAAAAGTCCAATGGTTTATAAACATAATTCGGTTGAGAATTATGTATCATTTATTTCTGAGTCCTTTTATGTACAAGATGACATGCTTGCATGGTGGGTAGACTCGGGTGCTACGAGTCACGTTTGCAAGGATCTCAAATGGTTTGAGGAATTTGAACCACTTGAAGATGGATCTGTACTAAGGATGGGGAATGTTGCAACTGAGCCCATCAAAGGAGTTGGAAAAGTTAGACTTGTATTTACTTCTGGAAAACATATATTATTAGATAATGTGTTATATGTACCAGGGATTCGAAAGAATCTCTTATCTGGAATTGTATTAAACAATTGTGGTTATAAGCAAGTCATTGAGTCGGATAAGTTTATCTTGTCTCGACATGGAACCTTTGTTGGATTTGGATATTTGTGTAATGGTATGTTTATGCTTAATATTAATGTCCCGTCTGCTGTTGAATCTGTTTGTATGGCATCTACATCCTCTAGTAATGTTGAGAATGATTCACGTCTATGGCATGCTAGATTAGGTCATGTTAATTATTATAGGATGAAAGATATGTCTAAAATGAGCCTAATACCTGCCTTTGACATGCAAAACTCTAGTAAATGTCATACTTGTAAATTGACTAAAATTACTAGGAAACCGTTTAAAGATGTTAAAAGGGATTCTAAGGTATTAGAATTAATTCATTCTGATTTATGTGACTTTCATAGTACGCCCTCACTTGGAAATAAAAAGTATGTGGTTACTTTTATTGATGATGCCTCTAGGTTTTGTTATGTCTATTTGTTGCACTCAAAAGATGAAGCTCTTGATAAATTCAAAATTTATAAACAAGAGGTAGAGCGACATCAAAGTTGTTTGATAAAGAACCTTCGTACTGATAGAGGTGGAGAGTATTATGATCCAGTTTACTTTCAGTCTACTGGTATAATACACCAAACCACTGCTCCTTATACACCACAGCAAAATGGTGTATCAGAGAGGAAGAATAGGACTTTGAAAGAAATGGTTAATTCCATGTTATCCTATTCTGGGTTAAGTGAAGGATTCTGGGGTGAGGCTATGTTAACAGCCTGTTACTTGTTAAATAGAGTTCCTAATAAAAAGTCTAAAGTGACCCCATATGAACTCTGGTACAAAAAGGCACCAAACTTAAGTCATCTTAGAGTTTGGGGTTGTAGAGCTGTGGTAAAGCTTACTGAACCAAAATTGAGAAACATAGGTGAAAGAGGCATTGATTGCATCTTTATTGGGTATGGTGAGCATTCCCCTGTTCATAGGTTCTATGTTACAGAACCGAATGACTATGTTTCTGTTCACACTGTGATTGAGTCAAGAACTGCTGATTTTGGCAATGAGGATAGATTTTCTTCTGTGCCTAGACTAAAGGATATGCCTTATAGTTTGAAAACATCAGCTGTAACTGAGTTTGGTAGTAACTCTGTTGGTACTAAAGATGTACCATCTACTAGTACCGAACCTAGGAAGGGTACTAGGGTCAGGAAAGCCAAGTCTTTTGGCTCTGACTTTCATCTTTATTTGGTGGAAGGGACCAGGAATGGGGTAGAACATCAGTATCAATATTGTTTCAATATTGAGGAGGATCCTAAGACATACAGTCAGGCAATGGCATCTAGGGATGTTGCTTTCTGGAAAGAAGCCATCCAGGATGAGATAGATTCTATCATGCATAATAATACATGGAAGTTGACTGATTTGCCTCCTGGTTGCAAACCTTTGGGTTGCAAATGGATCTTTAAAAGAAAGATGAAAGTTGATGGTAGCATAGATAAGTTTAAAGCCAGGTTGGTTATCCAAGGCTTTAGACAAAAGGAAGGAATAGATTTCTTTGATACCTATGCTCCTGTTGCGAGAATTTCCACCATAAGGCTTCTTTTAGCTCTAGCTTCAATTCATAACTTGGTAATTCACCAAATGGATGTCAAGACCGCGTTCTTGAATGGTGAATTGGATGAAGAGGTATACATGAAACAACCTGAGGGTTTTGTATTACCTGGACAAGAACACAAGGTGTGTAAACTCGTCAAATCATTATATGGTTTGAAACAAGCACCTAAGCAATGGCATCAAAAATTTGATGAGGTGATCTTATCTCATGGTTTTCTTCTAAACCAGGCTGATAAGTGTGTCTACAGTAGATTTGAATCCTCTGGTAAAGGAGTGATTATTTGTCTATATGTAGATGATATGTTGATCTTTGGCACTGACCAAGATCAGGTTGATAAGACAAAGAAATTGTTGTCTTCTAGTTTTGAAATGAAGGATATGGGGGAGGCGGATGTGATCCTTGGAATAAGGATTAAAAGGAGTAACAATGGTATAACAATGACACAGTCTCATTACATTGAGAAAGTGTTGAAGAAATTCAATCATTATAATTGTTCTCCTGTTAGCACTCCTCTAGATCCTAGCATCCGGTTAATGCCCAATTCTGGTGATTCAGTTTCACAATTAGAGTATTCCAAGGTCATTGGATGCTTGATGTATGCTATGATTAGCACAAGGCCTGACATAGCTTATGCTGTGGGTAAGTTGAGCAGATTTACTAGCAATCCTAGTGCTCAACACTGGCAAGCAGTGAACAGACTGCTTAAGTACCTAAAAGGAACCATGCACTTTGGTTTATGCTATTCAGGGTTTCCTTCGGTTATAGAAGGGTACTTTGATGCAAGTTGGATAAACAATAAGGAAGATCATTCCTCCACAAGTGGATGGGTGTTCTTACTTGGTGGAGGTGCTATCTCCTGGGCTTCCAAGAAACAAACTTGCATCACTGACTCAACTATGGAATCTGAGTTTGTGGCTTTAGCTGCAGCTGGTAAAGAAGCTGAGTGGCTCAGAAATTTGATCTATGAGATTCCATTATGGTCGAAACCGATATCACCAATCTCTATCAGGTGTGATAGTGCAGCTACATTGGCTAAGGCATATAGTCAAGTGTACAATGGGAAGTCTAGACACTTAGGTGTTAGACATAGTATGATTAGAGAATTAATCATGAATGGGGTGATATCCGTTGAGTTTGTTAGATCTGAGCTTAATTTAGCTGATCATCTAACCAAAGGGTTAGGAAGAGATCTCGTGAAGAAATCAGCTAAAGGGATGGGTTTAAAGTCCATTTTAAATATCTTATGTCAAGACACCCAATTCCCATCTAATACAACGTTAGATGCAGAATTCAATGCGGAAAGCTTGTCATAACGATATTGGAACACATTAGCAAATCATCCCAAGGTATGTGTTCAGACTGCAAGATAAAGTAGGTTGAAGTTGAACTTCTTAATAGTTCATTGATAAATTGCAGTGCAGGTGCAAGAGTAATGAACTACCTATAAGAATATGAAGTTTAGCCGCTTCAAGAAGCTTTGGACTTGAGCTTTGATATATTCTTTGAAGGATTAGGACACAGGCTAGTAAAACATTGTGTCAAGTGGAATTTGGATTTGTAAACGTTTGTGTATATTACCTACATGTATTTAAATGGATAACATGGGTTCAATCCATAGAGACACCCTGTTATTCTAATATTTGTAACGTGTAATATACTAAGTGAAAATTCAATCCTCGGGACATTTTCATTATGCATGCGTTTGTGTTTTTGTGAGGATGGTTAAGTTAATCATGGATACCACTAAAATGGGGGAGGATTGTTGGTAATTTTAGTGTTATCAACGGATTTTAGGGTATTGGATTAACTTGTTGATCGAGATAATAACATCGGTGATTAATCGAGTTAGGTGACGCGGGAGTGCGGGCTCGTTTAACACGAATGTTATTGGGCCTTTTAATTAGTTACCAGTTTAATTAGAATTTAATGGTCTTGGACTTGATGTATATTATATTACTGTTGTTTTACAAAAGTCCATTAAAATTTTGTTGATAAAAAATGCTTTGTTTACAAAATACAATTTACGTTATTATATGGGCTAATGATGGATGAGTTTTAAATTCAAGTCCATTATTTTAATTGGATCGTGATATCCAATAAAGTTTTAGTCCATTATTTTAATTGGATTTTGGCTAATGATGGTAAGGAGATAAAAGGCCTCGTGAAGTCTATTTTAGACTTGAAATATTACTCTCGATTGCACAGATATGAGATATACAAAAAAAAAAACAAAAAACGCACAGGAAGGTACGGTTACAAGAGTGCGATCATATTCTCATTCACAGATTCAACCAAATTCAATTCCAACAAGAGTGATCTCTGTCTAATCCGATAAATCATTGCGTGTAACCCGCAAATAGGTTTATCTGATAGTTCTCATACGATTCAGAGATTAATCCAGGTTTTACCACAAACTTTGCAATTTCAATTCGGGCTCCAGGTTTGTTATCTATTTGAAATTACTTGTTCTAGACCAATTATACAACAGAGTGTACTAGAGAGAAAGAGAAAGAAGCAGTGATCTTTTCTGGTGGTTGAGGAGCTGCCGTTAAAATGGTCGGAGTGGAAGACTGCCGGAGATTTGATCGGAGTGAGATGATTCGGTGAGTTGCAGATTTTTTAGAGAGAAAGGTTAGAGAGAGAGAGAGTGTGTAGGGATTGCTGCCCAAATATGTTTGGTCATTCTCTTGTTGTCGGCTGATTTGCATTTATATCCCCCTCATAAATGTCGCACACTAATCATGTGCCTTGTTCCATTTGTGCGAGTTATTTTAGGGCAACCTGGGAGGTTATTTGGGCTAGAGTTGGGCCTACACAAAGGGGGTTGTGCGACCATCACCTCATTCGAGAGTGCAGCCCAATTGAAGGGTGGGGTGTGCGGCTTGATGTTAAAACAAATACCCACACATGCATGTTCACAACAACTAATTATATAGATAATTCCCTATTTTGCATTAATTAATTTAAAATCATATAATATGCATCAAAATAAATAATCCATCCCAATAAATTTAACAACAAAGATCTTAGTTTAACAATAGGACGTGCGGGAAAAACCCGAAGTGTCACGTATAAATTATAATCCTAGTGTGCATTCAAGCAACGATCACCGAATAACACATAGCAATTATTCAAACTCATACAATTCCACAATTCACATGTATGTTTCACAACGGTACTTAACAGTTAAGTGTACTACTCATAACAACCAAATTATGTTTCCTCAGTCAATACTTATATCCTTAACAGGCTGTAATAGGGTTTCATCAACAAAATCATTCATTATTATACATGTTCTAAATCCACACTACACTGTTTGCGAACTATCCTCTTGGCGGCGAACCTTCAAATGACGAACTCCCCACCCGACGAAGAACTCATTCTTCGTCAAAGGGTGTAGCGACGAAGATTGATCAGAGTTCGTCACAAGGTGGACGACGAAGAATCATTAAGGTTCGTTATTCATGGGAGCTTCGTGGGGAGGGGGACCTTCGTCGCCATACATAACGGTTTTCAAGACTTAGCCTAAATCACAGCAACCAGTTACGCTAAATAATCGAAACGACTACCCACGAATCATTAACAGCAATCAACAACAATTCACGTGTAATCATAGATCAAAACACGAACCCTAATCGTTTACTATATCAGGAATGACAGATTAACATATGATCATCGTGTAGATTCAAGTCAGATTGCCCATCCACATGGCAACCCCTTCATCGCTACCGATTATAACGTTAAACATTCCTAACCTACGAGTCAGAATTCATTGGTTAATTATCATACACATAATTACATCATCAACAGGATCCTCTCACTACCTCTTTAAAACTATACAAATTCATGATTGACATTGCCATTAAACAATCAACAGTTTACACATAACCTAGCAACAAATATTAAAACAAGTGTTGTCGCACTCACCGGAGAATCGTAAAGGAATGACTGTACTTGAACCGGTGGGAGGGAAAGCTTCGAGTGAATGTAAGGCTGCCATCGAGATTAGAGAGGAGGAGGATACTAGAGTTTCGCTACTTATGAACTTACGTAACGATATGCAAACCCAAGTACATATAACCGGGTATTCTGGGCCTCGCTTGGGCTGAAAGCCCATACGGCGAACGTCCCTCTCCGACGAAGAAGTATTCTTCGTCGTGATACTGATGGCGAAGTTCTAATGGTTCGTCGAGTAGAAGTGATGACGAAGTTTTAATCTTCATCGAGTAAGGATGAGGACGAAGTCCCATGCTTCGTCGAGGAGGAAGGTAACGAAGGTTTAGTGAGGAGAGTCTGACTTAATTATGACATTATAAAACATACACTAGTCTTAAGCTTTTATTAAACAATCCCACATAAAATACTACCTTAAATATATATATCGAACACGCACATGTTATAACACGCAAACAAATTACGAAAACGGATTTGTAAACAAGTAACGTGTCGAGGAAAAACCTGAAAACTCGGGTTGTCACATCATCCCCAACTTGAAAGAAATTTCGTCCCGAAATTTGATAAGTAATCCAAAAGCGGCGAAACGTCAGATCAGGATGACTGTGGGTTTTCCTCAGGTGCCACATCATCCCCAACTTGAAAGGGAATTTCGTCCCGAAATTCATTAGGTGCACCCGAATTAGATTGTTCGGTTGGGAAAAGGTGAGGATACTTGAGCTTCACCTGGTCCTCACGTTCCCAAATGAACTCCGGTCCACGTCTTGAGTTCCAATGAACTCTCACGATCGGAATTCGACTACGCTTCCGAACCTTGACTTCCCGGTCCATAATTTCGATTGGTTCTCCGACAAACTGCAACTTGTCATCAATTTTCAGCTCTTGAAACGGTACCACAAGTGCTTCATCGGACAAACACTTCTTCACTGTGAAACATGGAAAACATCATGAACATTACCCAGCTCAACAGGTAACTCGAGCTTGTACGCCACCTTACCAATTCGTTCCAGAATTTTGAATGGCCCGACATAACGCGAATTAAGCTTACCGCGTTTCCCAAAACGTACCACACCCTTCCAGGGTGAGACTTTTAACATAACGCGATCACCTACAGCAAACTCCAAGGGTTTACTACGCTTGTCAGCGTAACTTTTATGACGTTCGCGCGCTGCCGCCATACAATTTCTGATTTGTACAATCTTCTCAGAAGTTTCGAGCATAAGCTACGGACCCGTGATTTAGCTGTCACCCACTTCAGCCTAGCAGAGAGGAGATTGACATTTTCGTCCGTATAAAGCCTCGAACGGAGCTGCCTGGATACTGGTATGGTAACTGTTATTGTAAGAAAACTCCACCAAGGGTAAGTGTCTCTCCCAACCTTTACCAAAATCGATAACACATGCTAACAGCATGTCTTCCAATGTCTGGATGGTTCGCTCACTCACTCTGACCATCCGTTTGAGGGTGACAGGCAGTGCTCATGTCGAGACGTGAGCCAAATGATTTGTGCATCGCTTGCCACAAATCAGATATGAAACGCGGATCTCGATCAGAGATAATGGAGGTTGGAACCACGTGTCTAGAAACCACTTCCTTTAGATAGATCCCAGCCAACTGCGAGAACTTGTCAGTTTCTTTGATTGCAAGGAAGTGTGCAGATTTCGTGAGACGGTCAACGATCACCCAGATGGTATCATTTCCGTTTTGAGTTCTAGGTAGCCCAGTGACAAAATCCATGGCGATTTGTTCCCATTTCCACATGGGTATTTCTGGTTGCTGAAGTAAGCCTGAGGGTTTCTGATACTCCACCTTGACCTTTTAACAAGTCAAACATTTACTTACATAAGTCGTGATGTGGGCCTTCATCTTCGTCCACCAATACAAGACTTTGAGGTCCTTATACATCTTATCCTAACCCGGATGAACATAATATCGAGATTTATGCGCTTCGTCCATCACAAGATCTCTAAGGTCACCATACAGAGGAATCCATATTCGTTCCATTAAATAGTAGATGCCGTCAGATCTCCTTACGAGTCGTTTCTCCATACCCCGTAAATACTCACCTTTAATGTTTCCCTCTTTCAACGCTTCAGTTTGAGCAAAACGGATCTGATAAGGTAAGTTAGAATGGATGGTGAGCTGCAAAGCCCGAACACGTTTAGGTTTTGACTCCTTGCGACTAAGGGCGTCAGCTACAATGTTAGCCTTACCTGGGTGGTATTTGATTGCACATTCATAATCATTTAGTAGCTCCACCCAGCGACGTTGTCGCATGTTCAACTCCTTCTGGTAAAAAATATGCTGAAGGCTCCTGTGATCGGTATAAATAGTGCATTTGGTACCGTACAAGTAATGCCTCCAGATTTTGAGCGCAAACACCATGGCCCCCAACTCTAAGTCATGAGTCGTGTAATTCTTTTCATGGACCATCAAGTGTCGAGAGGCGTAAGCTATCACTTTCTCGCGTTGCATCAGCACGCAACCGAGACCCTGAATAGAGGCGTCACAGTACACCACAAAATCTTCGGTACCCTCCGGTAAAGAGAAAATCGGTGCACTGCAGAGCTTTTGCTTTAGAAGCTGGAAGGCGACTTCCTGTTTCGTTCCCCAAGAATATACGACACCCTTCTGTGTTAGAGCGGTGAGGGGTTGAGCAATCTTTGAAAAACCCTCAATGAATCTTCGATAATATCCAGCAAGACCAAGAAATTGTCGCACCTCTGAAGGATTCCTTGGCGCGGCCCAATTCCTGATAGAGTCGATTTTTGCGGGATCCACATGTATTCCCAGCTCGTTGACTATGTGACCAAGGAAGTGTACTTCTCGAAACCATAAGTCACACTTAGAAAACTTCACGTAAAGCTGCTCCTTCCTCAGAAGCTCCAAGATAAGACGCAAGGGCCGTTCGTGGTCCTCCTTGCTCTTGGAATAAATCAGAATGTCATCGATGAACACGATGACAAAATCTTCAAGGTATGGTTTACATAAGCGGTTCATGAGATCCATGAATACCGCTGGTGCGTTTGTCAACCCAAATGGCATAACCAGGAACTCAGAATGGCCATACCGCATGCGAAAAGCTCTTTTTGGAACATCCTTCTCTCGGACTCTCATCTGATGATAGCCCGATCTTAGGTCAATCTTCGAGTAGAAGCTCGACCCTTGCAACTGGTCGAACAGGTCATCAATGCGAGGTAAAGGATAACGATTCTTGGCCGTCACCTTGTTGAGTTCTCGATAGTCAATGCACATGCGAAAAGACCCGTCTTTCTTCTTCACAAACAAAACTGGGGCTCCCCAAGGTGAAGAAAAGGGTCGAATAAAACCCCTATCCAACAGTTCTTGAAGTTGGTTTGAAAATTCTTGCAACTCCCCAGGTGCAAGACGATACGGTGTGCGAGCAATCGGAGCTGCTCCTGGTGTAAGATCAATGTGGAACTCCACCTGATGATGTGGAGGTAAACCTGGAAGTTCCTCAGGAAAAACGTCAGGAAACTCCTGTACGACTGGTAAATCTTTGATTTTCTTCTCTTCAGGCCGAGTATCAGTAACAAGCGCAAGAATAGTAGGGTAGCCCTTCCGTAAACACTTCTGAGCTTTCATAGATGAAATAATGTTAACGGTTGCACCACCTCGATGACCCTGAACTATTAACGGTTCCCCACCGGGGAGAGGTATGCGCACAATCTTCTCCCTGCAAAGTATGTCTGCTCGATGTCTTGACAACCAATCCATACCAACAACTATATCAAAGCTACCAAGAGTGATAGGAAGAAGGTCAATGTCGAACACTTGACCTAGGAGATCGAGTTTACACCCTAAAAGTACATGTGTGGCTTCTATCGACTTACCATCAGCTAATTCCACTACGTGTTTGTTTACAAGAGGCGCAGGAGTCAACCCTAGCTGACGACTGAACCCCAAAGACACATAACTCCAGTCGGCACCAGAGTCGAATAACAGAGAAGCAATAATACCATTAACAGAGAACGTACCGATCACGACGTTGCCATCGTTCCTTGCATCGCCTACCCCAATAGTGAACGCCCTACCATGAGCGCCATTCCCACCGTTATTCCCATTGTTGTTGTTTCCCGCGTTGTTGTTCTGGCGATTACCCCCATTGTTATTGTTGGCATTCTGATTCAATTGTGGGCAATCCTTCTTGAAATGCCATTCACAGCTGCACTGATAGCATCCCCTCTGATTACCCCGATTCTGCTGGGGTTGTTGCCTCTGCTGCTGTTGTTGAGGTTGTTGCTATTATTGCTTGGGGTGTGGAGCTCTAAAGTCTTTTGCCATGTGACCCACCTTGTCACACCTTTGACATGCTCGGCTACACTGGCCATATTGGTAGAAATCACACTTATTGCACTTCGGCTGTTTCCCTGCGTAACCGGAAGTCTGGCTGTGGTTCTGATTCTGATTAACCAAAGATGATTGACTAAAACTGCGACTACTGTTGTTATCAGGCTTCTTTTGTGACGGATTCGAGTTTGTTTCCTTGTCTGAGTCATTCCACTTATGCTTGTTGTCGGTGGTGAGGGTAGCAGTAGTAACGGTAGTAGCAGCAATGCGTGGTGGCAGCGAGCCACGCTCCACCTCCTGATCAGTGATTTTATGAGCCAGCCTGATGATTCGGGGTAGGTTATCGAGATTCGCTGCAGTGACTAATCCCTTAACTGGTGGTTCCAATCCCTTTATGTAGAGCTCGATCCTGCGGGGTGGTGGTCTGGATAGATTAGGACACATGTTTGCCAGCTCGTGAGACCATTTCGTATAAGCCTCGATCTCAGATCCCTCCATCTTCAAGTTATAGTACTCATTTTCCAACTTTTGCACTCATCACGAGGATAGTACTCCTCTCTCATCAGTTCCTTAAAATCGTCCCAAGTAGTAGCATTTGCCATCTCAATGCCCAGCATCTGTACCTGAGCATTCCACCAAGTCAAAGCACCGTCCTCCAAGGTGCCAGAAGCAAACTTAACCCTGTCCCCAACTGGACAGTTACACATAGCAAAACGGATTCGGCCTTCTCGAACCAACGGAGCAGTCCCACGGGGCCTTCAGCTCCACTGAAAGTTTGAGGCTTGCAATCCATGAACGTTTTGAACGTACATGCAGGTGGATTGTTCTGGTTTTGGTTCACAGGTTGACCCAAAACAAAAGGAAAGTACGCACAAATAAGGGTCGAGTAAATGACCGAAGACTATGCTTTGTCTGGTATATATCGTACCAGCTTGCTGGGCTGCCAAAGCCTCAGCCACGTGTTGGTGCATGTTTGTGACAACAGCTTAGATTTGGTCTTTGGATATCTTGTAATTAGTTAAACGATAAACGGTTAGCGGGTTTAGCTTTGTATTAGTGAGTTGTAATGTTTGGGCTAACCAAACCCATACTTATGGGATGTGGGACGAATTGGGCCTTGCCCAGATTCGCAGTCCATGTGGTTTTGACCAAGCCCAAGTAGCAAACCTTGTGTTATATAAACAAGGTTAGGCTTTAGGGTTTAGGTTAATCAGCCAAAACAGTTTGTGAGAGAGAGAATTCGTGAGAGACATAGGCTTGGACGAAATTGTGTGGTTAGGGTTTAGATTGATTGTAATTCTTGAGTGATTAATAATCAATAGAAACCTGGTTTGAAAGTGAATTGCTAATTTCTGTCTCTACACGTTTTCTGCTATATTCTGATCAAGAGGATTCCGCACTCTTGATTAGATTGACAATTCTGTGAAAGATCCATACATCAAGGGGACCTACAATTGGTATCAGAGCATTAGGCTCTTGAAGGCTCGGTTCAGAATTGTTGGCTGCAGAAACAGGAAGAATTTTCGAAATCTGTGAAACCTGAAAATTAGGGTTTCGAAATTCTTGTTGGTTTGATAAAATTTTCGAAATTTTTTGGCTGCTTTGACATTCTGTTTTGTTTGATTGCTGTTTTTGCAGGATTTCAGGAAAGATTTGGTTGATTCTGGAAGGATTTTTGGCTGGAAAGGCTTGAAGATTCGAAGATTGTTTTTCGTGTTCTTCACGTTCTTCGTTCTGTTTCTTACTGATTTTCGTAAAATACTTATATTTTTGTTGTTTCGATTCTGCAGGAAGGTGTTAGGAGAATCTGGGAAAATTTTCAAAATTTTGATCAGATTAAGTTTCCAATTATACTGGTTCAACGAATTTAAGAAGTCAGCGAATTTGTCTGACCTGCGAAATTAACTGTACTAGCATACTTATCGGCGAAGTAAATCCAAAGGCGACTTTGGTAACCGTATAATTTTCCACAGCGAAATTATCACGGTTTCAGCGACTTTACAAGTCGTTGTAATAGCGAATTTAACCAGCGAATTTGACCGGTGAACTTAATCAGCGAAATTGAACAAATAACAGGCCAGCGAAATTAATACACTTCCAGCGACATTAACAGAGGAATTAAAACCAGCGAATTTAAAAGGGTGGAATCTTAGTTGGCAAGCGTCGATAAAATTTCAGTGTTTTGCAAATAGAAATTGATCCGTAGCTCGTTTCTCTAAACCGTCTGCACCGTTGAATTCCTTGCATAAAAAAAAAACTCTGGAAAATCCCGAATTCGGTTTTTGACATTATATATCATTGGATTTGTCTTTTCGAGACGATTCTAAAGGTGTAATTTGGTAACCACTGTTTTCGGAGATATTTTGTACGGTTTTACCAGTCTGTTGCATTAAAATGTCGAACATGACGAATTTGAATGCACCTAAGATGATGAAGGTGGAGAATTATCTTACATGGAAGGCCAGCTTCCAATCATTCATTGAATATCAGGATGCACGCATGTGGATCTGTATTGAAGATGGGTACACAAACCCAACACACGATTATGAGGGCAGACCACGTAGAACAGACTATGTGAACAAGCAAGAGGATGATAAAAAGATGTATGAGGCTGAAAAGAGAGCCTTGGCTACGATAAAGATGTCCTTACCTGATAGCATCAAGCATACCTTCAAAAAGTACACTAATTCAAAGGATATGTGGGATGCATTACAAAAGCGATATCAGGAAAATGAGAGTGCCACTCAGGCATTCATGGCAGATATAGTGCCAGTTGATGAGGCTGAAACTACTGTGAATGATGCTGAAGCAAAAGTGGATGCTGAAGTAGAGAAAGAGAGTGAAGCTGAACAGGTTGTTGCTGATGAAACCTCAGAAGTTCATGAGAAAGAGGTACAATCTAATTCTGTATGTTTGAGATGTCGTGAACTACAGGGTGAGGTTGACAACACAAAACCAAAGTCTGGTAAGCGAGATGTCTAGCATAAAAGAGTCAAACTTTTTTGCTAAAAGAAACGAACATACATACTTGAAGAAGATAAGAGGTTATGAAAGTGAAATTGAAGCTTTAACATGCAAACTAAACGAAAAACTCCAAGTAATAGACTTAGCTCATGACATGATGGCTGAGAAAACAAAAGAGATTTCTGAAAAATGCAAAGAGTTGTCAGATACACAACTCAAAATTGTTGAACTTGAAAAGAAATTAAGTCAATTCAGAGATTCGTCTTTTGTTATGAAACACATGATGGGTGGGTTAAAGAAGAGTAATGACAAGACCAGTGTGGGCTTCCAGGGCTTTAATGAAGTTCCACCTCCTCTTAGTCATGACTATTCATTCCTGCCTAGTGAAGATGAGCTAGCAGACTTTATGGCATCTGCACCAAGTAGTTTCGCATCTACATCAAGTCAAGGTGATCGATCTGAGAGTGATGATGCTAAGAAGAACAATAACAGGGAACCTTTGAAAAGGAAAAATTCACCGCCTAAGAATAAAAATCAAGCTTTTGTTAAAAAGATTAATTTTGTTCAAGGTAGTGATATGAAAAATGAAACAACTGTTATTGAAAATGAATCAAATGTAGAGTTTGCTAAAAATAAAAACAAAGAAAAATCTGAATCCAAGCAAACTAAACAAGGTTCATCCAAGGGATCATCACCATCTGATAAGGGATCTACCTCAGAGACTCCAGCTAAGAAGTCTTTGAAAAGGAGATCGTGCTTCAAGTGTCACATCAAAGGACATGTAGCGAGCTGCTGTCCTAACAAAAAGAGTGAAGCACAACTTAGTGAAAAACAGAGAGGGAAATCACCAGAGAAGAAAGGTGATAGTGAGGAGAAAGGCTCAAATTCTCCAAAGAAATTTGCTCCCAAGCAACCAGAGGGTGTTGCTGTTGGTGTAGATAAGGCTGAAAAAGGAGTTCCACAAGTTCCTCGTTTTCAAAGAATTCAACCTAGATTTCAGCCTAGATCTCCACCAGGCAGACATGAGAGACCTAGAAGCAGTTCACCTAGAATGAACAATTTTAATGGAAATTCAAATAATTTCCGAAGTCAAAGTCAATATCAAAATCGATACCAGAATAATGGTGGTCGAACTTTTTATAACAATGGCTTTAGAAATTATAACAATCATGCTTCTTGGAATCAAAACTCAAGGTTTCAAAATCAAAATTTTCAAAGGTCAAATAGTCCAAACACATATAGGAACCCTCAGGACCATAGACCTAGTGGAAATCAAAAACAAATTCCATCAACAGGTCTGAGATCCAAGACTCCTGTTACGAGTAATGGATATTGGATGGATGTTTCAGTAGTTGGTGAATTTGGATGACCCAAGACCATTAAGGCTTGGGTCCCCCAATCTAACTAATTTCTTAAGTTGGTGTGTGCAGGAGCTGCTAAGGAGGATTATCAACTTATGTTGATAGTGGCTGCTCTAGGCACATGACGGGGGATGTGAGATTGTTGATATATATATATATTAATTGATTTAAATTGAAGTTCAAAGTGCTGAGTTGACACACTAGATAACCTGGCTGATCTTTATACTAAAGCATTTGACATGACTCGCTTTGAACATTTAGTCGAACTCAACGGGATGAGGAATCCTGAATAACTGGTTTTTCATAAGAATTTTGTAAATAGTTTACTGCTTTTCTTAATTGAGTTAATCAAAAACATAAAAAAAATAGAAAATCAAAAATTGAGTTATCATTGTGTGAAAAAGAAAAAATGATAGTACATCAGCAAGTTAGACTGTCACACTCAAACTGAATTAAATTGCTTAAGTGTGATAGCAGCTTCATCATACGATGTATCAGTAGGCAAAAAGCATGAAATAATCAACTTACCAATGTGATATAAACCTAAAAGAACTGAGTATGAGTGGGGAACACATCAGTGGTGTATGGTTTAATGACCTTAAATCTTGCGTTGATAGATTGCCAAAATCTGAAGTTTTGGGTCTTTATACTGTTATTTCATCTGGGGATATCAGGGTTGTCCTTCTGCTGCATCCAGATACATGCTGACCTAGGCACACCCAGGATATCTTAAAAGAGCTAAAAATGCCAAAACCCATAAATGAAGAAGCTCTCAAAGAGAGTCATTCAAATGTGCAAAAAGCATAAATCGTACCAAAAATGGTATTTGTCTTAGCCCTCGTTAGATATTTTGGTCACTTTGCTGTACGGAAGTACTGACCTGATCACCAATTATCTAAACGTTGAAAAACATAACGGATGAATTCAGTATACTCACCTACTACGATGAATCTTTGTGCATACCTTGATCGCGGGGGTATATCCTGAAGTGGGACACACTAGTATACCAGTATTAAAATTACCTTAACGTATCATACGGTAATGGTACTTGAAATGTTCATGCATTTTGTTTAAGTGGACAAACATACTGGTAATCGTCTTGGACTGCTTTTCACGAAAAAATAAATAAAGAATTATCTAATAGTGTGAAAACAGTTTGATTGTGCTGATATGATCTTCTTACCGGTGATTCTCACAAAAATAGAGTGTTTATTGCTTTTGTTATTTACTAGCTTTCAGAAAATATAAAAATCCAAAAATAGTGTCTTTTTCTGTTTAAAATTCTTAATGTACGGAAAACTGTTATTCTTGGTGGAATTGTTACTGATAGGGGGAGACGGTGTTAGAAAGTGAGTTCAAAATTTTAAATCATGCGGGTTCTAGGATGTGTGACAAAAAGTTTTGCGTGTTGGTGATAAAATTGAAAATGCTTAATCTGTGATACAGTTTAAAAAAAAATCTCTTGAATAATAACAATTTATTCAACTGTGTTGAAAAATTCTTATGGTTTCTCGAGATATTTGTTTTATAGTATACAGATTGAAGTAGTATGTTGCTGAGAAGTTAAAGTGATGAGTTGCTGTGAAGAGGTGAGAGTTTGATTGGATGCATGGTAGAACCTCCTTTCTACATTGCAAACAAGTTGAAGAGTTTGAAGATTGCTATACATATGCTGAACTGGAGTTTACTCAAACGCTAAAGTTTTTGAAGATTTGGTGATTGGATGCATCAGCTTAGGGGGAGTCTCTGTTGCTGACAGAAGCTGTTAAAGCTGAAGCTATCCAAAGACCAAAGACAGTGCAAGACTACATGAAGATTGCAAGATGACTGAAGACAAAGTTATTTTATGAAGCTATTGTTAAGGGGGAGTTTGTTGGTGCATGTTTGTGACAACAGCTTAGATTTGGTCTTTGGATATCTTGTAATTAGTTAAACGATAAACGGTTAGCCGGTTTAGCTTTGTATTAGTGAGTTGTAATGTTTGGGCTAACCAAACCCATACTTATGGGATGTGGGACGAATTGGGCCTTGCCCAGATTCGCAGTCCATGTGGTTTTGACCAATCCCAAGTAGCAAACCTTGTGTTATATAAACAAGGTTAGGCTTTAGGGTTTAGGTTAATCAGCCAAAACAGTTTGTGAGAGAGAGAATTCGTGAGAGACATAGGCTTGGACGAAATTGTGTGGTTAGGGTTTAGATTGATTGTAATTCTTGAGTGATTGATAATCAATAGAAACCCGGTTTGAAAGTGAATTGCTAATTTCTGTCTCTACACGTTTTCTGCTATATTCTGATCAAGAGGATTCCGCACTCTTGATTAGATTGACAATTCTGTGAAAGATCCATACATCAAGGGGACCTACACCACGCGTGGGTTAATCAGGCCAGTCAACTGTGCTTGAGTCATGTTGATGTTGCCACGTCCACCGCTGCGGCCACCTCCACGTCCACTATTACGTCTGCCACGTCCGTTCATGATTCTATATAAGGAAAGGGAAAAGGTTAAGAGTCGAGATAAGGTAGGAGTCAAACCTCACGATGACTTCTACAGGCCGCTGGTTTTACACCAAACAACAGAGCGGAACCCTTTTCACACTCGTTAAGCCCCACTGGGACTCACATTCACCCCACATTATTATTATGTGTGCACCCATAATAATAAGGCAATTTGCATGCTTATCTCAGTGCCTTTTAACTCGCACTAAAAGGTTCCCCACATTCAACAATAAGAGAAAAGATATTGCAACAATGGGAATCACAGAAGTCGAGGGGTAGTGTTAAACTATCAAGCATCATTAGAGCATGTAACACAAGTACTCACATCGTGGTATATAGTTTTATGCAAGTCGTGAGTGTGTGTCTGCTAGGTAAGTAATGCATAAGAGTAAACAGGGGACGAGCCTTGCAATCTGGAGCTGAGTGTTGATGTGCGCAAAATGAAACATATAAATTACATCAAATGTGGCATTAAACTAACCCTCTTTTAGTACTAATGTTGGAAAAAGTGTGTTTTTGTCTTCCTTTTGTATTTTCAGGATTAAAAGAGCTCAAATGAACAAAAGAAGCAAAAAGGCAGCTAAATCTAACATAAATACAAGAAAAGGGATAAAATGTGGCATGCCCGACCCCTCGACAACATCTTCCCAAGCAAAACAAGAAAACAGAAGGCTGAACACGCCCCGTGCTCAATGAGCACGGGGGCGTGCCCAAGTGTCAGCAGAAAAGACAAATCTGTAGAAACTTCTATCACCCACCACGGGGGCGTGCCCAGCGGACACGGGGCCGTGGTCAACTCTAAGATTCGCAGAATCTGAGGAAATCTTGATAGTACAGATACGCTTCTGCACGCGGGGTCGTGCCCAGCGGACACGGGGGCGTGGTCAACTAATGCAGACAAACTGCATTTAATGAAGAAAGAGAAGACGGGTGGACACGGGGCCGTGCCCAATGGACACGGGGCCGTGTCCAGGCTTCTGTGCAGGCTATAAATAGGGGTGCTTGGCTCATTTGCAAACCATCCCTTGGCAAACCACCTCTCTCACACTTCACCCACCCACCACCACCATCACAACCCACATCCACCACCATCATCCATCATCCATCATAGAGTGTGTGAGTAGTCTCGGGATCCAAGATTGATTGTAAGAGTTCTTAACAATCAAAGGCTATGTTTGCCTAAGTCTCTTACATCACTTGGTGAAGACAAGTGTCTAGTTTAATACTTTTTATTTTTAATCTTTTCGCACTTTTTATTTGGTTATGTATTAATGACTTTAATAACTAGTTTCTTATATTGAAGGCGAGTCTTCCTTATCGTTTGTCCGTGGTGTCTTGGCATTATTTTACCGTCTATATAAAATAAAATATTTTCACCATTCATATCTCCACTGTCTATATGGAGGTATGTTGGCTACCTGGTCGGGGGTTAAGGGAACGGTTTGGTAAGAGTCTTGCCTTGTTCGGTGTATAGATCCTGCAAGGACCTGGGTCAACTTTAGTAGGACCTCCTTCAATACCCACTGGTATTGGATGGCGGGGGCCCGAACTCATTGACCCCCTCATATGTAAACTACTATTAAAACATTAACCCGGCTACTTAGGACTGTATCCCTGCTGACTCAGACTACTTAGCCGAGGGTAACGTCACCTCCAGAAGAGGGGCCTACCACAATATGCATTAATAACTTAATTAATTATCTTTCAATAATCCAACCCTTTAGGTTTGTATCCTTGCTGACTCAAACTACTGGGTTGAGGGTAACGTCACCTTCAGAAGAAGGGCCTACTACAATAACTAAGATAATCTCTTAAAAAGTGCAAAAGTGCGGAAATAATCAAATGTTACACTAAACACGAGTCGGATCCAAGTGATTCATCTTGTCTATCTGTTTTTTATTTTTATTTTATTTTTCAGCATTTTAGTTATTTTTATTTTTCTAGTTTAAAACCTTTTTCTAAACTTTTGATTTGATTAGACGTTGAGGATAAACCGGTACTAAAAGCTCTTGTGTCCTTGGACGACCTCGGTATCTTACCAACACTATACTACGCTCACGATGGGTGCACTTGCCCATATGTGTGTTTAGTGTTAGTAAATATCGTGTTTTATAAATTTAAAACTTGGCTAAAAAGTGTTAAAGGGCTTAAAATATACATTAAAAATATACGACACTTCACACGCATCAAGTTTTTGGCGCCATTGCCGGGGACACAAGGATTTTAAGAAAGTTAGGAATCAACGGCCTAATCGTTTTTTCTTATTTTTCTTAAATTTTTCAGTTTCTGCAGAGCTCAGCACGGGCCGTGCCTGGTCGGACACGGGGCCGTGCTCAGTATTGTTACAGGCAGTTTTTATTTTCTGAGTTACAGGGAGTTGAACACGGGGCCGTGTCGGTGCAGTACGGGGCAGTGTCAAGCTCCCCAGTAACAGGGATCCGGAAAACAACTACTGTACCTCCGACCACGGGCCGTGTTCACCTGAGCACGGGGCCGTGGTGAACCTTCTGACCAACGTTCTTTTCTGTTTTTATTGCAGGACTTGGAGCCCAGGCGCCACATCTGAACCTTCTAAATAGTTTATAAGCTCCAGTTCTAGTAGAGACATAAAAGAACCTCTAGAAGAACCTGAACGCTTTCTCAGAAAAAGACTTAAAGCTTAAAACCAAGAGAAAGTTTCAGGGGACCCACTTCCAATGGCGGATCAACGTACCCTCATGGATTACTTACGACCCACCGTAGGTAATCTTGGCGCCGCTATCAATGCACCGAATGTCGAGGCCAACAACTTCGAACTTCGACCACATTTGATACAAATGCTCCAAAATTCTACAACCTTCCATGGGCTTGCGGACGAAAATCCCCATTTGCATATCACTAACTTTCTAGAAATATGTGATACATTTCGGATCAATGGAGCATCAAACGACGCCATCCGTCTTCGAATGTTCCCATTTTCATTAAAAGACCGAGCTAAGGCTTGGCTTAATATCCTCCCAGTTGGCTCGGTAAACACCTGGGATGAACTGGCCCGAAAGTTTCTATATAAGTATTTCCCTCCTGCTAAAACGGCTAAATTAATGACTGAAATTAATACATATTCACAAGAGGATGGGGAATCCTTATATGAAACTTGGGAAAGGTTCATGGAGCTACTAAGAAAGTGTCCTCATCACGGTCTTGCGGTATGGCAACAAGTATCCACTTTCTATAATGGGTTGTTGCCACACACAAGACAGACACTTGACTCTAGCTCCGGGTGACTTTTAGGTAATCGTCGCCTGAATGAAATATATAATCAAATTGAGGAAATTTCTCAAACCAATTTTCAGTGGCACACTCCCCGAGGCAATAAATCTATTGCCCCGGGCGCCCATAAGGTTGATGAAAGCACTTCTTTACAAGCTCAAATCGAGGCCCTTTCTTCAAAAATCAAAAAGTTAGAAATGGCAAAGACGGCCTCGGTTATGGCTTGTGAGGGGTGTGGTGGACCACACGAAAATTGGAGTTGTATGAAAGAAGTAGATAATCAAACAGAATCGGTAAACTACATTGATAATAGACGTAGGCCGTCGAGTCCTCCAATGGGTACCTACAACCAAGGATGGCGTAACCACCCTAACCTTGGTTGGAGAGAACCCGGCAATAGTAGTAACCAACAAAATCTAAACCAACGAACAAACTTTCAACAACCAAGAAACGAGTCACAAAATTTCTCTCAACAACAAGGGGGACGAGAAAGGCTTGAAGATACCGTATCTCGCCTCATCTCCGACACCGAAAAGAAAAACTCGGATCGATTTCAACAATTGGAATCAAATTTTAGAAATCAACAAGCTAGTATTCAAAACGTTGAAAAACAATTAAATCAACTAGCTCAAAATTTCTCCGAGAGACCACAAGGCGCGTTACCAAGTAATACCGAAACCAACCCAAAAGCACAAGTACATCTCATCACATTGAGAAACCGTACCGTGGGTCCCGAGGAAGCTCCATTGCCTCTAACAGAAAAGAGCCGATCTAGCCAAGCCACAACTCCACCCACACCCAACAAGAGACGACCTCTCCACCAATTCAAGAGCCCACCAAGAATCCTCCGGTTCCGTACCCTGGTCGGTTAATTCGCCAAAAGACCAATGAGCAATTCGCAAAGTTCGAAAATCTGCTAAAACAATTGCATGTAAATATTCCATTTATCGAAGTCCTAACTCAAATGCCTAAATATTCAAAAATTTATGAGGGACTTCCTCACTCATAAAAGGAAAATTGAATCATTGCAATTAGTTAATTTAGGCGAAGAATGCTTCGCATTGCTACTCAACAAACTCCCGCGAAAGAAGATTGACCCTGGAAGCTTCACAATTCCTTGTTCGATTGGGGAATCCCCCATTCGCAATGCACTAGCCGACCTCAGGGCTAGCATCAACCTCATGCCCGCATCAATGTTCAACCGACTCGGCCTAGGGAAAACAAGCCCTACAAAAATGAGCATACAACTCGCCAATAGGTCCGTCAAATATCCACAAGGTGTCGCTGAAAATCTATTGGTCAAAGTCGGGGAATTCGTATTCCTGGCCGACTTTGTCATACTAGATATGGAGGAAGATACCGAAGTACCACTCATCTTAGGAAGGCCATTCCTAGCTACGGCCCAAGCAGTGGTAGACATGAATGATGGAACACTAACATTGAGGATCGAAGACAAGGAAATGAAGTTTGGAGTTGGAAAGAGAGTAGAAGACGACGACCCGGACAATTACATGAAGGTTATAGACTCGAGTTTGGATGATGCTCTCCGACGGTGTAACATGGGATGCAAAACATCCCACTTGGGTAACATATGACCAGGCTTTGGGTCTAGCCAAGGACCCTTATAAACGTGGCGCACCACGGAGGCACTCCGCGGAACTATCCTTAGCTTAGTTTAGATTAATTTTTATGCTTTCTAGTTTAGTTTTAATTTTCAGGAATAAAACACACTCGGGATGGTGAAGGATACCAAGGGAAACTTGCACCAGCACTCCATGCACAAAAACAGGGTCACCCGACAATTTTTCTTCATTACAACAAGTTCAGCACGGGGCCGTGCTCAGCCAACACGCCCCGTGCTCAACCATCTGCAGGAAATTGCCCAGTTCAGGTACCGAACACGCCCCCGTGTCCAGCCTTCGGTTACTTTACTTTATTTTCTGTTACTGGCGATCTGAACACGGGGCCGTGTCCAGACGCCCAGTAACATAAATTTTTGCTTTTTCACAACTTTTTACACATTCAATCAACCTAAAAACTTATTTTTGGGGCACATTGAGGACAATGTGTAATTTAAGTGTGGGGGGGATGCTAAAACCTTGAATTTTGCAAGTCCTAATTACAAGCCTTACACAAATTGGAACCGCTAAACACCCCAAATTTTTTCATTTTTTTTTACTTGTCTAGGTTTAATTTGGGAATTTCAAATTCTAAAAAGGTTATATTTTTACAAATTTACAACCGATAGCGTCGTGATAAAAAGAACCAACATAAGAAAATTATGAAACGGCATGACAAATCTAGTTAAAATTTGATTATATATACTTGATCACATAAAAAAACCCATTCCCACAAAAAGTGAGTTTTGAGCCTTTATTGAGCATACAAATACACATCTTTAAACTAAATGCTCATTTTTCGTTTCTTATGTGAATAGCCGCTTGGTTCTTACGACTCTAGAACTTGCCACGACGATACATTCCCGGTCCTTACCAACCTAAACCCGAGTAAGTAAATGATGGAGGCATTAGGACTAACCCTTTTTATTTCTACACCATTATTTTTTTTTTTTTTTACCACCTACCCAAAATCCCCCTAGTTAACCCCTTTGAGCCTAAACCTTTTCATTTCTTAACCCAAAACAAACACCCTTTTTACCCACCAAAACCCTTTTTCATTTTAAACCCTTTATTTTAGTAACAAAGCTCGGTTTTTCTTAAGACTTTCGTATGTTGAAAAAAAAATGATGATGAAGCCAAAAGAAATAAACAAACAAGTTTATAAAAAAAAAAGAACTTTGTTTGAAGAATTGCTTCATCAAAATAAAAAGTTACAAAAATAAAAAGTCTTACGAGAACTGACGCTTTTTACGCCTTTCGCCCTTTTCTACTAACCACTAACCCAACCACCTACCTTTAACCCAAGCCTAACCCTTCCCCCAAAGTACTCTTGATATTTACAAAGGTATATAGTTAAAAGGAGGAGGATTGATTGCTTGGCAAGCTTATGGTAGAAGTAAGTTCCAGGCCGCTCTCGAGAGTTTTCACAAAAATACACCTTCGGCCGAGTGTTGAGTGATCCTCCGTGAGGTATGTGAACTTATATATAAATGGAATTTTAAAGAGGCATGTTATGCCCTAATAAGTAATTTATCTTATGTAATGTTTTAAATAAATCATGACGAATCGGATTGTAAAAAAATAAAAATAAAACTTAATAAAGAATCTTGGAAATCCCGACACTCTATGACGAGCCCAAAACCATCTCTTCTACCCATTACATTTGGAAGTGTAAAGCCACATTATAAAGAGTTTTGCTTGAGGACAAGCAAAGATTAAAGTGTGGGGGTATTTGATGTGCGCAAAATGCAACATATAAATTACATCAAATGTGGCATTAAACTAACCCTTTTTAGTACTAATGTTGGAAAAAGTGTGTTTTTGTCTTCCTTTTGTATTTTCAGGATTAAAAGAGCTCAAATGAACAAAAGAAGCATAAAAGCAACTAAATCTAACATAAATACAAGAAAAGGGATAAAACGTGGCATGCCCGACCCCTCGACAACATCTTCCCAAGCAACATAAGAAAACAGAAGGCTGAACACGCCCCGTGCTCAATGAGCACGAGGGCGTGCCCAAGTGTCTGCAGAAAAGACAAAGCTGTAGAAGCTTCTATCACCCACCACGGGGGCGTGCCCAGCGGACACGGGGCCGTGCTCAACTCTAAGATTCGCAGAATTTGAGGAAATCTTGTTAGTACAGATACGCTTCTTCACATGGGGTCGTGCCCAGCGGACACGGGGGCGTGGTCAACTAATGCAGACAAACTGCATTTAATGAAGAAAGAGAAGACGGGTGGACACGGGGCCGTGCCCAATGGACACGGGGCCGTGTCCGGGCTTCTGTATAGGCTATAAGTAGGGGTGCTTGGCTCATTTGCAAACCATCCCATGGCAAACCACCTCTCTCACACTTCACCCACCCACCACCACCATCACAACCCACATCCACCACCATCATCCATCATAAAGTGTGTGAGTAGTCTCGGGATCCAAGATTGATCGTAAGAGTTCTTGACAATCAAAGGCCATGTTTGCCTAAGTCTCTTACATCACTTGGTGAAGACTAGTGTCTAGTGTAATACTTTTTATTTTTAATCTTTTCGCACTTTTTATTTGGTTATGTATTAATGACTTTAATAACTAGTTTCTTATGTTGAAGGTGAGTCTTCCTTATCGTTTGTCCGTGGTGTCTTGGCATTATTTTACTGCCTATATAAAATAAAATATTTTCACCATTCATATCTCCACGGTCTATATGGAGGTATGTTGGCTACCTGGTCGGGGGTTAAGGGAACGGTTTGGTAAGAGTCTTGCCTTGTTCAGTGTATAGATCCTGCAAGGACCTGGGTCAACTTTAGTAGGACCTCCTTCAATACCCACTGGTATTGGATGGCGGGGGCCCGAACTCCTTGACCCCCTCATATGTAAACTACTATTAAAACTTTAACCCGGCTACTTAGGACTGTATCTCTGCTGACTCAGACTACTTAGCCAAGGGTAACGTCACCTCCAGAAGAGGGGCCTACCACAATATGCACTAATAACTTAATTAATTATCTTTCAATAATCCAACCCTTTAGGATTGTATCCTTGCTGACTCAAACTACTGGGTTAAGGGTAACGTCACCTTCAGAAGAGGGGCCTACTACAATAACTAAGATAATCTCTTAAAAAGTGTAAAAGTGCGGAAATAATCAAAGGTTACACTAAACACGAGTCGGATCCAGGTGATTTATCTTGTCTATCTGTTTTTTATTTTTATTTTATTTTTCAACATTTTAGTTATTTTTATTTTTCTAGTTTAAAACCTTTTTCTAAACTTTTGATTTGATTAAACGTTGAGGATAAACCGGTACTAAAAGCTCTTGTGTCCTTGGACGGCCTCGGTATCTTACCAACACTATACTACGCTCACGATGGGTGCACTTGCCCATATGTGTGTTTAGTGTTAGTAAATATCATGTTTTATAAATTTAAAACTTGGCTAAAAGTGTTAAAGGGCTTAAAATATACATTAAAAATATACGACACTTCACACGCATCAAGTGTCATGGTCGTTTTCGATACTGTTTGGTTATAGTCTGGTTTTATGAAAACATTTTATAACCTAGTTCACTATAACCAGTGGCTCTGATACAAAACTGTCACACCCCCAAAAATACCACAAGCGGAAACCCTAGCGAGGCGTGTGACGCACCAGGATCCAGCCACTAATTACGTTGAACCATAGACACGTAATTAAAATAAAACTTTCCATTTAATAAAATTGTATAATTCAAACATCGGATATAAAATAAACATGTTCAGCGGAAGCATAATAGTTGTTTAATAAGTTTAAATGAAAATATTCAAAACAATGCAACATTGAGAAGCGTTCCAAATGCCACGACCCATGACCACTCCAGCTTCCCAGATAGCAAGTTCCATAACAGTGTACCTAAGGTCCTGCAAGCATGCAGAACAGTGTATCAGATAACGCTGGTGAGTTCACAGTTTGTTTTAACCGATTAATACCAAGTATTGACTTATGACTTGTTATGCTGATAATAACTCGATACAACAGACGACCCTTTTTTGCCCTTCTTCGATGCTCTATCAAACATTGGTCATGATTTAAAGTTATTAGTTCACGCCCGTCCTATCCAGGTAGATCGTGAGGGTGCCAAACCTAATAGCGCTATCAACTAATAACCCCGTTGCCCTACAAGCAAGTAACCCGGTAGTATGATAGGACTTAAGTGATAGAAAGTGAGTGTATTATCCAACATTAACGTTTACTGAAAACCGTTGCATATCCCCTGCAAGGATATGCGTTTGTGAAATCCGCCTCACATCTCCTACAAGGATGTGGGTATTTGAAAACCGCCTCATATCCCCTACAAGGATATGGGTTTACGAAAATCCGTTTACAAGTTTTGTCAGTTTGATTGTCCCCACCGGACGCATGCTTGTTTTGAGAGAAGTGAACTCACCTTGGTTTGCTCGGTATGACTAGATATTCGTTCACACTTAATCAGTCAAAGCCTATGGTATTCATGTATACGTAATCAGTTTACATTCGCAAGGTTCACGTATAAATTATAATCATAGTGTGCATTCAAGCAACGATCACCGAATAACACATAGGAGTTATTCAAACTCATACAATTCCACAATTCACATGTATGTTTCACAACGGTACTTAATAGTTAAGTGTACTACTCATAACAACCAAATTATGTTTCAGTCAATACTTATATCCTTAACAGGAAGTAATAGGGTTTCATCAACAAAATCATTCATTATTATACATGTTCTAAATCCACACTACACTGTTTGCGAACTATCCTCTTGGTGGCGAACCTTCAAATGACGAACTCCCCACCCGACGAAGAACTCATTCTTCGTCAAAGGGTGTAGCGACGAAGATTGATCAGAGTTCGTCACAAGGTGGACGATGAAGAATCATTAAGGTTCGTCATTCATGGGAGCTTCGTGGGGAGGGGGACCTTCGTCACCATACATAACGGTTTTCAAGACTTAGCCTAAATCACAGCAACTAGTTACGCTAAATAATCGAAACGTCTACCCACGAATCATTAACAGCAATCAACAACAATTCACATGTAATCATAGATCAAAACACGAACCCTAATCGATTACTATCTCAGGAATGACAGATTAACATATGATCATCGTGTAGGTTCAACTCAGATTGCCCATCCACATGGCAACCCCTTCATCGCGACCGATTTATAACGTTAAACATTCCTAACCTACGAGTCCGAATTCATTGGTTAATTATCATACACATAATTACATCATCAACAGGATCCTCTCACTACCTCTTTAAAACCATACAAATTCATGATTGACATTGCCATTAAACAATCAACAGTTTGCACATAACCTAGCAACAAATATCAAAACAAGTGTTGTCGCACTCACCGGAGAATCGTAAAGGAATGACTGTACTTGAACCAGTGGGAGGGAAAGCTTCGAGTGAATGTAAGGCTGCCGTCGAGATTAGAGAGGATGAGGATACTAGGGTTTTGCTACTTATGAACTTACGTAACGATATGCAAACCCAAGTACATATAACCGGGATTCTGGGCCTTGCTTGGGCCCAAAGCCCAAACGGCGAACATCCCTCTCCGGCGAAGAAGTATTCTTCGTCGTGATACTGATGGCGAAGTTCTAATTGTTCGTCGAGTAGAAGCGATGACGAAGTTTCAATCTTCGTCGAGTAAGGATGAGGACGAAGTCCCATGCTTCGTCGAGGAGGAAGGTAACAAAGGTTTATGTAACACCCTCACTATTATAAAAGGGGTTTTAGTACTAATAACGACAATTAATTGTGTTCTTACGAATACACGTACATGTAAAATACGGGTTTACGAAAAACTTTTACAGTTTAAATGTTTGACAACATATTGTATATAAGTTCGTCGTTTAAAAGTTACGACGCAACGCAGTGCGGAAGCTTGTATCTAGGTCGTGTTCGGTTCTTCGTTGAGCTTGATCTTCATCCGAGAATCCTTGACATTCACCTATGACCAAAACCAACTTAAAAGTTAGCTTTGGTAGTTAAATAACAAGTTTAAACAAGTTATATGGGTCAAACAAACAAAATTAAACAATTTTCGGATTCAGGAGGGGCTAGACGTTACGCCTAGGGGCTAGACGCTACACATAGCCCCTTTTTTGACAGCAAGCTGCTTATTTGTTGCTGCACTTTCCAGCTTAACCTTTTTATCAAGTCCAAACTTAAAATCACCATAACTTTTGATCCGTAAGTCCGTTTTAGGTGATTCTTTTTCCTACGCGTCCGTAATTAAATTACCAATGCATCTATCAAGATTATTATATCAAAAATTGGATGTATGGGCTGAAAGTCTATAAATGCCTTATGTATTTATTTGACCCGTTTAGCTTTTGCATTAATTTAACCACTAACAAATTTTATATCCGCAAGACGTATTTACCCAACATCTGGGGCATATGATCACCGGCGTTTCATTACCAAATCTATGGTTTCACGCACTTGTAATCCGTCATTGCCAAATGCTATTCTAAACACACTTTTACTACTTACTAAACAATTATTCGGCCCGTTTGGCTCATTTATGGAATCCTCCATTTCTAATGACTACCAAACGCTTTCTAATCTAATTTTAACTCATTAAATCAAGTATTGAACATTGTTACTTCAACTAATACCAATCTTTATTCTAAAACAAAACTATGAACAATTACAATATTTAATTTGCATAATGTAACGAAACAAGTTACATACCTTCATAATTCATCAACATTGCTTTCTAACCATAATTACCCATTCCCGGGCTTGTCAACCTCATCGTATCCATTCAAATCCATGGTTTACGCTTTTATAACTCAAATTTTACGAGTGACGTTCGAGTCACTTCGAACACTACCATTTCGACCATTATTTTAACTCGTTCTTTATCTAGTGAACTACATCACTTTACTTACTTTCCCATTATGACTAATTAAACAATATTATCAATAAACATATCTAACCAACTATTTATTTTGACCCGTTTGGTTTGTCGAGTGAATCCCATCACTTCTTGGACTCACCAAACGCAACTATTTTCGCTATAACAACATTAAACACATCTACAACTAGGCTTGTCTACATAAATGTAACGAGACGACAAGTCACGTACCTTCAAAGTGTTCCTTTCAAGCGCGTGTCCGCTTGACGACTCGGCTCCTTTTCCTATAAAGTTCAATCAACACTTCGTTTAGAACTCCATTCATGTCTTATAAATCATAATTCATCTTATCATTTAAATATGCGTTTCGTTCAAAATAACCATATCTGGCTTTCTTTTAGGCATTTCAACAAACACCTAAAGGGCATAATTTCACTAAATCAACAATCAAGTTCATGACTACTTATTTAGCCAAGATTTTAACACCTTTTACTAGTAAATGAACTAATTTATAGTTCAATATCAAGATTAACTTCATAGAGTTCAAATAACACTAGTTTACTAATCATGATTCTAGTGTTCATCATTTTTCTACAAAACCCACCACACACACATGGTGGATGATCATGAATTTCATAGTTTAATCATTAATTCAACAAGATAATGACTAGGGTTTACCCCTAGACATGATTTCATTACAATCACATCCAAACAACAATCATGCAAGCTCAAATTTTGAATCTCATGAGTTCATCTAAAATTCAAGATGGAATCAAACCACGAAATATTACATACCTTATGATCCCTTTACTGCGGTGATCACTAATCTATGCTTGGATTTCGATTTGGACTTGATTTGCCCCTTCAATTTGATGAATTTTTGTTGATTAGGGTTTGAGATTGAGAGCCCTTCTTGGCTCCTGTGTTTTGTGCGACCAGAACACACACAAAGGTGTGTGTTTGGTGTTTTTAGTTTTAATTAATAAAAACCCATTTCTCATTTTAACCATTTTGGTCCCTCAACTTTACCCAGATTTATAAAGGTTACTACATCAAGTTCCTTCATTATTTTAAAACACGTAACTAACTAGGTTGATATTCCTAGTTATTTAGTGGGTTTCGGGAGTTATAACCCGTTTTATTATAAGTCCTGTTAACTCGGGCTTCTTATAAACTTACTTTTCTCGCAGTATTTATTCTCCTTTTTAATTAATATTAGGATTATTTGTTTAAATCCTAATATTCACCGGGTTAATTTTACCATTAGCAGTATTTTACATGTTCATTATTATTAACGTGTTTCAATTACCAATCCCGTTTTCGGGGTGTTACAAGTCTACCCCCCTTAAAGAGGTTTCGTCCCCGAAACCTTCTTTACATAGTCGTTGGTTAGACCAACGAACCTAGTTTCATTTTAATGACATTCTTTCTTTTCGGTAAAGAGTTATCATTCGTATTGACGTGGGTGTCTTTTATGTATAAGTCCTCATGGACCTTAGCTTTCACCTTATATTTCTTATCTTTGTCGTCTATTTGACCTAGTTTCCATTTAACCACTCGGTCATATTAGTCCGTCCACATGTTTACTCCATGCTAATCTTGTATTGACAAGTGCTTTGTATAAGTCACAATACTATTCCGATTTTGAATGGTTTTCTACCGGCTAGACTGATTAGTCACCGTCACTTCATATCCCATCACTCAGTATACCATATTGCCATACTCGGCCTTACATGAGTTTATGATCTACTATCCCACAACTCATGCAACGACATGATTATATTCTATATCACTTTTGTGACTATGATCGCATCGCATTGCGTCATATTTAAGTTTTTATAAACTTTTCATTATCAAAAATCTTCTTTGTAACGTATCGTCTTACACCTCTCGGTGTTAAGACCTATATCCTTTATTATTAGCTATTTTCTATTTTCTCTCATAATACTCATAATTGTTAAAAACGTTGTTTCTCACTAAAAACGAATTTTAGTTTAACGTTTTTCTCTTTAACTTATATCAATTAATCATACCAGGAATTGACGACAAGAATTTTTTTTTCCGCTATTATATTACGCGGGGAATCGTAACCAATCCCCATGCTTTACCCCAAGTGACCCGTAGGTTCTTTTGCTTAGCCTCGTAGGTTATTTATTTAGATTTTCACATTTTTAAGGTGAGACCCCAATAGTTCGTTTCTTTTAATTTGTGACCCAAGGGTCTTTTTGGTCCCGTAGACCTTAACATTTGCTTTTAATCCCAAAGGTTATGATGATCCCGTAGATTCATCTTTTACTCACACCATTATTAAAATGTATATCCACATATATGGCTTCAAGGCACCCCTTGTTATGTTTGGAATCATTCACTTTCGCTTTTGAATTTTATTGACCTTGACCGTAGTCCAAGGCTACATTTGTTTTCGTTTGAACTATTCTTCCAACTCTATGACTTCTTCCGTCATTTACACGTCGGTTTGTTATTCGCTTACCGTTATCCGATTCATACTTATTATTATTATTATTATTATTTTTATTTATTTTTTTTTACATCCCATTTCCCGGGTTTTCTATCATAATGTTTTTTTTAACTCTCCAGTTTCACTGGTTTGTGTTTTCCTTTATTATAAAACATTTTACTTATTTGATCTGAACACCCGTCTTTCTTTTGTTAACGACCCTTAGGTCCGTCTCTTTTATTAATGTCCTGAATGTCCATTTCTTAAGCTTTATTTGATAAAACCATTGTTATTGTTATACGGCTTTTGGGGTTTTACCCGTTTTCGTTCCAACACTTTTAATTCGTTTATTTCACTAATCTTTTATACAATTACACCCATCATTGTGATCATCGTTCTTCCTCGTAAGGATTTGATTAATAACGTCTTACTTGGGTTGTTATTCATACCCAAGTTTCTAAATCCGCATTTATTGGTACTTCGTTATTCACAATGGCAAATAATGCGTATCATCCATTTAGCTTCTTTCTTAAGGATATTTTCTATCCGAGTCTTAATTTCTCATTTTTGACTTTAGTCCATTGTAACAATAACAAAATCAATTCATTTCATTTTATTATTCCATATCGTTGTATGGAATTTATCCACATCGTTTATTGATATGAACGATATTTCTACATGTTTTATTTGGTTTGGCCAAGTCTATAACCTTGTCCTTGTCATCTATTACCATTGCAAATTTCCGGGTTCGAGTGTAACTACACTCCTTCCTAATACATCATTTATTTACTTTATTAAGTTTCCCGGGTTTGAGTGTACGCGCACTCATTTCCATTACGACACTTATCTTTTATTGCATTCTTGGCTTCGAGTGTACGCGCACTCCTTCCCATTGCAGTATTTATCAAGATTACTTTTACCCCGGTTTCACATACTTGCCATTATTTATTTATTTATTTATATATATACATACATATATATATTTTTCTTTTACATAATTCATTCATTTCGCTAATCATATATGCCCATATGCAACTATCGTTCATTGTGTGAATTGTTGCATTCTACTTGTCTTATCGTAATTTAGAACGTGTACCTAATTGATACTCGCCCTGATGTACTCCGTTGTCTCAAGTCATCACTTGATTTAGGTTCTTTGTTAGCATGTTCTTTGTCATGCTTCTGAACCTTCTGCTCTTTAGATTATTTATCCCCCGCCATCTTCAGATGCGGTCATCATATCATTCGAACATTTCCAATTTATTACTAATCTTGGTATTCAATGTTGCCCGTATTGTTATATGAGACATTCAAATATACTTACTTTACAAGTACTTATTTTACAATCAATCTATGATTAGGATTCATACTACCTAATCATCTTTTACCAACACTAGACATCTCGAATCTGAAATGTTCATATCAATTGTCAAACATTTTGTTACATTATCATTTGCATCTTTCATTTTGATTTATCCAAGTTTGTAACTTGCTTAAACCATTCGTGTTTAGTGCACTTTCCGGGTTTGAGTGTGTTAACACGCTCTTCCCGTGCACGTCCATTCACCATTCTTTTTCTATCATTTAATAAAATCTACTAAAGTAACTAATTCTTACCGGATGTTTGATCAAGCTTGAACCGAACACACTTTGTTGAAAACCTTGAGCTCTGATTAACAACTTGTAACACCCTCACTATTATAAAAGGGGTTTTAGTACTAATAATGACAATTAATTGTGTTCTTACGAATACACGTACATGTAAAATACGGGATTACTAAAAACTTTTACAGTTTAAAAGTTTGACAACATATTGTATATAAGTTCGTCGTTTAAAAGTTACGACGCAACGCAGTGCGGAAGCTTGTATCTTGGTCGTGTTCGGTTCTTCGTTGAGCTTGATCTTCATCCGGGAATCCTTGACATTCACCTATGACCAAAACCAACTTAAAAGTTAGCTTTGGTAGTTAAATAACAAGTTTAAACAAGTTATATGGGTCAAACAAACAAAATTAAACAATTTTCGGATTCAGGAGGGGCTAGACGCTACGCCTAGGGGCTAGATGCTACACCTAGCCCCTTTTTTGACAGCAAGCTGCTTATTTGTTGCTGCACTTTCCAGCTCAACCTTTTTATCAAGTCCAAACTTAAAATCACCATAACTTTTGATCCGTAAGTCCGTTTTAGGTGATTCTTTTTCCTACGCGTCCGTAATTAAATTACCAATGCATCTATCAAGATTATTATATCAAAAATTGGATGTACGGGCTGAAAGTCTATAAATGCCTTATGTATTTATTTGACCCGTTTAGCTTTTGGATTAATTTAACCACTAACAAATTTTATATCCGCAATACGTGTTTACCCAACATCCGGGGCATATGATCACCGGCGTTTCATTACCAAATCTATGGTTTCAAGCACTTGTAATCCATCATTGCCAAATGCTATTCTAAACACACTTTTACTACTTACTAAACAATTATTCGACCCGTTTGGCTCATTTATGGAATCCTCCATTTCTAATGACTACCAAACGCTTTCTAATCTAATTTTAACTCATTAAATCAAGTAGTGAACATTGTTACTTCAACTAACACCAATCTTTATTCTAAAACACAACTATGAATGATTACAATATTTAATTTGCATAATGTAACGAAACAAGTTACATACCTTCATAATTCATCAACATTGCTTTCTAACCATAATTACCCATTCCCGGGCTTGTCAACCTCATCGTATCCCTTCAAATCCATGGTTTACGCTTTTATAACTCAAATTTAACGAGTGACGTTCGAGTCACTTCGAACACTACCATTTCGACCATTATTTTAACCCGTTCTTTATCTAGTGAATTACATCACTTTACTTACTTTCCCATTATGACTAATTAAATAATATTATCAATAAACATATCTAACCAACTATTTATTTTGAACCGTTTGGTTTGTCGAGTGAATCCCATCACTTCTTGGACTCACCAAACGCAAATATTTTTGCTATAACAACATTAAACACATCTACAACTAGGCTTGTCTACATAAATGTAACGAGACGACAAGTCGCGTACCTTCAAAGTGTTCCTTTCAAGCGCGTGTCCGCTTGAAGACTCGGCTCCTTTTCCTATAAAGTTCAATCAACACTTCGTTTAGAACTCCATTCATGTCTTATAACGCATAATTCATCTTATCATTTAAATATGTGTTTCGTTCAAAATCACCATATATGGCTTTCTTTTAGGCATTTCAACAAACACCTAAAGGGCATAATTTCACTAAATCAACAATCAAGTTCATGACTACTTATTTAGCCAATATTTTAACACCTTTTACTAGTAAATCAACTAATTTATAGTTCAATATCAAGATTAACTTCATAGAGTTCAAATAACACTAGTTTACTAATCATGATTCTAGTGTTCATCATTTTTCTACAAAACCCACCACACACACATGGTGGATGATCATGAATTTCATAGTTTAATCATTAATTCAACAAGATAATGACTAGGGTTTACCCCTAGACATGATTTCATTACAATCCCATCCAAACAACAATCATGCAAGCTCAAATTTTGAATCTCATGAGTTCATCTAGAATTCAAGATGGAATCAAACCACGAAATATTACATACCTTATGATCCCTTTACTGCGGTAATCACTAATCTATGCTTGGATTTCGATTTGGACTTGATGTGCCCCTTCAATTTGATGAATTTATGTTGATTAGGGTTTGAGCTTGAGAGCCCTTCTTGGTTCCTGTGTTTTGTGCGACCAGAACACACACAAAGGTGTGTGTTTTGGTGTTTTTAGTTTTAATTAATAAAAAACCATTTCTCATTTTAACCATTTTGGTCCCTCAACTTTACCCAGATTTATAAAGGTTACTACATCAAGTTCCTTCATTATTTTAAAACACTTAACTAACTTGGTTGATATTCCTAGTTATTTAGTGGGTTCCGGGAGTTATAACCGGATTTATTATAAGTCCCGTTAACTCGGGCTTCTTATAAACTTACTTTTCTCGCAGTATTTATTCTCCTTTTTAATTAATATTAGGATTATTTGTTTGAATCCTAATGTTCACCGGGTTAATTTTACCATTAGCAGTATTTTACCTGTTCATTATTATTAACGTGTTTCAATTACCAATCCCGTTTTCGGAGTGTTACAGTTTAGTGAGGAGAGTCTGACTTAATTATGACATTATAAAACATACACTAGTCTTAAGCTTTTATTAAACAATCACACATAAAATACTACCTTAAATATATATATCGAACACGCACATGTTATAACACGCAAATAAATTACGAAAATACAATTGTAAACAAGTAACGTGTCGAGGAAAAACCTGAAAACTCGGGTTGTCACATCATCCCCGACTTGAAAGAAATTTCGTCCCGAAATTTGATAAGTAATCCAAAAGCGGTGAAACGTCAGATCAGGATGACCGTGGGTTTTCCTCGGGTGCCACAGCTGATCTTGCGCAGAACTGTAGTATGCGATGTTCACGCAAGAGTGTGGTGTACAGCGAGTTCGAGCGAGAAATAGCGAGTAAGCTCGTACAAAACCCATGTCGGGCATGCACAAGTCGGTCTGTTGGTACTTAGACTATAGACTAGGTCGTTTCTAAGACATCGACCCGGACTAGGTCGAGTCTTGCCTAATTCCCTATAGTTATGGCTCTGATACCAATCTGTCACACCCCAACCGGTGACGGAAACATCGGGGCGCGGCACTGAGCGAAACAGATTGTCCAAGAGAAATTCCATAATAACTAAATTACCGGATGGTTAATATTATGTCCCATACCATAACCATCAAGTAAAGTCAATTATTACAGACATCGATATCTCAAAGACAAATAACATGTTCCGACAACTCAGATTTAGATAATTAAATTGTTTGTTTGTTTCTAGACTCCTATTCCTACTTGATTCCACAAAGCAGGTAAGCACAGCATCCTAAGCACCTGTCATATACGTTAAAATAGCGGTCAATACACATAGTGTAAAGGTGAGCATACAAGTTTAATAGTAATAGTAGAGTTCGAAAGCGTTTACGCAAAACCAGCATGTAACATGTATAATGCGAAGCTAGTAGGTTATCGACAATGAAATATGCACAGACTAGACTGCGACTTATAGAATGCACAACACATATCACCACTGTGACACGTGAAGAGGTAACCTTAACAACCCCTGTCCACAACAGGTGCTGAGTCCAAACAAATAGTACTACCGTTCCTATGGCGTCCGGCAACAATCATTGTGTTAACATAACATACAAGCATTCATCGAGTAACAAGTAACATGCAATAACGGTCAGTGTACAAATAGTGTTTGTGTTGTGTGTTCGATTGTGATTTAGAATATGTAACGTATGTAACACCCAAAAGTGCATAAAGCAAAAAGGGATAGAGTATACTCACAGCGATGGAAGTAATGGATTGAAGGGAGCGCTAGAGAAATTAGCCTGAACAGTTAACGATAGCATAAGCGAAGAGCGGTACGTAAATCGGTGAAAAGTGACCAAGTGTCGAACGGTAATCCGATCGGATGGCAATCCGATTGGATGGTCATTCGATCGGATGTCGATCCGTTCGGATGGTCATCCGATCGGATGGCCATTCGGTCGGATTGACACTCGTTTGGTAAGGATGCGTTTGTGTATGATGGCTTTGAAGTTTTCGTTGTAGCATTTTGAAATCAGAGAAGTATTGTAACACCCCGTGTTTTCACGAGTGAAAGCCAAAGTCAAGGTCAAAGTCAACGACCGATTTCGCGCGACTCGACTCGTAGAAATGTTTTTATTATAATTATATTATGTGGAGTAAGTGTCGTACATTGCAATAATCGACTCGTGTTAATCGTATTTCAATCGACCTACGACTGTGAATCATAGGCAGTAACAATGCGATAAAGTTAATCAACTGAGAATCAAGCTATGCTAATCAAATCGACACCGAACCGTAACTCGAACTCTGTGTTTTACTTGTTGTTTATACGTATGTGTGTGCCTTACGTGTTACCTGTGCGTGTTTATTTTATGTTATGTTGTGATAATCATGCGAACTCAATCGAAACTCGAAGTCTAACTCGAATACAATCGAACCCGAATCCGAATCCCGATCAAACCATGTCGTATACGAAGTAGTTGGGACTAAAAGTAATTTGACTAGGAAACCCTATCGAATCGTTCGCAATCGAAGCCGAAGCGTCATCGCACCGAACGCACCAAATCAGGCGACATCCGAACGGATGGTCAATCCGCACGGATTGCCAATCCGCACGGATTGACAATCCGCACGGATGACCAATCCGGACGGATAGCCTATCCGGGTTACGTGCCATCCGCACGGCTCACCCTTTCCCCTTTTAGCATCCTATAAATACACGGGTCACTCTCCAACCTTTCCACTTTTGGCAAGTGACGTCCGAACCGCACGCATTCTTCACCTTTTCTCAGATTTCTCTCAATCCAGGTAAGATCTTGTTCTAATTCTTGTGCATTCTTGATCACTACACGATTCTACACCTTTCTATCTTTCAAATCCCAACTTTTAACCGTGAAATCATCAAGATTTGAGGTATTAACGGGTGACGTCATCATGAAGTTCTCATGAACTTCAAATGTAACCTCATTCCACCAAGAATAACTCAGATCTGAACGATTTCCATAGGATTTCATAACAATATCCCCCAAATCTAAACTTAAAAGAGTTGAAGGGAATGAACTCAAGTTTCTCCTCCTTTTACCCTTAAAATCGGTACGAATCTGATCGGTTCTAGTGTTCTACTCGTTAATAGTGATCCACTAGCCCTAGATCTGGATTCTACCCATCAGACACCTGATTTCGGGGTCAACCGGAATGACCGTTCTGAGTCGCCGACAGGCCAAGTTAGGGTGGTTCCTGACCGGTCTAGTCATGCGGGTGAGAATACAATTCCAAGTGGTTGCCACGTAATCAGAACGTCTCGATAAAACGATAACAGCAACCAAGAGTAGACGGAAGGAACAACCAGAATGAGAGGCTGTCCGCACGAACAAGCTGTCCGCACGGACGAGCTGTCCGCACGGACAGGCCATCCGAACGGGTTGTCACCCGGACGAGCTACCCTTGTGACCCACTTTCCAAACAAGGTTTGAGTATCGACGAATGAGCAATCCGGACGGACGACCTCTGAATGGATTACTCTTCGGGTCATGAGATACTAAGGCCTTAAAACAAACTCCAACATGTTCATCCGCACGGACAGCTTGCCCGTACGGACAGACTATCCGGACGGATTGTCACTGTCCGCACGAGTAAGCTATCCGGACGGATTGTCACTATCCGCACGGGTTACCATCCGGGCGGATTACCTAATCCAATTAGTGACTCAGCCTTAAAGACGTTGTCCGCACAGACTGCCATCCGGACGGATTGTTGTCCGCGCGACCGGCTTGAAGGGTAGAGATACTTAGGTGTTTTCTAAATGCTACAACGAAAACTCCAAAGCACAAGCCATCATACACAAACACATCCTTAGGAAGAAACAATCCACTCGAACGTTTATCCGCACGAACAACTTGTCCGTACGGATAAGCAATCTGCACGAGCGACTAATCCGCACGGATTACCATCCGCACGGACAGCTCACTCGCACGGATAGTTTATCCGGATGGGTCACCATCCGCACGGATTACCATCCGCACGGATAGTTCACTCGCACGGATAACTTCCTCTCACGGATAGTTGATCCGCACGATCAGTTATCCTACCCACTCTCACTTTGTACTGCTTTACGCGCCACTTATCATTATACTATCAAATCTATTCAGGCTAACCGTACTCGCTGAAAAGCGCTCCCTTCAATCCATAATCGCTGTGAGTATACTCGAACCCTTTTTGCTTTAGCACTTTTGGGTGTTACATACGTTACGAATATTCAAACTACAATTATCACACTACTCAAGCTATTTCGACGCTAAACCATTAATGCATGTTATACGTGGCTTATGAATGCTTGTTTGTTATGTTTACACATGGAATGCTGTCTACCTGCCTTAGCAACGATAATACTATAGTTTGGACTCAGCACCCGTTCACACGGGGGTTGTTAAGGATCTTTTACTTGCATGGATTACGGTGGTAATCATATATTGCGAACTGCCTCGGGCAGTCAACCCGCAGTCATTGGTATCGATGGATCTATGTCGATAACTAACGTGCTTCATTTCACTATGTGTACGTGCTGGTTATGCGTAAACGAATTCGAACTCTATATGCTATTATCAAACTTGTATGCTCACCTTTACATTATATGTATTGACTTTATTTTAACGTATGTGACAGGTGCCTAGGTTGTTTATATGCTTCTCGGGCTGTGATGAAATTGAAGCTAGGAACTGGAGTCCTAGAAACCAACGAATAAATTTGTTATGTTTAAATCTGAGTTGTCGGAACAGAATATTTGTCTTGATGCTTTGCCTGTAATAACTATTTAACTGTTTAAGTTACGGTATGGGACGTGATATTTAATTAAATGGTAATGATAGTTGTTATGGAAACTTCTGGACAATCTGTTTCGCTCAGTGCCACGCCCCGATGATTCCGCCATCGGTTGGGGTGTGACAGATTGGTATCAGAGCCATAACTATAGGGAATTAGGCAAGACTCGACCTAGTCCGGGTCGAAGTCTTAGAGACCTAGTCTATAGTCAGGAACCAACAGACCGACTCGAGTACATCCCTACTAGATAATGTACGAGCTCATTCCTCGCTATTTGTATGCACCTACACTATCACTGCACTTGAATTTTCAATTTACGAACAGGTAATGAGGCCGAGAATAGGTGTGAAAACCGCAAACTCTCGACTAAAGTCGCCTATTCAGCTTGCATTTTAGCTATAAACGAGGAGAATCATACCAAATTAGGAGTGAAATCCATATTTTGATGAATAATCTCCTCAAATTTTATTAAGAACAAGGACGAAGTTGTAAGATAGGGGTGAAACCCTAACCTTGACGACTTGTCCTGCTTTTATACAAAACTCCCGCCAAAGTTTCGACGGACTCCAATGATCTAAAGACACAATATAACCAAAGGGAATTGCGCCAATGCCCAAGAATCGAGGCAAAGGCATAGTCCTGAAGGTAGTTGTGCACACAGGATCCTTGTGAATAGTCGAACCACTTTGGTTAGTCGAAGTCTAAATAGCCGCAGACAATCCATTCTCGATTTCATGTGTTTCAAGTCTTCGTCGCTTTTATGTGAGATACGTGTTTTGTGCTTATTTATTGACGTTTTGAGGTACTACCGGTTTCAATCTAGTGTTTTTGGCCTTAGCTACTCACACAACACATCACTAACGAAGCGCTCGCACTCCACTACTTTCGAACACTCGCAAACTCTGAATACTAGGTTTCTGTTTCCTGACTACCCCTAGTAACTAAGGTATATGTGTTTCTTGCTACGGTGCTTACGTGTTTAGGAGTGTTGTAATTATGTGCTTTATGTGTTTACGTGATTCGTGTAATTATGTGAATTTATGACTATCTGCGTTTACATGGTACGTGTTACTGAGCTTTAGTAGTAGTAGACGTGTGAGGTGAGATTCGAATACACGTGTTGAGTTCCGTGGCGATGTCAATTGCAGACAATGTCGTCTGGATCTCGTCATACACTCACCCGTCAGGAAAAGAGGGACAGACGTCTTGCCTCTATTATCGCGAAAAGTGTGGCAAAAGCTGTGAGTGATGCCTACGAGAACGCCAGCAAATCATCCGAGGAATCGAGGACTGGAGGTCCTAAAGCTGCAACGAGACCTTTCAGTTTTAAGCAATTCAAGTCGTGTGGGCCGAAAGAATTCACTGGCGAAGGAGGTCCGACTGCATTATTTCACTGGTTTGACTCTATCGAGGTTACTCTACGACAGAGCGGTTGCCCGGATGACCTCCGAACTCTAAATGCTACCGGCGTCTTTCAGTCCCGTGCTCTAGACTGGTGGACGGCCGAGAGAAACAAGAGAGGGAACGATGCAGCCTACGGTCTGTCGTGGGACGAACTCAAAGAAGTCATGCTGGAAGAATTCTGCCCTCCTCACGAGCGTCAAAAGCTGGAAGATGAATTTTGGCACATACAGCAGAAGGATGGAGACAATGCTGGTCTCACTGCTCACTTCAAACAGCTCAGCATTATCTGTCCCGACCAGGTCAAGACTCCTGAGATGACCATCAAGAAGTACATCCGAGCTTTGCCCGACTGCGTCGCTGATTTCGTGCAAGCGGCTAAGACTACCACGATCGAGGAAACCTATCTGCTAGCCGCTGAAATCAATGACAAAAGGGTTAAGGCTGGGGTGTGGGATAAGCCCTCCAAGCATCTGCATCAAGCTACCACTACCGCACCGACTGTCGAACCGACCTCGTCAAGCAACAAGAAGAAGAACAAGAGAAAGAACAGCTCCACCAACAAGAACTGTGCGATCACTGCTGCACCAGTTCAAACTGTACCTGCCCAACAACGTCAAGTGGCAGCATCTGTGGCCAATGCACCGCCTGCAAAACGTGCATACACTGGGCCACATCCGCTCTGCCCTACTTGCACCTATCATCACCCGACTGCTATTCAATGCCACTTGTGTGCTCACTGCAACGTGTACGGCCACTTCACTGCCAACTACCGTATTCGTCAAGCTCCTGCCAATCAAGCTCTACTCGCTGCCCCACAGGGTCAACAAGCCCCTCCGGCACCCGCAGTCAAGGCCAGAGCCTGCTTCACGTGTGGCGACCTGAATCATTTCGCCAACATGTGCCCGAACAGGGTGGTGAAACAAGAACCACAACAGCAGCAGCCACAGCAGCAGCAACAGCAACAACAGGCAGCACGCGCCAGAACTTTCAATCTCAACGTGCGTCAAGCCCAGGCCGACAACAATGTGGTCAATGGTACGTTCCTGGTGAATGGTATTTATGCTTCATGTTTGTTTGATACTGGAGCGGATAATTGCTTCGTATCATTCGAATTTGAGAAACTCCTTAGTCGTAGACGTTCCAAACTCTCCTCGGCCTTCGAAGTTGAAGTCGCTACCGGAAGAACCGTCGCTGTTAATTCCGTTATCCGTGATTGTACTCTCGAACTCAACAATCACATCTTCTCGATCGACCTTATTCCGATGCAACTCGGAAGCTTTGATGTCATAGTAGGCATGGACTTTCTTCGAGAAAACCATGCCGAAGTTGTGTGCTTCGACAAGATGATTCGTTTTTCGCTCGCAAATGGTGACTCGTTATGTGTTTACGGTGATACTACTTCAAAGGGTCTCAAGCTTATGTCGTGTCTCCAAGCTAGCAAGTATCTTCGCAAGGAATACAGAGCTTTCTTGGCTAACATTGTAGCAGCGGAGAAGGAAAAGAAAGAGAAGAAGGAAGTGAAAGACGTTCCTGTGGTTCGAGAATTTCCTCGAGTTTTTCCAGAGGACCTTCCCGGATTACCTGCAAGACGTGATATTGACTTTCGTATTGATCTCATTCCTGGAGCTAATCCTATTGCCAAGGCTCCTTATCGACTCGCACCGTCCGAAATGCGCGAACTCTCAACCCAACTCCAGGAATTACTTGAGAAAGGCTTCATTCGCCCGAGCACCTCTCCTTGGGGCGCGCCAGTCCTTTTCGTCAAAAAGAAGGACGGGTCGTTCCGGATGTGCATCGACTACCGGGAATTGAATAAGCTGACTATCAAGAATCGCTATCCTCTGCCCCGCATCGATGATTTGTTTGACCAACTACAAGGCGCTACGTGTTTCTCGAAGATCGATCTACGTTTAGGATATCATCAGCTGCGTATACAAGAGGAGGATATACCCAAAACCGCGTTTCGAACCCGTTACGACCATTACGAATTCGTTGTCATGCCCTTTGGACTAACAAACGCACCAGCAGTCTTCATGGATCTGATGAATTGCGTATGTAAACCATATCTCGACCGTTTCGTCATCGTATTCATTGATGATGTCTTGATCTATTCCAAGTCGAGAGCCGAACACGCGCAACATCTACGTTTGGTCCTCGAGTTACTCCAGGGGAACCAACTCTACGCCAAATTCTCCAAGTGCGAATTTTGGTTGGGGGAGGTTCAGTTTCTCGGTCACATTGTAAATAGTCAGGGTATTCACGTCGATCCTACGAAGATTGAAGTTGTCAAGAGTTGGGTTACGCCTAAGAATCCGTCTGAAGTCCGTTCCTTTCTCGGACTAGCAGGCTATTATCGACGATTCATCCAAGGATTTTCGAAGATTGTTGTACCACTTACCTCTCTTACTCATAAGGACCAGCCTTTTGTTTGGGGAACCAAGCAAGAGTCTGCCTTTCAGACCCTCAAATACATGCTTTGCAATGCTCCTGTTCTCACACTACCCGACGGAAACAATGATTTCATTGTCTACTGTGATGCTTCCAACCTTGGTCTTGGATGTGTTCTCATGCAACGAGACAAGGTCATAGCTTACGCATCTCGACAGCTCAAAATACACGAGAAGAACTATACAATCCATGATCTCGAGCTAGGCGCGGTTGTTTTTGCATTAAAGATTTGGCGACACTACCTGTACGGTACAAAGTGTACGATCTTCACCGATCATAGGAGCCTACAACACATCTTTAATCAGAGGGAATTAAATATGCGTCAACGCCGATGGGTAGAACTTCTCAACGATTATGACTGTGAGATTCGTTATCACCCAGGCAAAGCAAATGTTGTAGCCGACGCCCTTAGCAGACGAAGCTATCTGCTTAGCACTCGTAATGTTCAAGCCCAGCACAACCTCGAAACTCTCATCCGCGACGCCCAGCATGCATGTTTCAACGAACGCACCTTGAAGAAAGAAAGAATCTACCACGATGGAGCCCAGCTTGTGAGCAAATCAAATGGGATATTCCACTTTTTAGACCGAATTTGGATTCCCAAGAGAACCGATTTACGACAGATTATCATGGACGAAGCCCATAAATCCCGTTATTCTATTCATCCCGGAGCTGACAAAATGTACCAGGATCTTCGCTATAGGTACTGGTGGCCGGGTATGAAAAGGGATATCGCTCTTTACGTTGGGAAATGCTTAACCTGTGCTAGAATCAAGGCTGAACATCAAAGACCCTCTGGCTTGCTCGAACAACCACCAATCCCAATGTGGAAATGGGAGAGCATAGCCATGGATTTCGTAACCAAGCTTCCAACCACGTCATCAGGTTACGACAGCATTTGGGTTGTTGTTGACCGTTTGACTAAATCAGCCCACTTTCTGCCAATACGAGAAGACTACAAGGTGGAACGATTAGCCCGAATCTACACCGACGAGATCATTTGTAGACATGGGACGCCTCGTGACATGATCTCTGATCGTGATGCTCGGTTTACTTCACGATTGTGGGAAACGTTTCAAGCGGCACTCGGTACAACGCTTAATCTAAGTACTTCTTTCCACCCACAAACCGACGGTCAGACTGAAAGAACGATTCGTACTCTTGAAGACATGCTCCGTTCGTGTGTTCTAGACTTCGGTGGTAATTGGGATAGACACCTACCGTTAGTCGAATTCTCGTATAACAACAGCTACCAGGCCAGCATTCAGATGGCACCTTTCGAGGCGTTATATGGAAGAAGATGTCGATCGCCTATTGTATGGCACGAGATCGGTCACTCACAACTAACCGGTCCAGAGCTGCTACAAGAAACGACAGACAAAATTTTCCAAATCCGAGACAACTTAGCGAAAGCTCGGGATAGACAGAAAGTTTACGCCGATAAAAAGCGCAAGCCCCGGGAATTTGGCGTTGGTGACTACGTACTCCTAAAGGTATCCCCTTGGAAGGGTGTAGTCCGATTCGGCAAGAAAGGGAAGCTCGCGCCTCGATATGTTGGACCTTTTAAGATTCTAGAAAGGATCGGAAAAGTCGCCTACAGACTCGAATTACCGGAGGAACTTAGCAATGTCCACCCGACTTTCCACGTGTCAAACCTTCGGAAGTGCATCGCCGACCACGATTTACATGTCTCTCTAGATGATCTGCAAGTGAACGAAACATTACACTTCGTGGAAAAGCCTGTCGAAATCATGGACCGCCAAACCAAGCAGCTCAGGCGCTCACGCATTCCTATTGTGAAGGTCCGATGGGAAGGCAAGCGAGGCGCGGAGTTTACTTGGGAACTCGAAAGAGACATGAAGGCAAAGTATCCACAGTTGTTTAATTAAGAAAATTTGTAGGCTTATAGATCAAGTGTTTTCGCACAACATATCCAAAATCAGCAATTTTTATCCGTAAAAAGTCGATTAATTTGACGATTTTCAGTGTTCCGAACAAAAAGCGCTCACGTGATTCAAGTTCTGTACGATTTTAGATCTAATTAATAGAATCATGATTATATTACATTCTAGTGTGTTTGATCAGCGCAATCGAGCACCTGCTCAGATACCACTTGTAGGCCCGGTTTCGACTCCGTCGTGATTGTGGTTGGCCACGATCGTGCACGGATTCCGAACGTTACAAGTCAAAATCGGTCCAAACGAAGAACTCTCACACGTGATTCACGACCTTGTTACAGCTTTCAGCTTAATTTCGGGACGAAATTCCCTAAACAAGAGGAGGCTGTAACACCCCGTGTTTTCACGAGTGAAAGCCAAAGTCAAGGTCAAAGTCAACGACCGATTTCGCGCGACTCGACTCGTAGAAATGTTTTTATTATAATTATATTATGTGGAGTGAGTGTCGTACATTGCAATAATCGACTCGTGTTAATCGTATTTCAATCGACCTACGACTGTGAATCATAGGCAGTAACAATGCGATAAAGTTAATCAACCGAGAATCAAGCTATACTAATCAAATCGACACCGAACCGTAACTCGAACTGTGTGTTTTACTTGTTGTTTATACGTGTGTGTGTGCCTTACGTGTTACCTGTGCGTGTTTATTTTATGTTATGTTGTGATAATCAAGCGAACTCAATCGAAACTCGAAGTCTAACTCGAATACAATCGAACCCGAATCCGAATCCCGATCAAACCATGTCATATACGAAGTAGTTGGGACTAAAAGTAATTTGACTAGGAAACCCTATCGAATCGTTCGCAATCGAAGCCGAAGCGTCATCGCACCGAACGCACCAAATCAGGCGACATCCGAACGGATGGTCAATCCGCACGGATTGCCAATCCGCACGGATTGACAATCCGCACGGATGACCAATCCGGACGGATAGCCTATCCGGGTTACGTGCCATCCGCACGGCTCACCCTTTCCCCTTTTAGCATCCTATAAATACACGGGTCACTCTCCAACCTTTCCACTTTTGGAAAGTGACGTCCGAACCGCACGCATTCTTCACCTTTTCTCATATTTCTCTCAATCCAGGTAAGATCTTGTTCTAATTCTTGTACATTCTTGATCACTACACGATTCTACACCTTTCTATCTTTCAAATCCCAACTTTTAACCGTGAAATCATCAAGATTTGAGGTATTAACGGGTGACGTCATCATGAAGTTCTCATGAACTTCAAATGTGACCTCATTCCACCAAGAATAACTCAGATCTGAATGATTTCCATAAGATTTCATAACAATATCCCCCAAATCTAAACTTAAAAGAGTTGAAGGGAATGAACTCAAGTTTCTCCTCCTTTTACCCTTAAAATCAGTACGAATCTGATCGGTTCTAGTGTTCTACTCGTTAATAGTGATCCACTAGCCCTAGATCTGGATTCTACCCATCAGACACCTGATTTCGGGGTCAACCGAAATGACCGTTCTGAGTCACCGATAGGCCAAGTTAGGGTGGTTCCTGACCGGTCTAGTCAAGCGGGTGAGAATACAATTCCAAGTGGTTGCCACGTAATCAGAACGTCTCGATAAAACGATAACAGCAATCAAGAGTAGACGGAAGGAACAACCAGAATGAGAGGCTGTCCGCACGAACAAGCTGTCCGCACGGACGAGCTGTCCGCACGGACAGGCCATCCGGACGGGTTGTCACCCGGACGAGCTACCCTTGGGACCCACTTTCCAAACAAGGTTTGAGTATCGACGAATGAGCAATCAGGACGGACGACCTCTGAATGGATTACTCTTCGGGTCATGAGATACTAAGGCCTTAAAACAAACTCCAACATGTTCATCCGCACGAACAGCTTGCCCGTACGGACAGACTATCCGGACGGATTGTCACTGTCCGCACGAGTAAGCTATCCGGACGGATTGTCACTATCCGCACGGGTTACCATCCGGGCGGATTACCTATTCCACTTAGTGACTCAGCCTTAAAGACGTTGTCCGCACGAACTGCCATCCGGACGGATTGTTGTCCGCGCGACCGGCTTGAAGGGTAGAGATACTTAGGTGTTTTCTAAATGCTACAACGAAAACTCCAAAGCACAAGCCATCATACACAAACACATCCTTAGGAAGAAACAATCCACTCGAACGTTTATCCGCACGAACAACTTGTCCGTATGGATAAGTAATCCGCACGGATTACCATCCGCACGGACAGCTCACTCGCACGGATAGTTTATCCGGATGGGTCACCATCCACACGGATTACCATCCGCACGGATAGTTCACTCGCACGGATAACTTCCTCTCACGGATAGTTGATCCGCACGATCAGTTATCCTACCCACTCTCACTTTGTACTGCTTTACGCGCCACTTATCGTTATACTATCGAATCTATTCAGGCTAACCGTACTCGCTGAAAAGCGCTCCCTTCAATCCATAATCGCTGTGAGTATACTCGAACCCTTTTTGCTTTAGCACTTTTGGGTGTTATATACGTTACGAATATTCAAACTACAATTATCACACTACTCAAGCTATTTCAACGCTAAACCATTAATGCATGTTATACGTGGCTTATGAATGCTTGTTTGTTATGTTTACACATGGAATGCTGTCTACCTGCCTTAGCAACGACAGTACTATAGTTTGGACTCAGCACCCGTTCAAACGGGGGTTGTTAAGGATCTTTTACTTGCATGGATTACGGTGGTAATCATGTATTGCGAACTGCCTCAGGCAGTCAACCCGCAGTCATTGGTATCGATGGATGTATGTCGATAACTAACGTGCTTCATTTCACTATGTGTACGTGCTGGTTATGCGTAAACGAATTCGAACTCTATATGCTATTATCAAACTTGTATGCTCACCTTTACATTATATGTATTGACTTTATTTTAACGTATGTGACAGGTGCCTTGGTTGTTTATATGCTTCTCGGGCTGTGATGAAATTGAAGCTAGGAACTGGAGTCCTAGAAACCAACGAATAAATTTGTTATGTTTAAATCTGAGTTGTCGGAACAGAATATTTGTCTTGATGCTTTGCCTGTAATAACTATTTAACTGTTTAAGTTACGGTATGGGACGTGATATTTAATTAAATGGTAATGATAGTTGTTATGGAAACTTCTGGACAATCTGTTTCGCTCAGTGCCACGCCCCCATGATTCCGCCATCGGTTGGGGTGTGACAAGTATCTCTACCTTTCAGGTCGTCGATCGAACGGTCGTTCGATCGGATAGTGATCCGATTGGCGAGGCTTCTCGGTTGAGAACAAGTTCACAGCAGGACGGTCACTCGATCGGATGGTAATCCGATCGGTTGGCAATCCGTTAGAAACTGATGTTCTTTGGAAATTAAGAAAAAGGTTTAAGTGTGGAGCCAGGTGTAATCCGATCGGATTGCGGTTCGATCGGATGGCAATCCAATCGGACGGTGATGCGTGTGAAGTGTGTATATAAGTTTAAGTATATTTTAAGCCCTTTTACACTTTTTTAGCCAAGTTTTAAATTTATAAAACACGATATTTACTAACACTAAACACACATATGGGCAAGTGCACCCATCGTGAGCGTAGTATAGTGTTGGTAAGATACCGAGGTCGTCCAAGGACACAAGAGCTTTTAATACCGGTTTATCCTCAACGTCTAATCAAATCAAAAGTTTAGGAAAAGGTTTTTAAACTAGAAAAATAAAACTAACTAAAATGCTGAAAAATAAAATAAAAATAAAAACAGATAGACAAGATGAATCACTTGGCTCCGACTCGTGTTTAGTGTAACCTTTGATTATTTCCGCACTTTTGCACTTTTTAAGAGATTATCTTAGTTATTGTAGTAGGCCCCTCTTTTGAAGGTGACGTTACCCTCAACCCAGTAGTTTGAGTCAGCAAGGATACAATCCTAAAGGGTCGGATTATTGAAAGATAATTAATTAAGTTATTAATGCATATTATGGTAGGCCCCTCTTTTGAAGGTGACGTTACCCTCGGCTAAGTAGTCTGAGTCAGCAGGGATACAGTCCTAAGTGGCCGGGTTAAAGTATTAATAGTAGCTTACATATGAGGGGATCAAAGAGTTTGGACCCCCGCCATCCAATACCGGTGGGTATTGAAGGGGATCCTACTAAATTTGACCCAGGTCCTTGCAGGATCTATACACTGAACAAGGCAAGACTCTTACCAAACCGTTCCCTTAACCCCCGACCAGGTAGCCAACATACCTCCATATAGACCGTGGAGATATGAATGGTGAAAATCTTTTATTTTATATAGACAGTAAAATAATGCCAAGACACCACGGACAAATGATAAGGAAGAATCACCTTCAACATAAGAAACTAGTTATTAAAGTCATTAATACATAACCAAGTAAAAAGTGCGAAAAGATAAAAAATAAAAAGTATTACACTAGACACTTTGTATTCACCAAGTGATGTAAGAGACTTAGGCAAACATGGCCTTGATTGTTAAGAACTCTTACGATCAATCTTGGATCCCGAGACGACTCACACACTCTATGATGGACAATGGATGATGGTGGTGGATGATGGTGTTGTGATGGTGGTGGGTGGTGAGTGAAGTGTGAGAGAGGTGGTGTGCCAAGGGATGGTTTGCAAATGAGCCAAGCACCCCTATTTATAGACTGAACAGTAGCTCGGGCACGGCCCCGTGTCCATCCTCCTTCTCTGTCTTCATTAATTGCTCTTGTCTGCATTAGTTGACCACGGCCCCGTGTCCGCTGGGCACGACCCCGTGTGCTGAAGCATATCTGTACTATCAAGATTTTCCTGGATTCTGCGAATCTTATAGTTGACCACGGCCCCGTGTCCGCTGAGCACGGCCCTGTGGTGGGCGATAGAAGCTTCTACAACTTTGTCTTTTATGCTGACACTTGGACACGCCCTCGTGTTCCCTGAGCACGGGGCGTGTTCAGTCTTCTGTTCTCTTGTTTTGCTTGGGAAGATGCTTTCGGGGAGGTCGGGCATGCCACGTTTGTTCCTTTTCTTGTATTTATGTTAGATTTAGCTGCCTTTTTGCTTCTTTTGTTAATTTGAGCTCATTTAATCCTGAAAATACAAAAGGAAGACAAAAGCACACTTTTTCCAACATTAGTACTAAAAAAGGGTTAGTTTTATGCCACAATTGATGTAATTTATATGTTGCATTTTGCACACATCAAATACCCCCACACTTGAATCTTTGCTTGTCCTCAAGCAAAACTCTTTACAATGTGGCTTTACACTCCCAATTGGAATGGGTAGAAGAGAAGGTTTTTGGGCTTGTCATAGAGTGTCGAGATTTCCAAGATTCTTTATTAAGTTTTATTTTTATTTATTTACAATCCTATTCGTCATGATTTGTTTAAAACTTTTCATAAGATAAATTACTTATTAGGGCATAACATGCCTTTTTAAAATTCTATTTATATACAAGTTCACATACCTCACGGGGGATCACTCAACACTCGGTCGAAGATGTATTTTAGTGAATCACTCGAGAGCGGCATGGAACTTACTTCTACCATAGGCTTGCCAAGCAATCAATCCTCCTCCTTTTTAACTATATACCTTTGTAAATATCAAGAGGACTTTTGGGTGAAGGGTTAGGCTTGGGTTAAAGGTAGGTGGTTGGGTTAGTGGTTAGTAGAAAAGGGCGAAAAAGCGTAAAAAGCGTCGGTTTTCTTAAGACTTTTTATTTTTGCAAATTTTTTAATTGGATGAAGCTATTACTCAAACAAAGTTATTTTTAATGAACTTGCTTGTTTATTTCTTTTGCTTCATCATCAACATTTTTTTTTTTTGAAAAGTCATACGAAAAACCGAGCTTGCTACTAAAACAAAGGGTTAAAAATAAAAAAGTTTTGGTGGGTGAAAGGGTGTTTGGTTTGGGTTAGGAAATGAAAGGGTTTAGGCTCAAAGGGGTTAACTAGGGGGATTTTGGGTAGGTGGTAAAAAAAAAAGAAAAATAATGGTGTAGAAATAAAAAAGGTTAGTCCTAATGCCTCCATCATTTACTTACTCGGGTTTAAGTTGGTAAGGACCGGGAATGTATCGTCGTGGCAAGTTCTAGAGTTGTAAGAACCAAGCGGCTATTCACACAAGAAACGAAAAATGAGCATTTAGTTTAAAGATATGTATTTGTATGCTCAATAAAGGCTCAAAACTCACTTTTGTGGGAATGGGTTTTTATGTGATCAAGTATATATAATTAAATTTTAACTAAACTTGTCATGCCTTTTCATAATTTTCTTATGTTAGTTATTTTTATCACGACGCTATCGGTTGTAAATTTGTAAAAATATAACCTTTTTAGAATTTGAAATTCCCAAATTAAACCTAGACAAGTAAAAAAAATTGATTTTTTTTGAAAAAATTTGGGGTGATTAGCTGTTCCAATAGAGTTTTGTGTAAGGCTTGTAATTAGGACTTGCAAGATTCAAAGTTTTAGCATCCCCCCCACACTTAAATTACACATTGTCCTCAATGTGTCCCAAAAATAAGTTTTTAGGTTGATTGAATGTGTAAAAGGTGTGAAAAAGCAAAATTTTATGTTACTGGACATCTGGACACGGCCCCGTGGTGTCCGGGCACGGCCCCGTGTTCAGGTGCCAGTAACAAAAAGTTGAGCAAAAGAAACAGAAGCCTGGACACGGGGGCGTGTTGGGTGAACACGGCCCGTGTCCAGTTTACCTGAACTGGGCATTTTCTGCAGACTGTGCAGCACGGGGCCGTGTTGGGCGGGCACGGCCCGTGCTGAACCTGTTGTAATGAAGAAAATTTGTCGGATGGCCCTGTTTTCATGCATGGGGTGCTGGTCCAAGTTTCCCTTTTTATCCTTCACCATCCCGAGTGTGTTTTACTTAGTACAACATCATCCAAACACCAAATTAGCTAAAACCATCATTCATTAAGTCATAGAGAATTACATAATAATCCTAAAAATTAAAAACAAAGCAGAAAATAAAATTAAAGGGTCCTAAATTAGATAGGTCAAGCGATAAGTAAAATCATCTTATGGAGCTCTACGAGTACAATAAGAACCAAAAACCCGGAAATAGTTTTCCGGTATCTAAAAGCTTTGTAGAACTCCGAGCCGAGGGGCGTTAAAGCCATTCTTCTATCTCTCTCGGGAGGAAGAAGGCGGCGTCATTCTCTTCAACATCTAGTGAAGGAGGAGCGACACCAACCGGAACCCCTTGTAGCACTTCCCGAGGGGGCTCCGGGTGTATGGCATACCACTCGGCCGGTATGATGACTTCAGGAACCACATTCCATGCCCTTTGGGTAATGATTGGAACCAAAGGAGGAGAATCGAGATTGTTCAACCTTTGGTGCAAAAGGTTGACCTCTCGAAGACATCCTTCTAGCCCCACCGTCAAATGATTAATACGGTCAACCAATGCCTCTTCCACCCCTGTCATCTCATCAAGGGCCTCTCTTAAGGCGTAAACGTAGTTTACAAGAGAATCTTCAACCGTTGATGATCTTCTCCCTTGTCGGTTATTTCTGGAGTGTGATGAAGATGTTCCGCTAGTTCTGCTCGCCATTCTGAGAAAACATACCGAGAAGAGTTCAACTTTTATGGGTTCAGTACTTCGGGCACGGCCCCGTGTTCAACGAACACGGCCCGTGTTCAAATGTCTGCAGATTTTTAGGACAAGGGATCATGGAGTTTTAATTTGTTTTTTTTTATGATGTTTAAAATGTTTTTAAGCAGAAACAACTTAAAACATTGTTGTAGAACTTATTTTTAACAAGATCCCATGAATAAAAATCTAACAAACATCTCAATAAAGCTTGAAGTTGTAGAGATTTCAAGTTTTAATGGAAGCATGAAGGAAAAATTGAAGAAGATGAAAGTGGATAAAAGAGGAAAGGACAAGAAGGTTGTTGAGAAACTTCTTTTAGAAAATACCTAGGATGGTATGTGAGAATATTCCCCAAATCTCTGTCCCTTGAATGGTTCAAATGTGCAGGATTCTTGGATGCATTTATAGAAAACGACAGTACGCTGCACACGGCCCCGTGTCGGCTGGACACGGCCCCGTGTTCAGGTGGAATCCTGACACATTTTATCCGTATTCTGACACGAAATCAGACGGGAATCTTTGAGTGGACACGTGGGCGTGCTGACCTGGACACGGCCCCGTGTCTAGAGGCTGTCTTATAGAGTTTTCCCTCTTTTAAGGATTTTATCCAGATCGAGCGGTTCTTTACTGGATGGAACAACCCCAAAGTGCCTAAGATACCTTAATTGCTCTGGATTAAGACCAGAACGCAAGAGGTTGTCGGTGAGGGTGATTCCTATGCTATATGTAGGTGGACAAGTCCAACCCTTTCCCGGGCTCTCGTTAAAGAAGGTGTATGCCGAATCGCTCAGGTCTATGTATGCATCGAACGAAGTCGATGGGGAGTCCTTCACGGCACAATCGACACAGGGACAACTATCGCTCAAGTCCTCACTAGAGTTAGAGGTAACGTTGGTAACAACGAAGTTGTTTTCATGCAATCCCAACAATTCTTCTTGGTTATCATCTTGAGATAAATTATTTAAATCTATCCTAAGTTCTTCTAACCAATTAAGAATTAGATCTTCCATTTGAAATAGTTCATCAAGAAGCATGTCTCCTAGAAGATCCGGTTGAGAGCATTCGAGGGAGAGAAAAGGATTATTTTTACTTTCGCCCCTCTTAAGGCTACATGAAAACAATGGGTCTATATAGTGGGGCTTATAATTTAGAAAATAAAATTCTAATTCTTTATGAGAGCCACCACATATTTGACACCACGTACCATAAGAGTGCCGAAAGTAAAAATTATCATCATCACTCATGTTTGTGTCAGAAATTACCAACCGTCGGGATCTTACGGTTCTGTTTTCAGTAACTAAATCTTGGGCACAGGGCGTGTTGGATGGGCACGGCCCCGTGTTCAGCTTACTGTCTGACTTAAAACAGGATTGCCAATTCCAATGATTGGGCAAGGGGAGTATTCAGCGGGCACGACCCGTGCTGAGTTCTGCAGAAGCTGAAAAATTAAGAAAAATCCTAAAAAAATAGAAAAATAAGAAAAACGATTAGGCCGTTGATTCCTAACTTTCTTAAAATCCTTGTGTCCCCGGCAGCGGTGCCAAAAACTTGATGCGTGTGAAGTGTGTATATAAGTTTAAGTATATTTTAAGCCCTTTTACACTTTTTTAGCCAAGTTTTAAATTTATAAAACATGATATTTACTAACACTAAACACACATATGGGCAAGTGCACCCATCGTGAGCGTAGTATAGTGTTGGTAAGATATCGAGGTCGTCCAAGGACACAAGAGCTTTTAATACCGGTTTATCCTCAACGTCTAATCAAATCAAAAGTTTAGGAAAAGGTTTTTAAACTAGAAAAATAAAACTAACTAAAATGCTGAAAAATAAAATAAAAATAAAAACAGATAGACAAGATGAATCACTTGGCTCCGACTCGTGTTTAGTGTAATCTTTGATTATTTCCGCACTTTTGCACTTTTTAAGAAATTATCTTAGTTATTGTAGTAGGCCCCTTTTTTGAAGGTGACGTTACCCTCAACCCAGTAGTTTGAATCAGCAAGGATACAATCATAAAGGGTCGGATTATTGAAAGATAATTAATTAAGTTATTAATGCATATTATGGTAGGACCCTCTTTTGAAGGTGACGTTACCCTCAGCTAAGTAGTCTGAGTCAGCAGGGATACTGTCCTAAGTAGCCGGGTTAAAGTATTAATAGTAGCTTACATATGAGGGGATCAAAGAGTTTGGACCCCCGCCATCCAATACCGGTGGGTATTGAAGGGGATCCTACTAAATTTGACCCAGGTCCTTGCAGGATCTATACACTGAACAAGGCAAGACTCTTACCAAACCGTTCCCTTAACCCCCGACCAGGTAGCCAACATACCTCCATATAGACCGTGGAGATATGAATGGTGAAAATCTTTTATTTTATATAGACAATAAAATAATGCCAAGACACCACGGACAAACGATAAGGAAGAATCACCTTCAACATAAGAAACTAGTTATTAAAGTCATTAATACATAACCAAGTAAAAAGTGCGAAAAGATAAAAAATAAAAAGTATTACACTAGACTCTTTGTCTTCACCAAGTGATCTAAGAGACTTAGGCAAACATGGCCTTGATTGTCAAGAACTCTTACGATCAATCTTGGATCCCGAGACGACTCACACACTCTATGATGGACAATGGACAATGGATGATGGTGGTGGATGATGGTGTTGTGATGGTGGTGGGTGGTGGGTGGAGTGTGAGAGAGGTGGTGTGCCAAGGGATGGTTTGCAGATGCAACACCTCAAAAATTTATGTCCAATAATGTATCGACACGTGTCATGGACTTTGAACGTGTAAACAAGTCATTTAGAGGGACTAAAGTTGACAAACCAGGAAAGTATATGAATAAAAGGGTTCAAAATGTCAACGATGGATAAATATACTTTACAACAGCCCTACATGATGTTTATACCCTTAAACGAATGAATCATGGATCATACGAAGCTAATTGTGGAAGAAAGTGAGAGATTATAAACTACAGGGGTTAAAAGTGTCAACATGTTTAAAGTATACCTATGAGTGACCTTTTAGCAAACCCGAAGCTTTTTAATGATTAATTATACTCACGAAAATAGGTGATAAAAATTTCACAAGGTTTCGTTAAAGTATGAGAAAGTTATGACAATATTCGTATACGAGGGGTTAAAAGCGTCAACGTTGAAATTAAAGGCTTTAATGATGTTTGTTTATACCTTGGAGCCCTTAAAAGTCAAGTTAGAGGGCCAAAAGTGCAAGAAATGAAGTGGAAACCACGTTTAGAAGGACCAGGGACCTAAAATGCAATATTTGCAAACTTGTTGACCGGACTGGACCTTCACACGGGGCGCGTAAGGGTTGCCCAGATCCTTACGCGGGCCGCCTAAGGTGCCCAGATGCAGAAAAACTTGGCAGCTGCCAGTTCAGCCTGTTTAACCGACTTATGAGCTTGGTTTTCGATACTATGGGCTTGTTTGATGGTTTATTATGGCCTAGGGACACCTGTAGTGATCCCATAACATCCATAGACCTTGTTGGAATGATCTTGGAGCTCTAAGAAACCTATATAAGGGCCATGAGTTCATTTGTTCAAGTGCTCATTCACTTGCAACAATTCAAGCACTCATTTCTGGAGGTAGCTGACTTGGGAGAAGATTAAGAAGTATAGAAAAGATAGCAAGGACCTAAAGTAAGAGTTCTAATCCTTGTTTAGTTCTTTTAATTAGCTTATAAACCAAAAAGTCAAACCGTCGTAATTAAGATTTGACTTCGTCATTAATCTTAATTTGTCCAGTCAAATTCCAAATTGAAAGTACCTATGAGTGGGTAATTATGTGGGCAATAAACCCTTAAAAGGGCACCCTCTGATTCCCACTCTAACTAGGTCAATTGTCGGGTCAAAGTTAATCTCAAAAAGTCAACAGAAAGCTTATTTTCAAATTAATGCATAATTAGCAATGTAGAAGCTATGCAACCTGTTTTGTCATTAATATAACTTGGTAATTAATGTAAGAACATGTCTAAACATGTCCAACTCGACAATTTTCAGTTTAAGCTCGGTTCGGAACCGAAAGTCGCAAAAGTAGACTTTTGCTTTGACTTTCAGTTCTGAACCATTAGAGCATAGTTTAGAAATGTCTTAGAGCCTTATTAGGACCTGGTTTCATATAAGTATAACCCTCTGTGATTATACAACTTGGTTCATTAGTTATCCGATTCATATGCATGTTTCCGTTTATTGCCTATATGTTGACTATTATGCCCATATGACCTTAAAACGTGATTTTTGAAAATTTAAAAGAGTAGAAACCTTAGTTACTGATTTATAAACTCGTACCTAAAATTTGACATCAGTTTGAGGTCTAGATTAAGAGTTATGCTCATTAGCGTAATTAGAAAGCTTTTTAGTAATTAAACGGTGTAATTAGCGCATAGCCTATCTAAACCCGATTTTTGATACCAAACTTTTTACCCAGTGATATAAAATAATATTTTCAGATTTTTGGAGATTTTTATTTATTTTTAGGCTAAGCATAGCATAGAGTTCTAAGCTTGATCCGGTAAATGTCGGTTTTGCCCTTTTAGGCTATAAAATGAGTTTTACCAATCCTTTTGATACCAAACCTTTTTCTACTGATCCAATATGATAAATAGAATATTTTAAGCCTTCTGGAATAATAAAAATGTCAGCTTTTCTTATAAAACCCGGAAATGGCTTAAAATCGCCTTTTTAAGCATTTTTAACGCATAATATGTATTAAAACCATTTTAGATATATAAGACTTGATACCTACTGATGTTTTAAATAAATTTTTATACTTTAGCAGTAAGCAAAAGTTTTAAACTCAGATTTCCAGATTTGACCTTTAAACCTTAGGTGAAATTACCAAAATGCCCCTTCGATGCATAGTATGGTTAGAAATGATAAATTTCACACATAGGTTATACCCTACTGATATAACTTAGTAAATTAAGTATTTTTACTGATTACATCAGACCCGAAACTCAGATTTATATTTAAACTCTTTTATAACCTTTAAAATGACCAAAATACCCCTACGGGGCGTAATTTGTGTTTAAATCCGTTTTGGGCATAATAGAAGATATCTTACTGATGTCACAGCATATTTAAGACATATTAACTTAGGAAACTTGTATATGACTCATATGGTTACCCGTTACGCACTTTTCGCGTTCGGATCGGCTTATGTAACTAGTTTGCATAAATTAGTCGAAACATGCCAAACCATATCGTTTTCATCTCAAAATCCAGAATGTGTTTAAGTTACCCATATTAAACAAGTGTCCAAGCTTTTTGGGTCAAAACCACATTCTAAACCGGTCTTCGCCTTATCATGCGTTTGAACCGTGTCTTCCTTTTGAAAACTAACCGGTCTAAGTCTAAGCTTAATTAAAGACCTGTTAGGATTCTAATAGGTTGTTAAAAACCTTCGTTCCAGATTTAGGAGCCCAGTAAAATACTCTTAACTTATTTTCCCTATACGGGCTGAATTGATATACGGCTGGGATTGAATTTATATTTAGCTCAGGTAAATACTCTTAACTTATTTTCCCTATACGGGTTTGGGATACGGTATTATAATAATACCGCTTGGTCGGGTATGTAGTCATTTAAATCGGATTGTGATTAATGTATTTACATAACTCGTTTTATTCTGTATTATTTGGTGTATGGCCTTTGGGGGTTAAATGACCATGTCCCGGATATCCTTGGCATCATTCAAAGAAATGGCCACGACCTAAGCACGGGGTGTAGGCGTACACCTGACAGTTGCATATGTAAAAACTGGTAGCCCACTTAAAGGAATCAACCTTGTGGGTATTATACCTGTGGCGTGTCAGTTAATCTTGACCGGCTCTACCAACCGGCCCTAACGGACGACAAATAAGTAAAACTGTATACAAGATTATTTTAAATAATTGTCCCAAGTTATAAAATATTTTTGCCTAAGTGCATTCAAATCAATTTTTAAACATTTTCAAAATGAGTCAGTTAAGTTGTATTTACCAGTGTAAATTGACGTATTTTCCAAAAAGGCTAAGTGCAGGTACTATACGTAATAGGCTGGCTACTCCAGGCATCAATAATCAAGTCTCGCAAGCTCTAGATGTTAAAGTCTGTTGAACAATTTCCTTTTTATTTCGATCCGCCTGTGGATCTGTTTCAACTATTTTGTGATACTTAATATTACAATTTATTCAGTTGAAATAAATCTATCTTTTGCTTCCGCTGTGCATTTAAATTTTGTGTTGTTTGACTATGATGATATCAACTACGTCACGATACTCCCCACCGGGCCCACCGGTAATACGTGGAAATATCGGGGTGTGGCAGGTTGGTATCAGAGCCGACACTGAGTGAATTAAACACTAGCCTTCTGTGTTTAATCTCAGTTACACAGTTGCACATTCTCGAGTCTAGACAAAGAACATAGGACTAATCCTAATTCGTTTTATTTTGTCTTTTATTTATTTCCTTGTTATTTTCTGTTTAGCCCCTGCATGGGCAAGCCATTTCAGTTAGAAGTCCCGTTTAGGGCAACCATGTACTAGTTTAAATTTTAATGGAACGGTTAGATTTAAAATAACATTCCCATTTAAGATCTACCATTATAATAAAATGGCAAAATCTAAAAAGGACAAGACCTAGCCATGTGTCACCTTAAGACAGGGCCAAGATGGTAGTTCCTCAATTAGATTAAGATCCTTGTTAACACCTCAATTTAGGATTGTTCTGCGTTAAATATTAAAAAGAATCTTAAAGGTAAAACCTAGCCTAAATGTTGTTGCAGACATGGCCAAGATGGTAAAACTTATTCAAAAGATTCCAATCCCTGTTAACATCTGAAAACATGTTAACACTCTTGACAAAATGTGATTCGATAAAATCGCATAAGTCATTCTTAAATTGGGTTATTCCAATTTTCCTTATTAAAATAATCATCCCTCTAAAGATGAAGTGCCTACGGGCTATAATTAACGTCCTCTGAGACTAAAGACAGTGGTAGCCTACAACTCCCTATCAAGAAAAGGTAATGAACTTTGATTCAAACCTTAATGCCTTGATTCCATAAAATATGGGCTTATAAATTAAACTTGTCTACGTGACTAGGCCTTTTTGTGCTATTATTAAATTATAATTAGGGATTATAATAAAGATCCTGAATATGAATATATTTAGCAAATTGACCAAAAATAGTTATTAAAGACCATGGTTAATAAATCGTCAAGAACGATAGTACTGTATAGACTTCCAAATAAACCTTGTCCTTATTTTCTTTTATGTAACAATTAAAGCTACATGACTAGGTCAGAAGAGGTAAACAGTCATCCGGTGGAAAACCATGAAAATGCTAAGATACATGTGACCGGTGCGGAGCTGCAAGCATTAATAGATAATGCTGTTACAAAAGCTATAGAGCGGCAGTATAATGAATCTAGCGGTACTCGGAGTAGGACCCTATCCGCACCGCATTCCAAGCCTAAGACTCATTCAGAGGCTCACAACAAGCCACCCTCTAAGAAAGATGAGCCAAAGAAAGATGATGATCGACATTCATCTAATCAACACAGTGCTCCATCCAAGAGGATAGTGTTCGATAATGAACCACGTACCAAGTCCTGTACTTATAAGTACTTTGTTTCCTGCAAACCCCGAGATTTCACTGGGGAGAAAGGGGCAATTGATTGTATGACCTGGTAAGATGAGATGGACACAGTAGTTGACATCAGCGGTTGTGCTGAAAGGGATGTAGTGAAGTATGTATCCCAATCATTCAAAGGAGAGGCACTAGCATGGTGGAAGTCTCTCATTCAAGCTGCTGGAAAGATCCCTCTATACAATCTGACATGGGATCAGTTTGTTGCTCTCATTAAGGAGAATTATTGCCCTCAACACGAGGTTGAGAGGATTGAGTCAGATTTCTTATCATTGGTAATGAAGAATCTAGATTGTCAAGCTTACCTCACTAGTTTCAATACCCTGTCTAGGCTGGTTTCGTATCTGATAACATCGGAACCCAAGAAAATAGCTCGCTTCATTGGGGGTTTAGCCCCAGAGATAAAGGCCAGTGTTAAGGCATCCAAACCTGCTACCTTTAGGTTAGCAGCTGATCTATCTCTGTCTATTACTTTAGATGCGGTCAGGCTAAGATCGCTAAAGAATTCTGAAGAAGGTAAGAGAAAGCGTGAGGATGATAACTCGCGAGGGTCGGAGAAGAAGCACAAGGGAAACACTGATTCCAAGAAGTTTGGGTCTGGAAAGAGTAGTCAACGAACAGAGGAGAAACCAAAGTGCACGACTTGCCAAAAACGCCACTTTGGAAAATGCAGACTTGAGTCCAAGTCTCAGTCAGGACCAGCTGTATGTGGGTTATGCAAGTCTAAAGAGCACAAGACTGTGGATTGCAAGAAAATTAAGGATGCCACATGCAACCACTGCAATGAGAAAGGGCATATCAAGACCAACTGCCCTAAGTACGCCAAGAAGCCTGAAGAGGTTAAGAAGACCAATGCAAGGGTCTTCTGTATGGATGCACGTGAAGCTGTTCAGGACGATAATGTGATCACAGGTACCTTCCTTATAAATGATGTCTATGCAAGAGTGCTATTTGATTCAGGTGCTGATAAGTCGTTTGTAGACGATAAGTTTTGTAAGTTGTTAAACCTACCTGTTAGAACCCTAAGTATAAAATATGAGGTTGAATTAGCCGATGGCACCATAGAAACCGCATCAACTGTGTTAGATGGATGTTTTATATCCATTAGGAACCACTCTTTTCCATTAACCTTACTTCCTTTGAAGTTAGCCAGTTTTGACATAGTAATAGGCATGGATTGGTTATCTCATAACCAAGCACAGATCGTTTGCAATAAGAATCAAGTGGTGATTAAGACTCCGTCTGGTGAGCCACTTACCATTCGGGGAGATACCCAGTGCCTGAGCAAATGTCTATGCTCAAGGCATCTAGGTGCTTGAAGAAGGGTTGTGTCATTTATATGGCACAAGTAACTATTGATGAGCAAAAGCCTAAGGTTGAAGATATTCCCGTCATCTCTGAGTACCCTGAAGTTTTCCCAGAAGAACTACCTGGTTTACCACCAGATAGGCAAGTAGAATTCAGAATTGACATCATCCCTGGAGCAGTGCCTGTCGCAAGAGCGCCTTACTGGTTGGCACCAACTGAGATGAAAGAGTTAAGGACTCAGCAGGATGATTTATTGGCAAAAGGTTTCATTAGACCTAGTTCGTCTCCTTGGGGAGCGCCAATCCTGTTTGTCAAGAAGAAGGATGGATCGATGCGTCTATGCATCGATTATCGCGAGCTTAATAAAGTCACTATTAAGAATAGGTATCCTTTGCCCAGGATCGATGATCTGTTCTATCAATTACAGGGGGCAAGCTACTTCTATAAGATTGATTTGAGGTCAGGCTATCATCAACTGAAGGTTAAAGATGAAGATGTACACAAAACTGCATTTAGAACTCGTTATGGTCATTATGAGTTCTTAGTGATGCCTTTTGGGCTCACTAATGCACCAGCGGCGTTCATGGATCTCATGAACCGCGTCTGCAAGCCATACTTGTACAAATTTGTTATCGTCTTCATTGACGACATTCTGATTTATTCAAAGAATCAAGCTGACCACGAGAAGCATCTTTGATGCATTCTGGAACTGCTTCAGCAAGAGAAGCTTTATGCCAAGTTTTCAAAATGTGAATTCTGGCTTCGTGAAGTCCAATTCCTTGGACATGTGGTTAGTTAGCGTGGTATCCAAGTAGATCCCGCTAAGGTTGAAGCTGTTATGAATTGGCAAGAGCCAAAGACGCCTACAGAGATTCGTAGCTTTCTAGGTTTGGCAGGATATTATAGGCGATTTATTGAAAACTTCTCAAGGATTGCTGCACCCCTGACTTCGTTGATGCGTAAGAATATTAAGTTTGACTGGGGTCCTAAGCAGCAGGAATCCTTTGACATTCTTAAGCAGAAGTTGAGCAATGCTCCAGTATTGTCATTGCCTGATGGAATAGAGGAATTTGTAGTATATTGTGATGCATCGCACACAGGTATGGGATGTGTGCTCATGCAGAAAGGCAAGGTCATTGCCTATGCTTCTCGACAATTAAAAGTGCATGAGAAGAATTACACCACCCATGACCTGGAATTGGGTGCCGTGGTATTTGCACTAAAACTGTGGAGGCATTATTTGTATGGAACTAAGTGTGTGATCTATTCTGATCACAAGAGCCTTCAACACCTGTTCAATCAGAAGGATTTGAACATGAGGCAGAGACGATGGATGGAAACTTTGAATGATTATGACAGTGAGATAAGATACCATCCTGGCAAGGCGAATGTAGTCGCCGATGCCTTAAGTAGAAAAGAAAGAGTGAAGCCTATAAGAATCAATGCCAAGAGCATTGAATTAAGGAATAATTTGAATGAAAGGTTGTTAGCTGAACAGAAGGAAGCTGTATTAGAAGCTAACTATCCTGATAAAAAGCTAGGAGTAACTGAAGAGCAGTTATCCTATGATAAAGACGGAATCCTAAGGTTAAATGGACGAATATGGGTTCCAGTTTATGGAGGACTTCAGGATGTTATCCTCCAGGAAGCCCATAGTTCTAAATACTCCGTTCATCCTGGAGCTGACAAGATGTACCAGGATCTGAAGGCGAACTATTGGTGGATAGGCCTGAAGAAGTCTATAGCTACCTATGTAGCCAAATGTTTGACGTGTGCTCAAGTCAAAGCTGAACATCAGAAACCGTCAGGTTTACTACAATAGCCTGAACTTCCCACCTGTAAGTGGGAGATGGTGACGATGGATTTCATCACCAAGTTGCCAAAGACAAGGAAAGGAAATGATACTATATGGGGGATAGTAGATAAACTGACTAAGTCAGCACATTTCTTACCCATTAAGGAGACTTATAGCTCCGATATGTTAGCCCAATTGTACTACAGATAAGATTGTATCTCTACACGGCGTACCAGTGACTATTATCTCTGACAGAGATACTAGGTACACATCTCATTTTTGGAAAAGTTTCCAACAATCTTTGGGCACGCGCTTAAATTTTAGTACGGCTTACCATCCTCAGACGGACGGGCAGAGTGAGCGTACCATCCAAACTTTGGAAGACATGCTTCGTGCATGTGTGATTGACTTAGGTGGTAGTTGGGATAACCACCTGCCATTGATCGAGTTCTCCTATAACAATAGCTACCATACAAGCATTCAGACTGCACCTTTTGAGGCATTATATGGTAGGAAATGCAGGACGCCTATTTGTTGGGCAGAAGTAGGAGAAGCTCAGTTATCAGGACCTGATATAGTCCTTGAAACAACGGACAAGATTGTCCAAATTCGTGACCGCCTGAAAGCTGCCAGAGATAGGCAGAAAAGCTACACAGACTTGAGGCGTAAACCTCTAAAGTACGAGGTTGGTGATAAAGTGTTGCTTAAAGTATCACCTTGGAAGGGGGTGATGCGTTTTGGTTAGAAAGGTAAGCTAAGCCCAAGGTATATAGGACCATTCGAGATCATCGAATGTGTTGGATCAGTGGCTTATAAGTTAAACTTACATGAAGAGCTCAGTAGTATTCACAATGTATTCCACATTTGCAACCTAAAAAATGTCTAGCTGATGAATCGCTAGTAATACCACATACGGATGTGCATATAGATGAGAGCTTGAAGTTTGTGGAAAAACCTATGTCGATTGAGGATCGACAGGTTAAGAAGCTTCGAAGGAAGCATGTGCCAATTGTAAAGGTTAAATGGGATGCCCGTAGAGGTCCCGAGTACACGTGGGAGGTAGAATCCACAATGAAAGAAAAATACCCTCATGTTTTTCAGTAAATCTCGAGGTCAAGATTTCTTTTAAGGGGGTGAGAATGTAACACCTCGAAAATTTATGTCCAATAATGTATCGATACGTGTCATGGACTTTAAACGTGTAAAGAAGTAATTTAGATGGACTAAAGTTGACAAACCAGGAAAGTATATGAATAAAAGGGTTCAAAATGTCAACGATGGATAAATATACTTTACAATAGCCCTACATGATGTTTATACCCTTAAACGAATGAATCATGGATCATACGAAGCTAATTGTGGAAGAAAGTGAGAGATTACAAACTACAGGGGTTAAAAGTGTCAACATGTTTAAAGTATACCTCTGAGTGACCTTTTAGCAAACCCGAAGCTTTGTAATGATTAATTATACTCACAAAAATATGTGATAAAAATTTCACAAGGTTTCGTTAAAGTATGAGAAAGTTATGACAATATTCGTATACGAGGGGTTAAAAGCATCAACGTTGAAATTAAAGGCTTTACGGGTGATCACAAAGTTAACCAAGGACTTAATGATGTTTGTTTATACCTTGGAGCCCTTAAAAGTCAAGTTAGAGGGCCAAAAGTGCAAGAAATGAAGTGGAAACCACGTTTAGAAGGACCAGGGACCTAAAATGCAATATTTGCAAACTTGTTGACCGGACTGGACCTTCACACGGGGCGCGTAAGGGTTGCCCAGATCCTTACGCGGGCCGCCTAAGGTGCCCAGATGCAGAAAAACTTGGCAGCTGCCAGTTCAGCCTGTTTAACCGACTTATGAGCTTGGTTTTCGATACTATGGGCTTGTTTGCTGGTTTATTATGGCCTAGGGACACCTGTAGTGATCCCATAACATCCATAGACCTTGTTGGAATAATCTTGGAGCTCTAAGAAACCTATATAAGGGCCATGAGTTCATTTGTTCAAGTGCTCATTCACTTGCAACAATTCAAGCACTCATTTCTGGAGGTAGCTGACTTGGGAGAAGATTAAGAAGTATAGAAAAGATAGCAAGGACCTTAAGTAAGAGTTCTAATCCTTGTTTAGTTCTTTTAATTAGCTTATAAACCAAAAAGTCAAACCGTCGTAATTAAGATTTGACTTCGTCATTAATCTTAATTTGTCCAGTCAAATTCCAAATTGAAAGTACCTATGAGTGGGTAATTATGTGGGCAATAAACCCTTAAAACGGCACCCTCTGATTCCCACTCTAACTAGGTCAATTGTCGGGTCAAAGTTAATCTCAAAAAGACAACAGAAAGCTTATTTTCAAATTAATGCATAATTAGCAATGTAGAAGCTATGCAACCTGTTTTGTCATTAATATAACTTGGTAATTAATGTAAGAACATGTCTAAACATGTTCAACTCGACAATTTTCAGTTTAAGCTCGGTTCGGAACCGAAAGTCGCAAAAGTAGACTTTTGCTTTGACTTTCAGTTCTGACCCATTAGAGCATAGTTTAGAAATGTCTTAGAGCCTTATTAGGACCTGGTTTCATATAAGTATAACCCTCTGTGATTATACAACTTGGTTCATTAGTTATCCGATTCATATGCATGTTTCCGTTTATTGCCTATATGTTGACTATTATGCCCATATGACCTTAAAACGTGATTTTTGAAAATGTAAAAGAGTAGAAACCTTAGTTACTGATTTATAAACTTGTACCTAAAATTTGACACCAGTTTGAGGTCTAGATTAAGAGTTATGCTCATTAGCGTAATTAGAAAGCTTTTTAGTAATTAAACGGTGTAATTAGCGCATAGCCTATCTAAACCCGATTTTTGATACCAAACTTTTTACCCAGTGATATAAAATAATATTTTGGGATTTTTGGAGATTTTTATTTATTTTTAGGCTAAGCATAGCATAGAGTTCTAAGCTTGATCCGGTAAATGTCGGTTTTGCCCTTTTAGGCTATAAAATGAGTTTTACCAATCCTTTTGATACCAAACCTTTTTCTACTGATCCAATATGATAAATAGAATATTTTAAGCCTTCTGGAATAATAAAAATGTCAGCTTTTCTTATAAAACCCGGAAATGGCTTAAAATCGCCTTTTTAAGCATTTTTAACGCATAATATGTATTAAAACCATTTTAGATATATAAGACTTGATACCTACTGATGTTTTAAATAAATTTTTATACTTTAGCAGTAAGCAAAAGTTTTAAACTCAGATTTCCAGATTTGACCTTTAAACCTTAGGTGAAATTACCAAAATGCCCCTTCGATGCATAGTATGGTTAGAAATGATAAATTTCACACATAGGTTATACCCTACTTATATAACTTAGTAAATTAAGTATTTTTACTGATTACATCATACCCGAAACTCAGATTTATATTTAAACTCTTTTATAACCTTTAAAATGACCAAAATACCCCTACGGGGCGTAATTTGTGTTTAAATCCGTTTTGGGCATAATAGAAGATATCTTACTGATGTCACAGCATATTTAAGACATATTAACTTAGGAAACTTGTATATGACTCATATGGTTACCCGTTACGCACTTTTCGCGTTCGGATCGGCTTATGTAACTAGTTTGCATAAATTAGTCGAAACATGCCAAACCATATCGTTTTCATCTCAAAATCCAGAATGTGTTTAAGTTACCCATATTAAACAAGTGTCCAAGCTTTTTGGGTCAAAACCACATTCTAAACCGGTCTTCGCCTTATCATGCGTTTGAACCGTGTCTTCCTTTTGAAAACTAACCGGTCTAAGTCTAAGCTTAATTAAAGACCTGTTAGGATTCTAATAGGTTGTTAAAAACCTTCGTTCCAGATTTAGGAGCCCAGTAAAATACTCTTAACTTATTTTCCCTATACGGGCTGAATTGATATACGGCTGGGATTGAATTTATATTTAGCTCAGGTAAATACTCTTAACTTATTTTCCCTATACGGGTTTGGGATACGGTATTATAATAATACCGCTTGGTCGGGTATGTAGTCATTTAAATCGGATTGTGATTAATGTATTTACATAACTCGTTTTATTCTGTATTATTTGGTGTATGGCCTTTGGGGGTTAAATGACCATGTCCCGGATATCCTTGGCATCATTCAAAGAAATGGCCACGACCTAAGCACGGGGTGTAGGCGTACACCTGACAGTTGCATATGTAAAAACTGGTAGCCCACTTAAAGGAATCAACCTTGTGGGTATTATACATGTGGCGTGTCAGTTAATCTTGACCGGCTCTACCAACCGGCCCTAACGGACGACAAATAAGTAAAACTGTATAAAAGATTATTTTAAATAATTGTCCCAAGTTATAAAATATTTTTGCCTAAGTGCATTCAAATCAATTTTTAAAACATTTTCAAAATGAGTCAGTTAAGTTTTATTTACCAGTGTAAACTGACGTATTTTCCAAAAAGGCTAAGTGCAGGTACTATACGTAATAGGCTGGCTACTACAGGCATCAATAATCAAGTCTCGCAAGCTCTAGATGTTAAAGTCTGTTGAACAATTTCCTTTTTATTTCGATCCGCCTGTGGATCTGTTTCAACTATTTTGTGATACTTAATATTACAATTTATTCAGTTGAAATAAATCTATCTTTTGCTTCCGCTGTGCATTTAAATTTTGTGTTGTTTGACTATGATGATATCAACTACGTCACGATACTCCCCACCGGGCCCACCGGTAATACGTGGAAATATCGGGGTGTGACAGCAAATGAGCCAAGCACCCTTATTTATAGCCTGAACAGTAGCTCGGGCACGGCCCCGTGTCCATCCTCCTTCTCTGTCTTCATTAATTGCTCTTGTCTGCATTAGTTGACCATGGCCCCGTGTCCGCTGGGCACGACCCCCTGTGCAGAAGCATATCTGTACTATCAAGATTTGCCTGGATTCTGCGAATCCTATAGTTGACCACGGCCCCGTGTCCGCTGAGCACGGCCCCGTGGTGGGGCGATAGAAGCTTCTACAGCTTTGTCTTTTATGCTGACACTTGGGCACGCCCCCGTGTTCACTGAGCACGGGGCGTGTTCAGCCTTCTGTTCTCTTGTTTTGCTTGGGAAGATGCTTTCGGGGAGGTCGGGCATGCCACGTTTGTTCCTTTTCTTGTATTTATGTTAGATTTAGCTGCCTTTTTGCTTCTTTTGTTAATTTGAGCTCATTTAATCCTGAAAATACAAAAGGAAGACAAAAGCACACTTTTTCCAACATTAGTACTAAAAAGGGTTAGTTTTATGCCACAACTGATGTAATTTATATGTTGCATTTTGCACACATCAGGCGGCAATCCGTCCCATAATCTGATCGTCTTGAATCTTGGCAAATCTGTTAAGTTTTGAAAAGTTTAGTGGTTTGCTCGAGACGGTATGACGACGTGTCAAACAACAGAAACTCCATCAGACCCAGACTATCTGATCGAACGGGAATCACCCCAATCCGATCAGCTAACTGTTCGTGACAGGTGGCATGTATGAGCTCCGATTCTATCGGTTTTAAGTGCATTGAGTGTAAAAGAGTTGAAAGAAAGTTGGAAAAGTATCTTTCAATCCTTTTAACCTTTGAAATGTTTAGATCTATGCGAAATCGTTGTGAAATCATATGGAAATCCTTCAGATCTGAGTTGTTCTTGGTGGAATGAGGCCAAAACTTGAAGTTCATAAGAACTCCATGATGACGTCATCCTACAACACCTCAAATCCGGTGATTTCACGGTTAAAAGTTGAGATTCAAAGGTGAAAATGATGAAGAAGTGCGTGTAGATCATAGAAGTACAAGATTTGAGTTGAAAACTTACAAGAATTGCGAGAAATCGAGAGAAAGAAGGCTTGAGTGTTGCTGGTCGAGGGAGGGAGCTGTCACATCACAAATAATGTTACATGAGGGGTATTTATAGGTTGCCAAAAATAGAAAGGGGGTGCAAGGGGTCGGATGGTACACCGATCTGATGGCGCCTCGATCGGATGGCAATCCGATCGGATGGCCACTCGATCAGTTGGCCATTCGATCCAAGTATCCGGCGTGTTGAGTTTTGTCATTTCGATTTGCGTGTTGAGCGTTGCGATGTGATTCGAGTGAGCGATACGATAGTATTACCCATTAGTTACACAGATAAACTAACTACTATATCTAACATACAATCACTATAAATAGCTTGCGTTTAATTTTTTTTTGTTTAAAAAAAAGAATTGTTTTATTAAACCTTATTAAAACTATACATTAGTGTATAAAAAAAACAATTCAATACGACCCATATAGGTCTAGCCAGCTGCCAGACAAGAACTGACATGGGCAGATTTGACTTTTAACTTTTGGACCTATACGACCCATATTGAAAAAACAAAGTGTGCAGATAGATGTGAGGGTGTGCCAACAAAAAACCATACCAAGAAACCAAAATATTAAATTTTGTATTTTATGTTTTTCTGTATTTGTATTAAAATAAGGGTCTCACTATTCCCACTACCTATAATCATATTTACATATCCCTACATGTATACGGCCCGTATAACATTATACAGGTCGTATAGAAAGTTATTGCACAGCATTTAATAAATGCTGAGGAATGTTTTTTTTTGTTTTACATGTATACGAGCCGTATAACATTAAATGAGTCATATACAATTGTATACGACCATTATAATGTTTTACGGCCTGGTGTTTATATTTTGTGAGGTTTTTTTATCAGATTTTGGGTGTCTAACATGTGTATACGTGTCGTATAATGCTATACGACCCGTATATAATTAAATATTTCTTTTTTATTTTGTAAAACCGCAAAACCGTCTAATAAGTTTTAGTAATTGTTTAGATAGCGTTTGCCATATTATTTGGATATATCGGATTATGTTACGATAGTGTTTGCCGTATTATTTAGATATATTGGATTATGTTACGCATTTGTAATTAAACATACTACTAGCATTGAATAATTTTCGACTTTATTATGTGAAACGTCTATGTTACGATAGTATTTGCCGTATTATTTATATATATCGAATTATGTTACGAGCTTGTAATACTACGAGTTATTAATAATTAGGACATATATTAACAACAAAAAATGTGCATAGAATAAACAATACAATAACAATTATCAAACAAACATGATAAAACATAAAGATAAGATCAATATTTACAATGTTTTACATCTAAAACCACAATAGATAAATATTTATAATGTTTCAAAAGTAAAACAACAAAACAAAAATACGACAAGCAGCTACAGTGATGATGGTGGTGGTGGTAGTGGTGCAGCGCCAGCTCGTGGAGGTAGGGGCACGCTAGAATATATAGTAATAATCGCCTGCATCATCCACTATACGTTGCTCTGTACACGGGATACGTTCACCCGTATTAGGTATGCTATTTTAATGAGTTCATGATGCTACGAAACTAGTGTGATAGTAGGAAACTAGCGACTTGTATTAATAAGTGGAATGAAGTAAACAATCATCGGACAACCAAGTAGCTCGTATGGGGGACCTCAATACACGATCCTATGTGACTTTAGGTTTTATGAAAAGCTTATATGCATTAATTAGTTGGGACATCCTTATAATATTATAGGCTCTCAGTATCCACACATCCCTCATTTTTATTTGCACACCCCTAACCTTACAAGAAGTGTATTGGGCTATATGGTTCGTCTGAGCCCAAGCGTATTGATCTATACGCTTCCTATTGGACAATTTTTCAGATGCTTTTCAGCCACTTTTCAGCCAATGATTAGGGACCAGAGGAAGTGTATTGCCCTATACGACCCTAGAAGAATTTTTCTTTTCCCACGGCACCATATTGCTCTTAGCAAACTTTTTTTTTTTTAATTTGAGTTAGTTTTTTTTTTTTGTTATAAAATAATGATAGTTTTTTTTGTTATAATTTTTTGTAAACAACGTAGTTAAATTAAGCAATCCAAACAAACTAAACATATACATACATCATAACTTACCAAAATAAACATATCCTAATTAAACAGAAAATTAAATCGTTCATACATCAAAACATAAAAACTAAATTTTTCGTACAATATTGCATCATATAAAAACATCACAAACAACTATCTTCATCATTCCTCGTCAGACTCCTCATCAGACTCCTCGTTAGACTCCGCGAGCTCCTCCTCCGTAAATATCGGGCCACGCCTAATAGAGGGCGACGGGTTGTGCCACGTACAGGACGTGCCCGAAGCCTATAAAAAATTTAAACAAAATAATCATTACATAATATTAAAATTGTTCATAAAAATGAAATAAAAAAAATAACATACATGCATGGAAATGTCGAACAAAGGAAAGAGCGGCATCGTCTGACCAGACCGAGGAAAACGCGGCATCCAAAGGTCGGGCTGAGAATAGGACGGGCCTGAAGCCTATAAGATTTTAAACAAATTATCCATTACATTTCATAACATTAAATTGATCATAGATAATGAAATAAAAATAAGATAACATACCTGCATGGACGGAATGGGCTGAGTAAAGGATGGCATGGACGGGTCGGACTGCTGCGTATAGACCTCGACCGGCTGACCGTGCGAACTCGGATTTTGACGATCCGAATTTGCCGGCCCCAATACCCTAGATCACATTCCGTCTGTTTGGCGAGGTGTTTCAGATATCGCTTCATCAATTTGCCGTCGCCACCGGATTTTACACGGGTGCTGAGTTGGTTCAGGATGTGTATACCACGGCTGTGACAACCCGAATTTCAAGGTCTCTATTCGACTTAACTTATTACTTATTTGCAAGTGTGTTTTTATAATTACTTGATGTGCAATACATGTGTTGTTTGTAGATGGTAGTATACATGTTATGTGTATGGATGTTATATATATATATTGTTTGGATTATTGGATTGAATAATTGAAAACAAGATGGTGGAGCTCTAGCCGAAAACCCCACCCACGAAAACACCCCATGTCCGAAAACACTTTAGTGTTTTCGTCCACTCCTAACTGCCGAAAACAACATATGGGCTTTGGCCCAGTAGTGATTAGTTAAAAGGTTTGTACTTAACCTGTACGCGGAAACAGCAATTAGAAAACCCTAATCACCTCTCCCTCTCTCTCGTTCTACTTTGAAACCCGACGGCTGCCCTTCTCTTATTCGAAGTTAGATCCTTTTGGTTTGATCGTTCTTTATTCGGTTAGTGTTTTTACATTTAATTTAACTTCAGTTTCAAATGGATGTTCATGGTGTTCTGATTTCGTTATGCATGACAAGATCAGTTATATAATTGTATGTGAAACCTGATGATGATGTAGAGTTCTAGGGTTGATGTGATTGAATGATTAATATTGAAAAATATGAATGTGATCTACTGAATCTTATTAATAGACCAACATGTGATCTACTGACAAGTTGTAGGAATATGTGAAAAGTATAAATGGATATCATGATTATTACCAATACATGTGACAACCTAATAATCGGCCAGTCTTATGCCTTCTAGTGGTCAAACTACACATGTGTTGTCAGGAGAGTTTATCAAGTTGCATGTGGAGAACTATCACGCACAACAATCTTTGTCGGCCATTTTAAAAGAACAACATATATATACATGTGCAATATAAGTGTGTGAATGAGTGCAAAGGTTTGGAACCGATTGCGTGCAGATGATAGCTAAAGCTATTGAAACTGCCATAGATGATCATACTTGGTGTGTGAATTTATTAATGATGCGACCTTGTAACTGTTAGAATTATTTAGGGTTTTGGAAACTCGTAACTGTTAAGTGATGATTAGGGTTGTTATTGTTATTGGTAACTATTACTGATGATGTTGATGCCACAGACGAAAACACAACAACCACCTTGGTGTTTTCGTCAAGCCATATGTCCGACGAAAACCTTTCGCCATTAGTGTTTTCGCCAACATGTGTTTTCGTCACATGCATGTTTTCGTTGAGTGTTGTGACACGTTAAAACTGTTAAACATTAACCCTGTTAGTTCAGTTAACTCTATTAGTTCATTAACTCTGTTAGGTATGTTAAGTATGTTAACTGATAGCCATGTTGGAAATTGACCAAGAACTCAGTTGTATGATGTATGATTGCATGAACAGGAAATAACTGTTATGTGTTATTTGATGATGATTGCATAAACACACTTTGTGACATAGATTACATGTGATACATTGCGAACTTGAAACTGATTGTATATACGTGCGTACTATAGGTCGTGATTGATTAATTGTGAGCGTGTACTCCTTTAGCATACCGAGCAAACCAAGGTGAGTTCACACTCTTTCCAAGGCTGGGATTCCCAAGGGTTGGGAATGGGTTAATGATTTAAACGGTAACTACAACTATCCTCCGTGGGTAGGATGCCAAGATTACACACTGGACCAAACCTCTATCATGAAGTCCCTCATTTATATCGACTTAATCGCCGAGGCCTATGGCGAGCGGGTCATTAGTTAATAGCGCTATTAGATTTAACAAACCTCACACCGTGCCAGTCGGACGGGCGTGTACTAATGGACTATGGGCAAAGGGTCAATGCTGATAGACATTGACTTAGGGCACCACTTACATTTTCGTAGTAGTCGATACGCACGGTCTAGTAACACATGGGAAGCCCCCACTAATCTTCGCAAACATGTCTGGGAGACCGCGATACGAATTAATACGATACATGGTTTACAAAACGAACATATGATTTACGAAACGAATACTATAACTAACCAACCAACTGTGAACTCGCTCAACTTTGTTGTTGACTCGTTGTTACATGCCTTGCAGGTCGTTAGGTACTCATGGAGCTTGCACAGGGAGGCGCGATCGTTGTGGGACATGGGAGTGTGTGCCATGCTAAAAACATTACTTTATTTCGTACTTAATACTTACATTGGGTTTTACAATTATGCTTCCGCTAAACACTTAACTACGTTTTTTATTTGAAACACCTTTCATATTGTGTGGTTGAATTTTGCTTATTATTTGTTATGTTCAATATGATTGGTGGCTTGATCCTGGTCAGTCACTCCTCCAAGCGGCGATACTCCGCATGTGGATTTTGGGGGTGTGACAACGGCTATCGATTCTATGCCCGACGATGACTTGAATGCCTGGTGGCCCACCATCGGTGATGGTCAATACACCAAAGCGGAGGTGGCCCGATCCTCGGACATTCGTGACCCGTTAGTTCGTTACTTGCATCGTTGCATTAGCACGAGCACCGCGGCCCGTGGCAAGAGTTGCGAGCACGTAACGAAGGCCGATCTTTTCTATCTCTATTGTTTATTTACTGGCCGTCCGTGCGCCCTCTATCTCTGCTTGGTGGATTATTTTGTCACACGTTGGAGAAAGCAACGTCGTGGCAGTATATATGGAGGATCATTTATCGGTCGGATAGCCGAGAGTGTTGGTCGGTACTCCGGTTAGGCCGATGTTAAGTATCCGGCGCCTGCTCCCTGCAAATATTTGGACATGAGGTCGATGACAGGGATGAAAGTGGCGGTAAACATTCCTAATGTTGGTTATAGGTTTGTCGGGGCGAATCGTCAGGCTTGGAAATGGCAGCCGTTGGAACATCACCCGCTTTTGGGGGTTCAGATGCCTCAGATGGCTGAGCAGGAGGGCGGGCATGATGATGTTGAGGTCCCGCCTCGGCATGAACAGGGGGGTCATCAGCATCCACATAGAGCTTATCGTGCGATTAGGTTGCCTCGGTCAACCAACCGTCTTCTCGATAGGATTTTGCGTAACCAGGATGAGCAGATGCGGCTTCTAACATCTCATGGTCGCCAGATGGACCGGTTGCATGATGACATGGGGTGGATGATGACTGGCATGGGTGAAATGTATAAGCATATGGGTATGTCGGTTCCACCCCGTCCACCACCACGAGTTTATCTGGGTCGGGGCCCGTTCTATACGCAGCAGCCCGACCCGTCCATGCCATCCTTTACTCAGCCTATTCCGTCCATGCAGGTATGTTATCTTATTTTTATTTCATTATCTATGATCAATTTAATGTTATGAAATGTAATGGATAATTTGTTTAAAATCTTATAGGCTTCAGGCCCGTCCTATTCTCAGCCCGACCTTTGGATGCTGCGTTTTCCTCAGTCTGGCCAGACGATGCCGCTCTTTCCTTTGTTCGGCATTTCCATGCATGTATGTTATTTTGTTTTTATTTCATTTTTATGAACAATTTTAATATTATGTAATGATTATTTTGTTTAAATTTTTTATAGGCTTCGGGCACGTCCTGTACGCGACACAACCCGTCGCCCTCTATTAGGCGTGGCCCGATATTTACGGAGGAGGAGCTCGCGGAGTCTAACGAGGAGTCTGATGAGGAGTCTGACGAGGATTGATGAAGATAGTGGTTTGTGATGTTTTTATATGATGCAATATTGTACGAAAAATTTAGTTTTTATGTTTTGATGTATGAACGATTTAATTTTCCGTTTAATTAGGATATGTTTGTTTTGGTAAGTTATAATGTATGTATATGTTTAGTTTGTTTGGATTGTTTAATTTAACTACGTTGTTTACAAAAAAATTATAGCAAAAAAACTATCATTATTTTATAACAAAAAAAAAACTAACTCAAATTAAAAAAAATAAAGTTTGCTAAGAGCAATATGGTGCCGTGGGAAAAGAAAAATTCTTCTAGGGTCGTATAGGGCAATACACTTCCTCTTTCCCTAATCATTGGCTGAAAAGCATCTGAAAAGCGACTGAAAAGCATCTGAAAAATTGCCCAATAGGAATCGTATAGATCAATACGCTTGGGCTCAGAGGAACCATATAGCCCAATACACTTCTTGTAGGGTTAGGGATGTGCAAATAAAAATGAGGGATGTATGGATACTGAGAGCCTTTTTGCGGGTGTCTAGATACCTTGACCCATATTATAACCTCTTGTTTTGTAGCACTTATTTATTATACTAGGGGTTTTCCCCGCCCGCGTTGCGGGGCACTAAGCCGAATATTTCTCTATCATAACATGTTTGTCCGTGTTTTGGTTACTTGTACATACTACTTATAACATGATCTCAAAAAAAAAAAAAAAATACACTGAGTCAACCAAATAAATTAAAACACTATCATACTTTTGCTTAAGTAAAAAAAGATAAAAAAACTATAATTTTAAACTGGGGGCAAAATTGTAATTTTTCAGGATAAATGATCGTGTGCCAGGAAGTCGTCTGACACGAATAAACATTACACCGAGTCAAACAATTAAAATAGAGCACTACCACAATTTTCTCAAAAAAAAAAAAAAACTAAAACGATGGCATGACTGTAATTTTACACTGGGGACAAAATCGTAATTTGACTGGGAAAGCAAAGAAAAATGATGCCAAAAATGTAAATTTAAATTGAGGGCCAAATCGTAATTTGGCTGGGAGGAAAAAAAACAAAAATAATTGCAAAACTGTGAATTTAAACAGGATAAAATCGTAATTTTTAACCGAAGGCAAAATTGTAGTTTTTAGTTGGGGGCAAAAACATGATTTTATTTTGAACCGGGGGTAAAAGCGTAATTTTGAACTGATGGCAATCGTAATTTTAAAGCGGGGATAAAATCGTAAATTGGTTGGGCCAATGGGGGAGTTCCAAGCTGCTGCCTGGCACTACTCCTCCATCTTGTGTCTGTAGTTATAAATTGTGGGCAAAATCATAATTTGACTGAGAAAGCAAACAAAAACGATGACAAAAATGTAAATTTAAATTGAGGGCAAAATCGTAATTTAGCAGGGAGGAAGAAAACAAAACTAATGGCGAAACTGTAAATTTAAACGGGGCAAAATCGTAATTTTGAACCGATGGCAAAATTGTAATTTTTTACAGGGGGCAAAAGCATAATTTTATTTTGAAATGGTGGTAAAAACGTAATTTTAAACTGATGGCAAAATCGTAATTTTAAAGCGGGACAAAATCGTAAATTAGTTTGGCCTAAAAAGGCGAAAAAGTCAAAAAGAAAAAAATAATAAACCACTGTTCACGGAAGTTGTAAAATGTAATAGAGTTAATTTGCTGATTTAATTTAAAGCAAATTACTTGTATTGCTGCGTTACTACAGGATATGATGAGCTCGGTACCAACCGGTACCGAAAATACTGTTACCGAAATCCCCAAAAGTGAGTACCAGTACCGAATATATCTGATACGGTACGGTTCGGTACCGGTCGGTACTGGTACGACACCAGTATTTGAGGGTAAAAACCGGTGCCTAACTGGTACCAAAAATACACTGGTTTCGTAAATCGGGTACTAGTACCGGTACCCGTCTGCGTTACTACAGGATATGATGAGCTCGGTACCAACCGGTACCAAAAATACTGTTACCGAAATCCCCAAAAGTGAGTACCAGTACCGAATATATCTGATACGGTACGGTTCGGTACCGGTCGGTACTGGTACGACACCAGTATTTGAGGGTAAAAACTGGTGCCTAACTAGTACCAAAAATACACTGGTTTCGTAAATCGGGTACTAGTACCGGTACCCGTACCCGATACCATTTGCTAATCTGTTGAAGTTACTATTCATTCCTTTCAAATTTTAATATAAAAATAAATAAATAAATAAATAAAGGTAATTGTTGTTTTCTCTTCAATCATAAGACAACTTATTTACAATAATTTGGTGCTATATTGTTGCAATTCTCTAGGGGAATTAGGGGTACAAATGTACCGAGTCGAGCTCGAGTTTGATCAGGCTTGAGCTCGAGCTCAAATAACTTATGAGAGCTCAAGCTCGGTTCGGTTTGATTTTTGTTTTTAAAGCTCGAGTTTGGCTCATTGGTTGTTTTTCAAGCTGGGGCTCGGTTTGGACTCGGCTCATTTATTATCTATTAATTAATATATTTAATAAAAATAATATAAATAATAGTCTCGTTTAGGCTCGCGAGCTCGATAAGTGAAGCTCGGGCTCGGGTTCGGGTTCGGGCTCGTTTACTAAACAAACTTATTTTTAGGTTCGGGTTCGGCTCGTAAACAAGTTTATATAAGTTCGATTTGGCTCGTTTACTATACAACTTTAAATACGGAGTTAATATTATTAAATATTAATAAAAACTAATATTACACTAAATCTCGATAAGGCTCAACGAGCCTGACGAGCTTCACATGGTAGGCTTGAGCTTGGGTCGGTATACAAACAAGCTTTATTTTAGGCTCAAACTCAGCAATGGCTCGATTCAAGCTTTTTCTTAAGCCCCGGCTTGTTTGCACCCACTAACGAACTTTATGCTCTTAAACTAAATATATATTAAATCAATAAGTATAAACTAATAATCAAGATGAGAAGAATAATAAATATTAATTAAATTAAACACTCATAGAATTCACAGTATATGATAAAATAACTCATATGACTTTACTACGAGAGATTACAAACTACTGTTATGAATATGGAATATTGGATTTTAAAAATTTCAACTATTCGTCATTGGTCGCTAACAGTTCCAACTTAAAAAATAACAACTGACAGTCCCAACTACTGACATATTGGCCACCAATGGACCCTGACTAACAGAACCCTAACGCCGTAAGTCTTCGGTCGCGGGAAAACCGTTTTTGGCTAGAAAAAGGTCTCTAAAGGTTCGATGTAAGGTTACAAAGAGGTTTGAGATGAAATTGTAGAGTTTTCCGGCCAAAACATTGAGTTTTCCAGCCAAAGAGAAGTTTTTCGGTGAAAAATGAGTTTTCAGCGACTTCAATAGCTGGGACTTTTACTGGAAACAGGTTCCTAAGGGTCCATAATAAAGTTACAAATAGGCTTGGGACGAAAAAGGTTGAGTTTTTCGGCCAAAAAGGAGTTTTCCGACCAAAAACGTTTTTCCGACGACCGGAAACTAACAACGTTAGGGTTCTGTTAGTCAGGATCCATTGGAGACCAATATATTAATAGTTGGGACTGTCAGTAGTTATTTTTTAAGTTAATACTGTTGACGGCCAACAAGAAATAGTTGAGATTATTAAAATCCAATATTCCTATGAATATTCATGGTTTCTAGCATGAACTCTTCATTGAAAATGAAATTATGATATTCATATACGTTGCATATAGAGTATTTAAAAAAGTCAATATATTAAGATTGATTAATAATTAATAAGCAAGAGGGTTGAAAAAAAATATGATGATGTGATTTAAGACGAATTATTGATAAAAAAAATTAGCTACAAACACATCTCTCTGAATACTTTCTAAAAATCCATATATTCCTTACTCTGCTGTGAAATTTGAACTAAACCCGCAATACTTTAATGAGGATAAACATCTGATTTCGCTAAACCAAAAGAACATGAGTGAATTAGTGGTAATTCGTAATTAAGCACTTACATAATCATGTTATGCTTTCAAATTGTAAAAGTTATCATGGTGGTTGGTCATGGTCATTTTGACTAGTTTATCAAACTTATCTCAAGAGAATAAATTGGTCGGTCACGGTCATTTTGGTGTGATGAAGTCACCAATGACAATTTATACACTTTGTTAATAATTAATAAAAGATTATGATTTTTATTATGTGGATGTGACATCGATAACTCCTTTGTTTTTTTTAACAATAATTTCTAGATATTATAAGTACATCGTTGCATCTTATATGATTTGAATTTATAATTAGAGTTAATTACTGTTTTCGTTCATGTGGTTTGTCAAAAATCGCTATTTCAGTACATTAGTTTAAAAATTGCGATTTCAGTCCTTGTGGTTTCACTTTCGTAACCATTTCAGTCCCTACAGTTTCACTTTCGTAACCATTTCAATACATTTATTTTGTAAGTACAGGGACTGAAATGGTTACGAGATGGACTGAAATTGTTACAAAAGTGAAATCACAAGGACTGAAATCGCAATTTTTAAATTAATGGATTGAAATAGTGATTTTTGACAATCCTCAGGGACGAAAACAGTAATTAACTCTTATAATTACTTAATTATGAATTACGTCGCTTAATAAGGTTATTCCTAGGGGTAGGCGAGTCGTACTCCCGGTCGAGGCCCTTCAATCTAAATTTAGAAAATTAATTATCTTTGTATTTTATCCTTTTCTATTATTATCGAAATTATAGTTCGTGATATTGATTAATTTTCAATTGTTTTTTTATTACTATTATCTAAGTGTTGTATTTCTTTTGAAGATAACTTTATTATGTACTTTTTTCCTAATTTTAGCGTAGTAGTACACGGTTAAAAATTTATGGGTTTTCATATTTGTTTATATCTTATCAATACAAAATAAATAATATAAATTACATCGTAACAAAATTTATGTACAAGTTTTCTATACTTTTAGAAGAACAAATATTACTTTTAATACACGATTTTAAAGAATGTCACGTGTCAACGTCATATCCTCTCTAAAAAACCGTTTCTAATCAAAATTGATTTTTATTTTTATTTTTTAAATCATGTTAATATAATATAATGACAATATTGCTTCTTTTAAAATTGTTACCTTAATATCAAATGTAAAATTCTATTATATTTAGAAGAGTAAGAATAATGATACTTTTGAATTAAATTACCGAAAAATGCAGAATCTACAAATTTTGAAATGTTTGAAACAAACTTTGAGTTACTATGGAGAATAATCAAACCCAAGTATGAGTTTAAATATTTTAATATTTAACCATATTACATGATTTAACAGTTTAATCTTTTTATTAAAAAACTTTTACATTTATGAATAACAGCCTAACAATTTTTTTAAATTATACGTGACACATTATAGGTTAATTTGTATTACAAAATAAGGGAAAATAAACTTATGGGTTATAAAATGTTTTTAGTGTTTAACTACATGATATAAAAATAATTACAAAACTTCCTAAATAATTGATGATTAAGCACTTAAAAGTAGGTTGAGTATTGATTACTATGAGCAAAAGATTACAAGTTTGTGAGATGATTATCATGTACATCTACTTGTCTTATTTACTATGCAAACAAATAGCTTTTATTATTCAAATCGTGTAATACACGGGACTGTAAACTAGTATTAAATATAAAACAAAAAATTTTTGGACCCTCAATATAAAACATTACCACCTCAAAGTTTAACACCGCCGTATTATAGTGAGCAACATCCTAACCTAAGCAATCCTTACGAAAGTAAGCAAGCATCACATTCTTTGTACGTGCAAGCAGGCCATCTGGACGGCGGAGGATACGATGGAGAGCCCCAAACACACCACCGTATGATGATGATCAACCCACTAACCCGAGCAATCTGTATCAAACTAAGCAGGTATCACATTAATTTAGTTAAATGTTATATATTTAAATTAGTATATATAATAAAAAACAATTAATTAAGATTATTATAAATATTAAATGTAACTTAAACGAATTTGTGTTTTAGCTTTTCATGTCTCCAAATGAATTGAAAAAATGGGTACAAGAAATGGCAAACGAGAATGGTTACGTTATTGTCACCCATCGATCGAAGAATATTGGTGGTAGTACGGGGAGGGTATGGCTTGTATGCGACAGTGGTGGTGACCGTAGTAAAGCAACGGTTAGTAAAACTGTCAGAAAAAAAATCTGTTTCCCATTTTCACTATTCGCGGTACGGGTCGTGACTGTCACACCCCAACTGATGGCAGAAACATCGGGGTGCGAGCACTAAGCGTTCAGATTGCTCATGAGATTCCATAACACTAATATTTTCAATAGATATTAATCATGATTTCATAACAACTTGTCTAAAAGCATCAAACATCCAATTTATCAAGTACTGCCATCCAAAATAGTTTCAAGTTTCTAAATTTAACTATGATGTGTTTCTAAGCAGCATCCTAGCAAGTTCTTGATTCCCAGCATCCTATCAGCTTACAACATGTATTAAAATAGGGCCAATACAAAAATGTACCGACGAGTATACAAGTTTGAATAATTGCATAATAGTATAAAACAACTCATATCCATATGTAGTGTAACAAAATAGTTTCAGCCATGCTAGTGTTCGCAGTCCAACAAGTGATAGCCCAAGTATCCCGATGCTTTGTTGTTTTCTCAAGTCTCAAGGAAAACTAGAATCCTCCTAACAATACCCTCGAGAATAAATGGGGAGGTGCATCTCCTATAGCGCTACTATTGTTAAGGCGGAACTACACACCCTGGATTAAACGTTCACATAGCACAAATAGAATACAAGAATCACAAGTTTCACATACACGTAGGATAGAGTTTGGTTTGCAAAAGTCTCAAGTATCGTAGTTTAACGGAATACATGTTACATCCCAAAGTTTAAAGCAAAAAGGGATCGAGTATACTCACAGTGATTGCTAAACAGATTAACCGTTATTGGATCAAAGGGAGCTCTCTAGGTTTAGCCTGATTAGATTGCAACGAATAAGTGTCGGACAAAACAACGAGATTGCACAAGTGTCGGATTAGTCACTGGATCGGATGACTGTCCGATTGGATGGCCATCCGATCGGATTACCAGTCGATTGAGTGACAAGTGTGTGAAAGAACGGATGGCTGTCCGGTCGGATGGCTATCCGATCGGGTTGCCACTCGATTCAATTTGCCAAAAGTGCGGAGGGAACGGATGGCTGTCCGATCGGATGGCTATCCGATCGGGTTGCCACTCGATCCAAGTTCAAGATTCATGGTTGCCTCGATCGGATGGCTGCTCGATCGGATGGCTATCCGATCGAGCTGTGTCACACCCCGATATTTCTACGTATTACCGGTGGGCCCGGTGGGGAGTATCGTGACGTAGTTGATATTATCATAGTCAAACAACACAATTTTAAATGCACAGTGGAAGCAAAGATATATTTATTTCAACCAAAATAAATTGTAATATTAAGTATCACAATGTAGTTGAAACAGATCCACAGGCGGATCAAATAAACAGGAAAACATAGTTCAACAGACTTATTGCATCCAAGCTTGCGAGACTCTTAATGATGCTAAGGAGATGCCAACCTATTACGCGTAGTACCTGCACTTAACCTTATTGAGAAAATACGTCAGTTTACACTGGTAAATACAATTAACTGACTCATTTTGAAAAGGTTTAGAAAATTGATTTGAATGCACAAGGCACAAAATATTTTATAACTTGGGATACTTATTTATATATTAACTTGTAAAAGAATTACATGTTTGTTATGCGTTCAATAGCCCGGGTTGATACCAGGTTAGAGCTTAATAGACACACCACATGATATAGTCCCGCGGCGGGTTATTCCCGAAACCGGCGGTTATACCTTATTAATTTTAAATGCACTAACGGGTGTACGCCTACACCCGTGTGCTAAGGTCGTGGCCATTTCGTAAAATGATGCCAAGGATATCCGGGACATGGTCATTAACCCCCCAAAGGCTTTAATCAAACAAAACAATTTAAACGGGACATTTCAATAATTTAATCTTCATACAATTAAAAATTCTATGCCCGACCAAGCGGTATTTTATATACCGTACCCCAAGCCCGTATAGGGAAAATAAGTTAAAAGTATTTACCTGAGCAAAGTATAATCACAAATAGCAAGTGCAGATAGCTTTTACCGGGTCTCCTATTCTGGAACAAAGGTTTTTAATAACCTATTAGATTCCTAACGGGTCTTTAATTAAGCCTAAACTTAGACCGGTTAGTTTTAAAAGAAGATACGGTTCAAACGCACGATTAATCGAAGACCGGAATAGAATGTGATTTAGACCCGACAAGTTTGGAGACTTGTATAATATGGGTAAACTAAACACATTCTGGATTTTGAGACAAAAATGATAAGGTTTGACCCGTTTCGGTCAATTTATGCAAACTAGTTACATAAACCGAACCGAACGCGCAAGATGCGTAACGGGTCATCAAATGAGTCATATACAGGTTTCCTAAGTTAATATGCATTAAATATGTTGTGACATCAGTAAGATATCTTCTATTATGCCCAAAACGGATTTAAACTCAAATTACGCCCCGTAGGGGTATTTTGGTCATTTAAAAGGTTATAAAAGGGATTTAATATGAATCTGAGTTACAGGTCTGATATAATCAGTAAATATACTTAATTTTATAAGTCATAACAGTAAGGTATGGTATATATGTGAAATTTATCTTTTCTTAATCAACTATGCACCGTAGGGGCATTTTGGTAATTTCACATAAGCTTAAAAGGTCAAAACAGGGAATCTGAGTTTAAAAACTTTCCTTACTGTTAAAGTATAAAAATTTACTTAAAACATCAGTAGGTATCAAGTCTTATATATCTAAAATGGTTTTAATACATACTATGCGTTAAAAATGCTTAAAAGGCGATTTTTGAGCTATTTCCGGGTTTCTAAAGGAAAGCTGATATTTTTATTATTCCAAAAGGCTCAAAATATTTTATTTATCAGATTAGATCAGTAGAAAAAGGTTTGGTATCAAAATAATTTGTAAAACTCATCTTATAGCCCAAAAGGGCAAAACCGGCAATTACCGATCAAGCTTAGAATCCTATGTTATGCTCAGCCTAAAATTAAATAAAAATCTTCAAAATTCCCAAAATATTATTTTATATCAGTGGGTAAAAATTTTGGTATTAAAAATTGGGTTTAGATAGGTTATATTCTAATTACGCCTTTTAATTAATAAAAAGCTTCTTATTTACGCTAATGAGCATAACTCCTAATCTAGACCTCCAATTGATGTCAAATTTTAGGGACAAGTCTAATAATCAATAAATAAGGTTTCTATTCTTTTACTTATTTAAAAATCACGTTTTAAGGTCATATGGGCATAATAGTCAACATTTAAGCATTTAACGGAAACATGTATATGAATCGGATAACTAATGAACCAAGTTGTATAATCTCAGAGGGTTATACTAACATGAAACCTGGTCCTAATAAGGCTCTAAGGCATTTCTAAAACATGCTACATTGGGTCAGAACTGAAAGTCAAAGCAAAAGTCAAATTATGCGACTTTCGGTTCCGAACCAAGCCTAAACTGAAAATTGTCGGGTTGAACATGTTTAGACATGTTCTTACATTAATTACCAAGTTATATTAATGATAAAACAGGTTGTATGGCTCCTACATTGCTAATTATGCATTAAGTTGAAAATAAGCTTTCTGATGACTTTTTAAAGTTAACTTTGACCCGACATTTGACCTAGTTAGAGTGATAATTAGTAGATGCCCTCTCAGGGGTTTATTACCTACATAATTACCAACTTATAACTATTTTTAATTTAACTAATGACTGGACCATTAATGATTAATCACAAAGTCAAACTTTAATTACGATAAGTTTGACTTATGGTCATTAAGCTAATTAAAACTGAAACTAGGAAGTTAAGAACACTTACAAATGTCCTAAGTATGATTAGGGATCCTAAGAAAACTTGTTGCTGATCAGAGGAGCTCCAGGAATAAGTCTTGAGTGAACTTGAAGTGAGCAAACAAAATGGTTGCAACTCATCCTCCTTATATAGCGACCCTAAGTGTCCAAGATCATGCCAACATAGTCTACAAGTGTTCCCTGATGATCCCCATGTGTCCCTATGCATGAAAATATGTTGGGCACACTCCAGTATTCGAATACCATGCTAATGAGGCGGTGTAACAGGCTGAAAAGGCAGCTGTCCAAAATCTGCTGCCAGCGATGGTCTTACGGACCGTAAGAAAGAATCCTTGCGGTCCGTAAGAACCTCTTGCGGACCGTAATCTCTTGGTCTTGCGGTCCGTAACCGACCTTGATCAAAGATGCCCAGTTACCATCTTGCGGACCGTAAGCCTTTGTCTTTGCGGTCCGTATCCGCTTTTTACTTCTTATCTCCGTCCAGCTCCGCCACCTTACGGACCGTAAGGGCTCACCTTTGCGGTCCGTAAGCCTTCATCAGAAGACAAAAACTTGTTAACTTTGAGGTCTTGATCATGCAACTTTTCTAATCCGAATCTTGGGTCTTTTTGTATCAGTAAGGGACCACATGATCAGTCCTGAAAAGGGCATGCATGCCTAGCCATGCACTTATGTTGCCTTGGACTCTCTTGGAAGGTCTTGCCATGCATTTGGATGAATTTGAATTCTTTTGAAAAGAATTGATCACACACCTTATCGTACATCATTATAAAAACCCAATTCTTTATTAACTGAATTTATTCATTATAGGAATGACCGGTTCTAAATAGATCAGATGTTTATCATAATGATTTAAGGTCTTGGGATTTATAATTCGGTCGCTCAGAGGTGTTTATTAACATGTCGACACTTTTAAATCCTACCATACATCTTCTAACTTGATCCGGGTTCCTGACACGTTTATCTTACATGACACGTGTCTTTATTTTATTGGGTATGATTTTACGAGGTGTTACATCCTCACCCCCTTAAAAGAAATCTCGACCTCGAGATTTACTGGAACAAATGAGGGTATTTTTCTTTCATGGTAGACTCTACTTCCCACGTGTACTCGGGACCTCTACGGGCATCCCATTTGACCTTTACAATAGGTACATGCTTTCTTCGAAGCTTCTTTACTTGTCGATCCTCAATCGACAAAGGTTTTTCCACAAATTTCAAGCTCTCATCTATATGCACATCCGTATGTGGTATGACTAGCGATTCGTCGGCTAGACATTTCTTCAGATTGCAGACGTGGAATACATTGTGAATACCACTGAGCTCTTCAGGCAAGTTCAACTTGTAAGCTACTACTCCGACACATTCAATGATCTCGAATGGTCCTATATACCTTGGGCTTAACTTACCTTTCTTACCAAATCGCATCACTCCCTTCCAGGGTGATACTTTAAGCAAAACTTTATCTCCAACCTCGAACTTTAGAGGTTTACGCCTTAAGTCTGCGTAGCTTTTCTGCCTATCTCTGGCAGCTTTCAGGCGGTCACGAATCTGGACAATCTTGTCCGTCATTTCAAAGACTATGTCAGGTCCTGACAATTGAGTTTCCCCTACTTCTGCTCAACAAATAGGAGTTCTGCATTTCCTACCATATAATGCCTCAAAAGGTGCTGCCTTAATGCTCGTATGGTAGCTATTGTTATAGGAGAACTCGATCAATGGCAGGTGGTTATCCCAACTACCACCTAAGTCAATCACACATGCACGAAGCATGTCTTCCAAAGTTTGTATGGTACACTCACTCTGCCCGTCCGTCTGAGGATGGTAAGCCGTACTAAAATTTAAGCGCGTGCCCAAAGATTGTTGGAAACTTTTCCAAAAATGAGATGTGTACCTAGTATATCTGTCAGAGATAATAGACACTGGTACGCCATGCAGAGAAACAATCTTATCTACGTACAACTGGGCTAACATATCGGAGCTATAAGTCTCCTTAATGGGTAAGAAATGTGCTGACTTAGTCAGTCTATCTACTATGACCCATATAGTATCATTTCCTTTCTTTGTCTTTGGCAACTTGGTGATAAAATCCATTGTCACCATTTCCCACTTCCAGGTAGGAAGTTTAGGCTGTTGTAGTAAACCTGACGACTTTTGATGTTCAGCTTTGACTTGAGCGCACGTCAAACATTTGGCTACACAGATAGCTATAGACTTCTTCAAGCCTATCCACCAATAATTTGCCTTCAGATCCTGGTACATCTTATCAGCTCCAGGATGAACGGAGTACTTAGAACTGTGGGCTTCCTGGAGGATAACATCCCGTAGTCCTCCATAAATTGGAACCCATATTCGTCCATTTAACCTTAGAATTCCGTCCTTGCCATAGGATAACTGTTCTTCAGTTACTCCTAGCTTTTCGTTAGGATAGTTAGCTTCTAACACAGCTTCCTTCTGCGCAGCTAACAACCTTTCAATCAAACTATTCTTTAACTCAATGCTCTTGGCATGTCCAGATTCGTGACCGTCTCAAAGCTGCCCGAGATAGGCAGAAGAGCTATGCAGATCCAAAGCGTAAAGCTATGAAATTCGAAGTAGGTGACAATGTGTTGCTTAAAGTATCACCCTGGAAGGGGGTGATGCGGTTCGGTAAGAAAGGTAAATTAAGCCCGAGGTATATAGGACCGTTCGAGATTATCGAATGTGTTGGATCAGTGGCTTACAAGTTAAATTTACCTGAAGAGCTCGGTGGTATTCATAATGTATTCCACATCTGCAATCTGAAGAAGTGTTTCGCTGACGAATCACTGGTCATACCACATACAGATGTGCATATAGATGAGAGCTTAAAATTTGTGGAAAAACCATTGTCGATTGAAGATCGACAGGTTAAGAAGCTTCGAAGGAAGCATGTGCCTATTGTGAAGGTAAAATGGGAAGCCCGTAGAGGTCCCGAATACACGTGGGAGGTTGAGTCCACAATGAAAGAAAAGTACCCTTATTTATTTCAGTAAATCTCGAGGTCAAGATTTCTTTTAAGGGGGTGAGGATGTAACACCTCGAAAATTCACGTCCTACAATGAGTTGATACGTGTCATAAGTTTGAACGTGTGAAAGAATGCTATAGAAGGATTAAAGTTGACAATCATGGAAAGTATGTGAATATACGAGTTCTAAATGTCAACAGTGAATAAATATATTGTACATTAACCCTACATGATGCTCATACCTTCAAACGAATAAATCATGGATCATACGAAGCTAAATATGAAAGAAAGTGAGAGATTACAAACTACAGGGGTTAAATGTGTCAACATGTTTAAGTTATACCTCTGAGTGACCTTTTGACAAACCCGAAGCTTTGTAACGGTTAATTATGCTCACTAGAATGCACGTTATATTCTGGATTTTGAAGTAAAAATGATAAGGTTTGACTCGTTTCGGTTAATTTATGCAAACTAGTTACATAAATCGTACCGAACGCTAATACGCTTACCGGGTAACCAAATGAGTCATGTACAGGTTCCACAAGTTAATATGCTTTAAATATGTTATGATATCAGTAGGATACCTTCCATTATGCCCAAAACGAATTTAAAACCAATTTAAGCCCCGTAAGGGTATTTCGGTCATTTTAAAGTTTATAAAAGAGGTTAAATAGCAATATGAGGTACTGGTCTAAAATAATCAGTAAAAATATTTATTTTAACAAGTTACATCAGTAAGATATCATACATATGTGAAATTTATCATTTATGGCCAAACTATGCACCATAGGGACATTTTGGTCATTTCACATATGCTATAAGGGTCAAATTTGGAAATCTGAGTTTAAGACTTTTACTTACTGTTAAAGTATAAAAGTTTTCTTATAACATCAGTAGGTAATAAGTCTTAGGCGTCAAATATGGTTTTAAACCATACTATGCGCTTAATAAGCGTAAAAGTCGGTATTTGACGATATTTGAAATGTTTATAAAATTTTGAAGTTTTGATCAGTCTCTAAAGCTTAAAATATTTTATTTAACATATGAAATCAGCAGGAAAATGTTTGGTATCAAAATGTTATGTAAAACTCATTTTATCCATGAAAGGGCAATTTCGTCAATACCGAATTTACACTAGAACTCTATAGTTTGGTGCCAAAAATTGGGTTTAAATGTGATTTATACTGAAAATGTCATTTAATTAATAAAAAGCTTTCATTTTACGATATCTCGCATAACTTCTATTTTAGACCATGAACTGATTTCAAATTTTTAGGACATGCTTATAAATCAGTAATAAAGTTTTTTTTGTCCTCTCACATTTTCAAAAATCTCGTTTTTATATCAAAATGGCATAATGGTCAATTTTTAAGCATTTAACGGAAACATGCAAATGATTCAGATTTCAAAGCAACCATATAGTATAATTTCAGAGGGTTATACTAACATGTAATATGGTCCTAAAGGAACCCTAAGGCATATCTAAACTAAGCTAAATCGGGTCAGAACTGAAAGTCAAAGCAAAAGTCTACTTTTGCGACTTTCGGTTGCGAACCGAGCCTAAACTCAGAATTGTCGGATTGAACATGCCTAGACATGTTCTTATATTATTTACCAAGTTATTTAAGTGTTAAAACATGTTCCATAACTTCAGCATTATCGGTTATGAATTATTTTGCAAAAACTGACTCGTTTGACTTTTTGTTAATAAGTTTTACCCGACAATTGACTGAGATAACATGATAATTTGAAGGTGCCCTTTTAAGGGTTTGACACCTACATAATTACCAACACATAGCTACTTTTAATTCGAATAATGGCTGGACCGTTAGTGATTAATCACCAAGTCAAAGCTTAATTACGATATCTTTGACTTTCGGTCATTAAGCTAATAAAACTTTAACTAAAGAAGCAAAGAACACTTACTAGAGTCCTTAGCATGAATTTAGAACTTGAGAAAGCTTCCTTTAGCTCCAGGAGGCTTCAAAGAGTGAGCTTGAGTGAAATATTTCAAAGTGTGCATGAACAAATGAAAACCCAAGCTCTTATATAGGAAAATGCATGCTCTTGGATCATTGCAGCTGTCCCTATGTTGTTACCAGATGTTCCTAAGTGTCCCTAGGGCAGTAAAAACCATTTACAAGCCCCTGGTATCGCTCAGAACTCATGCAATGGCGGTGGACAGGCTGCAATATGCAGTTGTCCACTTTTTCAGTCGCTGGCACTCTTACGCGGCCCGCGACGATGGTTAGTTCCAGTAAAAAAGTTTCCAAACTTTGCATTTTCAGTCCCTGGTCCATTTTAAGTTTATTTAACTTTCTTTTATTGCACTTATGACCCCCATAGTTAACTTTTAAGAGTCTTGGGTCACAAATTAACTCCGTTAAGATCCCGGTTAGCTATGAGATCACCCGAAATGTTCCTTAAGTGCGTAAAAACTACATTGAATCATTATTTGTTATATATGGAAGCATAATGAAATATTACAAAGCTTTGGGATCGTTAAAAGGTCACTCAGAGGTAACAATTTAACATGTTGACACGTTTAACCCCTATGCTTTTGTAACTTTTTCAATTCAAGCACAAATGGCTTCCTATGTCCGTCAATTTATTCATTCATGAATACGAACATCTTATGAGGTCATTCAGCGGCACGAGTTTGGCATGTTGACACATTTGATCCTTCTGTACACATACTTTCATCGTTTGTCCACTTTAGTCCCTTGAAAACAATTCATTACACGTTAAAAGTTCATGACACGTGTCTTTATTATATTGGACATGATTTTGCGAGGTGTTACACAAACTTTGAGTTACTATGGAGAATATTCAAATGTAAACCCAAGTATGAGTTTAAATATTTTAATATTTAACCATATTACATGATTTAACAGTTTAATCTTTTTATTAAAAAACTTTACGTTTATCAATATAGCTTAACAGTTTATTACTATAGCCTAACAATTTTTTTAAATTATACGTGAGACATTATAGGTTAATTTGTATTACAAAATAAGGGAAAATAAACTTATGGGTTATAAAATGTTTTTAGTGTTTAACTACATGATGTAAAAATAATTACAAAACTTCCTAAAGAATTGATGATTAAAAACTTTAGAAGTAGGTTGAGTATTGATTATCATGTACATCTACTTGTCTTATTTACTGTGCAAACAAATAGTTTTTATTATTAAAATCGTGTAATACACAGGACTGTAAACTAGTATCTTACTAATATAATAAATAAAACTTTTGGGGGACACGTGGCATGTTCTCAAGCCACCTATTTTGTGGGTTTCCCACCCATTTTGATGGATCCGTTTTATCTTCTTTTTTCCATTTTATTATTATTGACCCGTTTTTATCCAAAAGAGATTAAACCAACATCCGCTTTCTACTCTACGCTTTCTTTCCAAAACCTTAATGGCGATCGAAGGAGTCTGGCCACATCTGATCTCCGATCACAATAATCCGAAATCTCTAACACGCGAATCCTTTTCCCTCTTGACCCAACATGTTGATTCCATATTCTTATTCGTGCGATGAGTTGTCATTCTTCCCTTTTCCATCTACCCCTTCCAAAACCCTGACTGTGATAATCATAATCAAATCCAAGCGACTGATCATTCTTTTCATTCAAGGTTTGTATATATTTGTGATTTATGCCAATTTATCTTTTCTCATCGTTCAATCGCCAATCGATAAACATTTTTCCATTTAAGCATGTATGTTATTCAAGTATTTGTGGTTTCGATACTCGATCTGGAGGTGTTGAGGTGGTTACTGTGTTCCGTAATCGATTATTTCAATCATCTATGGTTTTTGATTCAATATGAAGATGGAACTGACTACCGATTATAATACTAAATTTGATTTCAAGATTGGTTTCTTTATATTGTTGTCCGTTTACCAACTATCTCGATGTAAATTTTAAATATAAATAAAAAGGTTAACAATCTTACAATCATATCTACACTTGATTTGATTGTATTTAGGTCAGGAACTTTATTGCCTCGAGCATGGCATTCGGGTTTACCAATTCTCTTTTACGCTTTAAACGGACTACTCTGTTTTATACATGAGATGTCTAATTGGTGTTGATTGATCTGTTTGGTTTAGTTTAGTCATGGGTTAATTTAATTCATAGACTCAAAGGTGACTAAATTATATGTTCTTTTAGGATCCAAACACATGAACGTACATACTTGTGACAAAATTACTCAATACATGAAATTTATTTTAATCTAAATAAATATGTATGAACTTCAATGTTTTTTTACTTTATTGCTAATTGTATTCCGTGATAATTTTGATTATGAAAAAGTAAGGATTACATTTTTGAAAGATAGTATTTTTTTTATTATGATTATTATGGTATTGTTTGAGAAGAGTAGCAAGTAGAAGAATTGGTAAAATACTACATGAATTGGGGAGATATGTAATTGATTGATGATTATTAGAAATGGGAAATATGTAAATATTCATTTAATAGTTCATTAAGGGTAAAATAGTCATTTAATAATAGTTTTTAATAAAAAAGAGAAGAGTTAATTACTGTTTTCGTCCCTGTGGTTTGTCAAAAATCACTATTTCAGCCCATTAGTTTAAAAATTGTGATTTCAGTCCATGTGGTTTTATTTTCGTAACCATTTCAGTTCATTTGGTTTCACTTTCGTAACTATTTCAATCCATTTATTCTGTTAAAGCTAGATTTAATATTGAAGTTGCCTTAAACTTAAATCACCACAGTCATGTACACCCCCTGTCTCTCTACTCCACCATCTTCTTCCATTCATTCTTTTGTTCTTGACTAGGGTAACATAATATTATTTCAAGGGTAGTGGAATACAAAAAATTCAAAATATGTATATATTTTGCACTTCGGCTGAAAAGTTAAGGGGTAGCGGGGGTTACCCCTACCAAAGAGGTAGGTCCGCCTCTGACGACAAACACACCTCTCTACATACTTTCTAAAAATCCATATATTCCTCCTAAACCCACAATACTTTAATGAGGATAAACATCTGATTTCACTAAACCAAAAGAACATGAGTGAATTAGTGGTAATTCGTAATTAAGCGCTTACATAATCATAATCATGTTAGGCTTTCAAATTGTAAAAGTTATCATGGTGGTTGGTCATGGTCATTTTGACTAGTTTATCAAACTTATCTCAAGAGAATAAATTGGTCAGTCACAGTCATTTTGGTGTGATGAAGTCAGCAATGACATTTTATACACTTTGTTAATAATTAATAAAAGATTATGATTTTTATTAGGTGGATGTGACATCTATAACTTCTTTTCTTTAACAATAATTTCTAGATATTAGACCACGGGGTGTGTTTCCCTTTCTCCATGGTCACATCATCTTCACCTCACCTCCACATCATCACCTTCTTCTTCCTCTTCCTCTTCCTCTTCCCCCAACCCTAGGAAATGGTTTCCCCATCCACTCCATCCAATCAAAGCTAGAGAGAGAGAGAGATTCAAGTGAGAGATAGAGAGAATGAAGAGAGAGCGAGAGCTTCGGGGCGGTCGGGAGTGGGCTACCGAAAGTACCGATCACCGCTCGGGGGGGGGGGTGTTCCCGATCGGGGAAGAGCGCCACCTCACCCTCCCGATCTCCTCTCCCGAACCACACCACACCGTCTTATAAGTAGATCGTCTGCATCTTATAGGATTTGAATTTATAACTACTTAATTATGAATTACGTCATTTAATAAGGTTATCTCTAGGGGTAGGCGAGCCGTACTCTCGGTGTAGGCCCTTTCTCACGGGTCAATATATATATCTAAATATTAATAAAAGATTCAATTTAATGACATATGATATTCTCTCCCATAATCTCTCATTTTTTTATTTATATTTTATTTAATAGATAAATAAAATTTAATGATACTTCAATTTAAATTTTAGAAAATTAATTATCTTTGTATTTTATCCTTTTCTATTATTATCGAAATTATACTTCGTGATATTGATTAATTTTCATTTGTTTTATATTATTATCTAAGTGTTGTATTTCTTTTGGAGATAACTTTATTATATACTTTCTTCCTACTTTTAGCGTAGTGGTACGCGGTTAAAATTTTATGGATTTTCATATTTGTTTATATCTTATCAATACAAAATAAATAATATAAATTACATCGTAACAAAATTTACGTACAAGTTTTCTATACTTTTAGAAGAACAAATCTTACTTTTAATACACGATTTTAAAGAATGTCACGTGTCAACGTCATATCATCTCTAAAAAACCGTTTCTAATCAAAATTGATTTTTTTTTATTTTTTAAATCATGTTAATATAATATAATGACAATACTGCTTCTTTTAAAAGTGTTACGTTAATATCAAATGTAAAATTCTATTATATTTAGAAGAGTAGGAATAATGATACTTTTGAATTAAAATACCGAAAAATGCAAAATCTACAAATTTTGAAATGTTTGAAACAAACTTTGAGTTACTATGGAGAATAATCAAACCCAAGTATGAGTTTAAATATTTAACCATATTACATGATTTAACAGTTTAATCTTTTTATTAAAAAACTTTTACATTTATGAATAATAGGCTAACAATTTTTTTAAATTATACGTGAGACATTATAGTTTGATTTGTATTACAAAATAAGGGAAAATAAACTTATGGGTTATAAAATGTTTTTAATGTTTAACTACATGATGTAAAAATAATTACAAAACTTCCTAAAGAATCGATGATTAAACACTTAGAAGTAGGTTAAGTATTGATTACTATGAGCAAAAGATTACAAGTTTGTAAGATGATTATCATGTACATCTACTTGTCTTATTTACTCTGCAAACAAATAGTTTTTGTTATTCAAATCATGTAATATACGGGACTGTAAACTAATATTAAATATAAAACAAAAATTTTTTGAACCCTCGATATAAAACATTACCACCTCAAAGTTTATTGGACCCTTTTTCCAAACATTAAAATAAAACCTCATAACTTATTTGTTGGAGCCAAATAAAAATGATTGATCCATTAACTAAATACATAAAATAAAGTAAACTGCAATTTGATTTCAGATGGTATGTTGTCAAGATCACTATGAAAATGATTGATCCATTAACTAAATACATAAAATAAAGTAAACTGCAATTTGATTTCAGATGGTATGTTGTCAAGATCACTATGAGTCCAATAACTCTTTTGTGTAATACATGTATAAAGTGATATCATAACAAATGAGATAATTTGGAACAATCAAATATATTATTCTGGTAGAACTTAATATTAGTTAATTTTATATTTTCTTATTAGTGTTTAAGTTATCTTGAATAAGTATTTGGAAAAAATAAATAGTCAATTAATTGCCCTCTAGAGTTCTAGAAACACAGAAAAGTACACGAGCCCAAACCAACACCTGAGTTACATCTGTATTTAGTATTTGTATAGTTCCCTCGTCCATGGCTTTATAGCCTAGTGGCATTTTAGGGGTGGAATAAAACTTTGGGACCAATAGGTCCTGGGTTTGATTCTCACAAGGGGGTTTTTCTCATATTTATTGGGTTTCCTCATGAATTGGTGTATAGGCATTATGCCAAGTGGAGATGGATATGATCGGGTGGTTCCGCTGGTGCCACGATGATACTCCAGTGGTCCGTCAGTGATCCAAATTTGCCGTTCAAAAAAAAAAATATATATATATATATATATATTGTATAGTTCCCTTTTAAATTGTGTATATGGTTCGACTTAAATTAGTTTTTTTTAAAATCAATACCAAACCATATAGTTTGTCTAAAAATAAACAGAAACTCATTTCATTATAAACCAACTTATTAAGAACATATATGTCACAATTTAAAAGACTACTATAATTAATACAAACTTTAAAGAGTGTTTTACTAACATTTTATCTTAAACACTACTAATATATTTTTAGTTGCGGAGACTCATGCCCACTAGGCACTGATATGAAAAAAGTTTCTCTTCAGTTCTCATGTTTAGCACGTTAAGATTCATCAACCTTACCCATATTATATTAAGGGCGTTTTTTTGTTTTGAAAAATGATAATATTTAATTCACTTGGACAGACTTAGAGAGCAAGCAATGGAAGTATGGAACCATTGACTCGTGCCATCAAGTAAACGCAATCCCCTCAAGATTCCCTATATAAGACACCATCTATTTCTCTGTTTTTCATATGCTCAAGATTCCCTATACAATTCAAATCTTTATCTTAAATTTAAACTCGATCAAGCTCGCATGGAGACCGCATTGTCAACACCACATATGAAGAGCCACACACCCAAACGGGGAAAGATTAAAGCTCGGATATTTAAAGGGATCGCGGGGTCAGTAGTCTCTGCAACGACAAGAACCGGTGGTTTTCTGGGTTTGATCAAGAAAGAAATTGAAGAAAGTGACGGTTCTGCCCCTCCAACACCACCCGGCACCCCAACAACATTGGGTGATTGAGCAACAAGGAATGAAAGATGACTGATCTTGCCATTTCGATATAGAAGGGTCTTTTGTTAGTTTATAGGTATTATAAGACATTTTTCAAATATGTTTTTGTAACAGAATGAAATATTGGATCCACAAATGACCGGTCACGAGCTCATCCTCATAGGTGATCGTAATTATTCGGTCCATACAACTATTGATAGCCTAAAGTCAATCACATATCCGAAGGAGGCAAGGAAGGTCCGGCGAATGATTTTCGTGGCAACCTTTTGGTTTATTTGAAAGACACGAAGCGAGAAAACTTTTAACGGAGGATCTCAATCATCAGAGGTAATCGTGGAAGCGGCCAAATCAAATGCATACTTATGGATTAAACATAGGGCGAATATGACTCTTGGATTGTAATTCATGACGTAATTTTCGTTTCTCATTGTAACTCGATGTATCTTTCCCTTCTAGCTTTTTGCTGGTTTTTTTAATGATGTTCGTTGTTTGATAAAAAATCATTAATAGATAATTACAAAAAAAATATATATATATAAAGAATAATACTTTTGAGTTCTTTTTTGTTTTTTGAATAAAAATAATGGTTATATTTGAATCTGACCGATCAGGTTATGAAAACATTGGGTAGGATAGAGAACTCCGTCTAATAGGGTTGTAATCAACCCGAGCCAGGTTGAGCTAGAGCTCGAACTTAAACAAGCCAACTCGGCTTGGCTCATTCGAGCTAAAAAGCCGAGCCGAGCCAGGTACTGGAGTCATATACCATTTTATCTAAGAACAAAGTTAATACAGTATTTATAATTACACTCAATTCAACTGTTATATTAGATTATGTACAATATTTGAGCATTAATGAACGCAGATAAATAACCGTGAGGTCTTTGCTAGTGTCTGTCATGTAATTAGGAGATCAAAAGTTCTTGTTTATTTTCATTTGTATGACATATATACACATAAAATGATCTTTTCATTGAATGATCCGATTTGATCGTTTATTGTTTTGCAAATATCAAAGAGAAGATACAAAGTCTTACATACATGATGTCAAGCCGACGTATCAGAACTTGATGACTTGCTTACATTGGCTTCCAAGCTTTCCAAGTGACTTGTCTAATGCTGTGTGAAATTCACTGAAAGGAGCAAGCTCCATGCTACAAAAAAAAAAAAAAAAAAAAAAAAAGAAAGATAACATTTATGTAAAATAATGCAAGGCAAGAGCTGCAGAAAGACAAACACATTGTGAAGTGTCTTTTCACTGTTAAATGAAAGATCGATTTTCGGAACTTTTTTTTCCAGGAAACTAAAATGCAAGAGGAAAGATAAACACGAATAAGTGACTAACTCGTATTTCAGTTTTCCTTCACGAATCAAGCCCAAAAGGTAATCTATCATTTTTCTGCACTCTTCATTTCTATATAAATGCAACCAATTTTTCAAGTAGAATCCTTTTAAAGAAAGCCCCTGCAAGAAAAGGATTTTTGAGAAGACTTTATTTATCTGTTAATTTTCTTTTAACATTTTAATTGTTTATGAAAACGGAAAAAAAAAAGATAAAAATGGTATGTAGGTCTCAACTTGACCAGTAATACTAAAAAAAAACAAGCTCGTCGTTTAGGAGAAGATCCAAAGCCAAAAGCTTTCTTAAACTTTAAGCAAAAGGCGGTATCTTGCATGCCATAAGGAGACGAATGGATGATATATCGGTTACGTACTTTAAATATGAAGGATGAAGTTGATACGGTTATAGGCTTCTTAGCCATACCACCATAAGTCACCATCGTTCCACCCTGCCTGAAACCGTTATTAGTAATGAGATGTAGTTAATTATGCATAAAACTTGATCTCACCTTAAGAATTTTAGAACCAGAGAAGCAGCATTACCACCAACACAATTAAATCCGAGAGCAGGTTCCGGTACATTACCCTACAACAAGAAGTAAAAGGGCGATACAAATAAGAAAAACAAGAAACCGTAGATAACAATTTAAAATCAGCTTGAAGGAAAAAGATACCAAAAGACTCTTGACATTTTTCACATCGAGTTGGCTCTCGGCATACACTTCATCAGCACCAAGTTTCTTGAGTTTCTCTTTTGCTTCATCTGATCCGGGCCTACAAGTGAACAGAATCCATACTTAAGTTAAACCGAACTGAATGTAACTTTAGATACAAATCAGTAAGAGAAACCTTGCTGAAGGTAAACTTAAGAAATGACTTGTGCAAAATGGAAAATATTATTCATTGACCTGTCCCTTATAATATTAATGGTATGAATGCCACGGAGTTTAGCGAGCTGAATGACACATTGGCCAACCATGCTGGTTGCTCCATTTTGCACAACTGCATCCCCTGTTCATTTATAGGCCTAATATTCATCAGGTGAAAGCATACTAGAACATGAAAAGTTAATATCACCAGACAATTTAGCACCTGATTTCAGATCCACGAAGTCTTCTATCATCCTTAGCGCAGTCAAAGGATTAATTGTCACTGTGGCGGCGTATTCCGCTGGTGTATCTTTATCAAGTTTGTGCCAGAAAACTTTATCTTTCACAACATGTGTCTGCCATGTGCCTAGGAAGAAATAATATATTGCAGCCATATGTATTCAAGTTAGTATTTGAAGGAAATCCTTGCAGCCCAAAATAATATTTTACAATTCAGATTGGGAATCTACTAGTATTCATATTCCCTCCTTTTTTGACCATTTAAAACAAAAACTTGTAACTTCTAACAAAAGCATTTATCAACTGTCACAAAGGAAGCATACTTGACTGGGAACATGTTGAATAATCAAACTAAAAGCTGAAAACTGGATTGGTCTACAGGTAAAACTAACTAAAGGTTATGAAAATCACCAGCTGATGGCGGAGACACCATGACTAAATCGCCTGGAGAAAGATCTCGTATCGCTGAGCCAACAGAGTGTACTACTCCAGCACCCTCACGCCCCCCAACCGTAGGCAGCTGTGGCTTCACAGGGTACACACCTACATTTCAACAATAACCGGAAATCAGGAGCCGGGATGAGTAGAAAAAATGGACCTCTAAAATATTTTTTTTAAATAACTAGTGGGTGCGGGATGTCTTGGGGGACATCCTCAAACGGGCGGGGATCTCGGTGAAGAAAGAAGCCCCCGTAAACTTTTTGACAGATCCGAGGGAAGGAAGATCCACATTGCGCCCCGCGGACGTTTTAGTTTTCGGGTGGGATGCAGGTAAACACGCTTGTGTTGATCTTACCGGGGTTTCCCCCCTTGTAGGCTTTCGGGATACAGGTTTTGTCCCTGGTCAGGCGATTGCAAAGGCGGCAGCAAAGAAAATGGACAAACATGCCAAAGCCTGCGAGGATAATCAACATTCATTTATCCCTTTTGCCTTTGATACCTTTGGCTCGCTAGCCCCAGAAGCCATCAGATTTCTTGAACGGGTCCAACGGGTTGTTCACAGCAACATTTCGTCTCCTAGAGATCGGGGTTTCGTTTTTACTAGGTTAGGTTTCGCTATTCAAAAGGGGGTAGCGGCGCAGCTTGTTGCCCGCTTACCGGCTATCTTGGTGTAATTTGTTTGGCCTTATATATAAGCAAAGGTAACTAACGGGGAATAAAATTTATTACGTTGAGGAACTAAATACGTATATTAGTAAAGTTAAGGGTTAAAGGCATAAAATTCTTGTGGCCAACCACAAGACGACACTTGGCTATGTCGGATTGGCCCACTGACATACCCTTTTAAGCTATAATATATAAAAAAATTAAGAAAACATTTAAAATAAATTTCCCCCCAGCTGCCCGTGACAACTACTCTAGTGATTAACTGATCACTCAAATTCAGGGACGGAACCAGAGCGGTCACGAGGATGGTCCGCTGACCTGACCCGACCCGACCCAAACCAAAAAGCTGTAACTGATGTGATTTCAAACCTTGAATTTGGTTAATGTCAGATGGATTAATAGGAGCAGCAGACATTTTAACACAGACATCATTTGCTTTAATTTCAACAGGCGGAAGTTGGATTATTCTGCACACAATTTTAACAAACTCAGTGTCTGTTACTTGAATAGAATCTAGGTTATGAAAACAGAGAGAAGAGAGAGAGTATGACTCGGTGACAGTATCCGGAGGACCGTGGTGGTCGTAGACGACCGCCGTAGAGGGCGGTGACATGAGGGCGGAGAAAGCCCTAACGTTGCCGGAAATTTGAATACGATGCCGGAGGAAATGCATGTGTGTTGACGGTTTTAGAGTGACAACAAACCTCGCACACGCCATTGTTGTGTTGTGTTCAGTACTGAATATTGTTTGATTTGTGTGTTGGTTCATCTCTGAAATAACGAACTTTTTTGGCCCTCCAAGTTTGACATTTTGCTTTGGGTTGGTTTATGTCCTCACAAGTTGACGGTATATTATTTAATCTTTTTTTTTTTTTTTTTTTTCCCTGAAGGTGTGAATTATTTGCGAATGTTCGGAGGTCTAGCATACGTTGTTTTAACCGGGTTCGCGCTAGAGAGCCCTCTCGGACAATAGATCCCCAATTTAAATCTCTCAATGAAAAACGCCTATCACCAGACTCGATCTTGAGACCTAGAGGGGAAAACTTATCCAGGTCCACCATAAGTGAAACTTAAATACGAGTGGTTACCACTAAAATAATAGTGATGGTTATTTAATCTTTATGGGATTTTTACATATTTCCCCCTCCTAACCTGCCTTATTACGTATTTCCCCAAACCATAAAATCAATTAGGTGCTGTTTGTTTTTTTTTTTTTTTGAAGAAAAGCTCTTCTGGCCACTTATGTCTGCGTCGCGCAGACGCGCGCAAACCTTTGGGTCCTGCAGCTTGTTTGTTTTCTTGAAAAGCTTCTCACCAAAAACCTCTTCCCCAAGCAGACATGAACCTAAGTCTTCAAACATCTTCTCTCCTCTTCTCTCTGCCATTCAAAACAGACCACCACCACCACATCTTCTCTGCATCACCTCCACCACCACATCTCCGCCACCACCGCCACCCCCACGTTCACCCATCTCCTCCATCGACAAAACCCCCTCACCCATCTCGGCTTCCGGTCATCTGGTTCTCCGGCGGTTCATTCCGTCGACAAAGCACACCCCACCTTCTCCCTTCAAATCAATGAACGGCCGGCCACCATCGCCCCCATTTGGTGGCGGCGGCGACGGTTGTCACACCCCAACCGATGGCGGAATCATCGGGGCATGGCACTGAGCGAAACAGATTGTCCAGAAGTTTCCATAACAATTATCATTACTATTTAATTTAAAATAACATGTCCCATACCATGTCTCAAACAGTAAACAAATTATTACAGATAAAATCTAGGCAAATAATTCTGTTCCGACAACTCAGATTTAAATAGAGCAATTGTTTATCTGCTTCTAGAGACCCTTGATTCAATTACTACAGACAACTATTTGTTGGACTCTAGAGCTTTATTCTAGCTTCGATTTCCTACCAGATGTGCATCCTATGCACCTGTCACATACGTTAAAATAAAGTCAATACATATAATGTAAAGGTGAGCATACAAGTTTGATAATAGCGTATAGAGTTCGAATTCGTTTACGCATAACCAGCACGTACACATAGAGACATGAAGCACGTTAGTTATCGACATAGATCCATCGATACCAATGACTGCGGGTTGACTGCCTGAGGCAGTTCGCAATACATGATTACCACCGTAATCCATGCAAGTAATTGTCCTTAACAACCCCTACGAACAGGTGCTGAGTCCAAACTATAGTACTATCGTTGCTAAGGCAGGTAGACAACATTCCATGTGTAAACATAACAAACAAGCATTCATAAGCCACGTATAACATGCATTAACGGTTAGCGTTCAAATAGTATTGAGTAGTGTGTTTGTTGTGTTTTGAATATTCGTAACGTATGTAACACCCAAAAGTGCGTAAGGCAAAAAGGGATCGAGTATACTCACAGCGGTTGATGGATTGAAGGGAGCGCTTGAGAGTAGGGTTAGCCTGGATGGTTCGATAGTATAATGATAAGCAACGCATAAAATGGAAACAAGTGTCGATGGATCGGACAGCTGGTCGATCGGACGTTAGTCCGGTCGGACGGCTGACTGTGCAGTTGACAGTCCGTTCGGACAGTTGTCCGGTCGGACGGTAGTCCGATCGGATGGCTGTTCGAGTGGATTGTTTCTTCCTTTGAGTGAGATGTGTTTGTGTATGATGGTTTGACTTTTGAAGTTTTTGTTGTAGCATATGAAAATATTGAAGTATCTTTACCGTTCAGGTCGGTCGATCGGACGGTTGTTCGATCGGCCGGCAACCCGATCGGTTAGGTATCTCAGCACAAACAAGTTCTCAGCAGAAGGCACTCGATCGGACAGTAGTTCGATCGGGTGGCATTCCTTGTGCATTGAACATGTTGCAAAATCGATTAAGGGTTGAAGTCAAGTATCTCATGATCCGAAGAGTAATCCAATCGGACGGTAGTCCGATCGGACAGCAGTTCGTTCAATACTTAAACTTCAAAATAAGTTGACTAAGTGTGGGGCCCATGTGCTAGCCGATCGGCTGGCCAGTCGTTCGGCTGTCTGTCCGTTCGGCTGGCTGTTCGTTCGGACAGCAGTCCGATCGGACAGCGCCTTGTCCTGGTCGGCCTGTTCGTTTAACACTTGGTTGTTTTGTTTGTTTGTCACTTTATCGAAGTATTTTGACAACGAGTCAAACAATAGGGACCTCGTCCTTATTTGGTTCTCCTGATCGGACAGGAATCACCTAAATTCGGTTGGTGAACGGTTCGGGACGGTGTTTAACGTTTAACCTGTAATTGGTGAACCTCGTGGATGGAATCCGGATCTTGAGCCACACAACCACCAGAATGAGTAGTAAGTCGGCACAAGCCCCGTTTCTATCGGTTTTGAATGTATTGAGTGTAAAATAGTTGAAAGAAAGTTGGAAAACCATCTTCCAATCCTCTTCACCGTGAATATGTTTAGATCTATGAAAGATCTTTGTTCGTTTATGCGGAAATCAGTTAGATCCAAGTTATTCTTGGTGGATTGAGGCCAAAACATGAAGTTCTTCAAGAACACATGATGACGTCATCCTAGAATACCTTGAATCTTGATGATTTCACGGTTAAAAGTTAAGATTTAAAAGATAGAAAGGTGTAGGAGTGCGTGTAGATCATGAAAGTACAAGATTTAGGACGAGATCTTACCGGAATCGTGAGAAATCTGAAGAAAAGTGAGAAGCAGGAGCTGGTCGGACGTCACTTGCCAAAAGTAGTAAGTTGGAGAGTGACAAGGGGTATTTATAGGATGCCAAAAGAGGAAATGGCTGGCCGATCGGCCAGGTAGCTCGATTGGACAGCCTGTTCGATCGGACGGCAGTCCGATCAGCCGGCTGGTCGATCGGCTGGTAGCCTGATCGATCAGTTGCCTGATTCGAGTGTTCGGTGCGACGATTTTTGATATTTCGATTTTGATTGCGAACGATGCGAATGTGATAGAGTTTCCTAGTCAAATTACTTTTAATCCCAACCACTCATATCGCACGCTGTCTCTTCTCCACATATAATCATCCTTGTTTCGTATTCGGTTTGCGATTGCGATTTGATTGCGAATGAATTCGATTGCGTTTCGATTGATTACCTCACATACATAAATAACATGCACAAGTAACACATAAGGCACACACACACATAGAACAATAACCAAAATGCGTAATTCGAGTAGCGAGTGCGATCGTGATTCGATGTCGATTTATTCGGATTGATTGGCGTTTAGTTGACTTTATCGCATTGTTACTTCCCATAGTTCACAGTCGTAAGTTGATTAAATTGTGAATAATATACGTCAATTGTTGTGATTATTGACACTTACTCCACATAATACAGGTAAAATAAACACATAAAGAACTCCACTACTAGTCAGGTTGCGCGAAATCGGTCGTTGACTTTGACCTTGACTTCTTGGAAACACGGGGTGTTACAGCCTCCCTTTGTTTAGGGAATTTCGTCCCAAAATTAGGCTGAAGCCGTGATAAACAACTGCGGGTACTTCGCCTTCATGTCGCTTTCGAGTTCCCAAGTGAACTCTGCGCCTCGTTTGCCTTCCCATCGGACTTTCACAATAGGAATGCGCGAGCGTCTGAGTTGCTTGGTTTGGCGATCCATGATCTCAACAGGCTTTTCCACGAAGTGTAATGTTTCGTTCACCTGAAGGTCACCGAGTGGAACATGTAAGTCGTGGTCGGCCAGGCACTTTCGGAGGTTTGACACGTGGAAAGTCGGGTGGACATTACTAAGTTCCTCCGGTAGTTCGAGTCTGTAGGCGACTTTTCCGATCCTTTCCAGAATCTTAAAAGGTCCAACATATCGAGGCGGGAGCTTTCCTTTCTTGCCGAATCGGACCACACCCTTCCAAGGTGATATCTTTAGGAGTACGTAGTCACCAATGTCAAATTCAAGGGGCTTGCGTCGTCTATCGGCATAACTTTTCTGTCGATTCCGAGCTTTCGTTAGATTGTCTCGAATTTGGAAAATTTTTTCTGTCGTTTCTTGCAGTAGCTCGGGACCGGTTAGTTGCGAAAGCCCGATCTCGTGCCACACAATAGGCGATCGACATCTTCTTCCGTATAAAGCCTTGAATGGTGCCATTTGAATGCTTGCATGATAACTGTTGTTATACGAGAATTCGACTAACGGCAGGTATTTATCCCAATTACCACCGAAATCTATGACACACGAACGGAGCATGTCTTCAAGAGTACGAACCGTTCTTTCAGTCTGACCGTCGGTTTGAGGGTGGAAAGCGGTACTTAGATTAAGCGATGTACCGAGTGCCATTTGAAATGTTTCCCACAGTCGCGAGGTAAACCGAGCATCACGATCAGAGATGATGTCGCGAGGCATCCCATGATTACAAATGATCTCGTCGGTGTAGATTCGGGCTAATCGTTCTACTTTGTAGTCTTCTCGTATTGGCAAGAAGTGAGCTGATTTAGTTAGCCGGTCAACAACAACCCAGATGCTGTCGTGACCTGATGACGTGTTTGGTAGCTTTGTTATGAAGTCCATAGATATACTTTCCCACTTCCACATAGGGATCGGGGGTTGTTCGAGTAAGCCAGAGGGTCTTTGATGTTCAGCCTTGACTCTTGCACAGGTCAGACATTTTCCAACATAGAGAGCAATATCCCTCTTCATGCCCGGCCACCAGTACTTGTATCGAAGATCCTGGTACATTTTATCGGCACCGGGATGAATAGAATATCGGGATTTGTGGGCTTCATCCATCAAAATCTGTCGCAAATCGGTCCGTTTGGGGATCCAAATTCGGTCCAGAAAGTGGAATATTCCATTCGACTTGCTCACAAGTTGGGCTCCATCGTGGTAGATTCTCTCCTTCTTCAGAGTGCGTTCATTAAAACATGCGTGCTGAGCTTCGCGGATGAGGGTTTCAAGATCGTGTTGGGCTTGGGTATTGCGGATGTTGAGCAAATAACTCCGTCTGCTGAGAGCGTCGGTAACAATGTTGGCTTTGCCTGGGTGATAACGAATCTCACAGTCATAATCGTTGAGAAGTTCTACCCATCGGCATTGACGCATATTAAGTTCCTTCTGATTAAAGACATGTTGTAGGCTCCTATGATCGGTGAAGATCGTACACGTGGTACCATACAGGTAGTGTCGCCAAATCTTTAATGCAAAAACAACTGCGCCTAGCTCGAGGTCATGGGTTCTATAGTTCTTCTCGTGGATTTTGAGCTGACGAGATGCGTAAGCTATAACCTTGTCCCGCTGCATAAGGACACAACCGACACCAAGGTTGGAAGCATCACAGTAGACAATGAAATCGTCGTTTCCGTCGGGCAACGTGAGAATAGGAGCATTGCAGATCATGTGCTTCAGGGTTTGAAAGGCAGAATCTTGTTCAGTTCCCCAAACAAAAGGCTTGTCCTTATGCGTGAGAGAGGTAAGCGGCACATCAATCTTTGAGAATCCCTCGATAAATCGTCGATAATAGCCCGCTAGTCCAAGAAAAGAGCGAACTTCAGACGGGTTCTTAGGTGTAATCCAGCTCTTAATGGCTTCAATCTTCATAGGATCAACGTGAATACCTTGATTATTTACGATGTGACCCAGAAACTGAACTTCCTCCAACCAGAATTCACACTTGGAGAACTTGGCATAGAGTTGGTTCCCCTAGAGTAGCTTGAGAACCAAACGTAGATGTTGCGCGTGTTTGGTTTTCGACTTGGAATAGATCAAGACATCGTTGATGAATACGATGACGAAACGGTCGAGATATGGTTTACACACGCGATTCATCAGATCCACGAAAATCGCGGGTGCGTTGGTTAAACCAAAGGGCATAACAACGAATTTGTAGTGGCCGTAACGAGTGCGAAACGCGGTTTTGGGTATATCCTCCTCTTGAATGCGTAGTTGGTGATAGCCTGAGCGTAGATCGATCTTCGAGAAACACGTAGCACCTTGTAGCTGATCAAACAAATCATCGATGCGGGGTAGGGGATAACGGTTCTTGATAGTTAACTTATTCAATTCCCGATAGTCGATACACATCCTGAACGACCCATCCTTCTTTTTGACGAAAAGGACTGGCGCGCCCCAAGGAGAGGTGCTCGGGCGAATGAAGTCTTTCTCAAGTAATTCCTGGAGTTGGTTTGAGAGTTCACGCATCTCGGATGGCACGAGTCGGTAAGGATCTTTGGCAATAGGGTTGGCTCCAAGAATGAGGTCGATACGAAAGTCGAGATCACGACTTAGTGGTAGCCCGGGAAGATCCTCTGGAAAAATGTTAGGAAATTCTCGAACCACAGGAACGTCTTTCACTTCCTTCTTCTCTTTCTTTTCCTTCTTCGCTACTACAATGTTAGCCAAGAAAGCTCTGTATTCCTTGCGGAGATATTTGCTAGCTTGGACACATGACATGAGCTTGAGACCTTTCGAAGCAGTTTCACCATATACACACAATAAATCACCATTCGCGAGCGAGAATTGAATCATCTTGTCGAAGCACACAACTTCAGCATAGTTTTCGCGAAGAAAGTCCATGCCTACTATGACATCAAAACTTCCGAGTTGCATCGGAATAAGGTCGATTGGGAAAATGTGATTGTTGAGCTCAAGAGTACAATCACGAAGAACAGAATTAATAGCGACAGTTCTTCCGGTAGCGACTTCAACATCGAACGTCGAGGAGAGTTGGGAGCGTTTACGACTAAGGAGCTTCTCGAATTCGAACGACACAAAGAAATTATCGGCTCCAGTATCAAATAAACACGAAGCATAAATACCATTCACAAGGAACGTACCATATAACCACGTTGTTGTCGGCTTGGGCTTGACGCATGTTGATGTTGAAAGTTCTGGCGCGTGCGGCTTGTTGTTGCTGCTGCTGGTGTTGCTGAGGCTGCTGCTGCTGGGGCTCTTGTTTCACAACCCTGTTTGGGCACATGTTGGCGAAATGGTTAGGATCGCCACATGCGAAGCAGGATCTGGCGTTGACCGCGGGTGCCGGAGGAGCTTGTTGACCCTGAGGGGCGGTGAGCAGAGCTTGATGAGCAGGAGTTTGTCGAGCACGACAGTTGGTAGTAAAATGGCCGTACATATTGCAATGAGCACAGAAACGACAAGCGATGGTAGTCGGGTGATGGTAGGTACAAGTAGGGCAGAGCGGGTGTGGCCTAGTGTATGCACGCTTGGCAAGCGGTGCATTTTCCACAGGCGCCGCTACTTGACGCTGTTGGGCTGGTACAGCTTGAATCGGTGCAGGAGTGATCACACAGTTCTTATTGCTGGAGCTGTTCTTTCACTTGTTCTTCCTCTTGTTGCTTGATGCGGTGGTGGTTTCAGCAGTTGGTGCGGCGGTGGTGGCTTGATGCAGGTGCTTTGAAGTTTTATCCCAGACACCGGCCTTGACCCGCTTGTCGTTGATTTCAGTGGCCAGTAGGTAAGTCTCTTCGATCGTCTTAGTCTTAGCCGCTTGCACGAAATCGGCAACACAGTCAGGCAGGGCTCGGATATACTTCTTGATTGCCATGTCTGGAGTCTTGACCTGATCGGGACAAATGATGCTGAGCTGTTTGAAGCGAGCAGTGAGCGCAACATTTTCACCATCATTTTGCTGTATGTGCCAAAATTCATCCTCTAGTTTATGACGTTCATGAGGAGGACAAAATTCTTCCAGCATGACTTCCTTGAGCTCGTCCCACGACAGACCGTAGGCTGCATCGTTCCCTCGCTTGTTCCTCTCGGCCGTCCACCAGTCTAGAGCACGGGACTGGAAGACGCTGGTAGCGTTCAAAGTACGGAGGTCGTCAGGGCAACCGCTTTGTCGTAGAGTGACCTCAATGGAGTCAAACCATTGGAACAACGCTGTGGGGCCTCCCTCGCCAGTGAATTCTTTTGGCCCACAAGACTTGAATTGCTTGAAATTGAAGGGAGCTTTGGTGGTAGCTTTAGGAGCTTCGGTTCTCGACTCCTCAGATGATTTGCTGACATTCTCGTAAACATCACTCACGACCTTAGCTACTTGTTTAGCGATGATAACAGCAAGGCGTTTGTCTCTCTTTTCTTGACGAGAAAGTGAGGGATGACGGGATCCAGATGACATTGTCTGCAACAGACATCGTCACAGGACTCAACACATTGTATTCGTATCTCACCTCACGCGTCTACTACTTTCTAAAGCTCAGGAACACGCATAATCATGTAAACACATAGACACATAACCACGTAGAACACAGAATCACATAAACACATAAGCACGTAGAGTACAGAAACACATAACCACATACGCATGTAATCACAGAGACAGTCAGAATACAGAAACCTATCATTTAAAGTCTGCGATTTGTTCGAATATAACGGTCTCGTCTAGTATATCGAATAGCGTAGCATAAGCGTATGGAATATCATAAGGTCGTCCATAATTTAGCGGTTTGTTAGCGTATTAAGATAGAAACGCAGTGCGAGCCGTGTGTGTCGATCGAAGCGAAAGTATAAATCGAATAATTCTTCCAAAATTTAACACATGAACAGGTAAACACACATATAAACACATAAAATCGACGAATTATCAGAGTCAGCAATTGCGGGCTCAGAATCGAAACACGTAAAGATCGAGAGATAGATTGTCTGCGGCTAGTAGACTTCGACTAACCAAAGTGATTCAACTATTCACAAGGATGCACAACAAGTCCTTATTGACCTAATAGACTGTGCTTTATAACCGTCATGCGGTGGATGGCACTCATCCCTTCAGTTGTTTAAGTACTCGAGTCCTTGGAATCCATCAAAACTTTGGTGAGAGCTTTGTAAAACAAAGTAATAGTCGGAAAAAGTCGTCAAGGTTAGGGTTTCACCTTGACGGTTAGCGTTCAAATAGTATTGAGTAGTGTAAACATAACAAACAAACATTCATAAGCCACGTATAACATGCATTAACGGTTAGCGTTCAAATAGTATTGAGTAGTGTGTTTGTTGTGTTTTGAATATTCGTAACGTATGTAACACCCAAAAGTGCGTAAGGCAAAAAGGGATCGAGTATACTCACAGCGGTTGATGGATTGAAGGGAGCGCTTGAGAGTAGGGTTAGCCTGGATGGTTCGATAGTATAATGATAAGCAACGCATAAAATGGAAACAAGTGTCGATGGATCGGACAGCTGGTCGATCGGACGTTAGTCCGGTCGGACGACTGACTGTGCAGTTGACAGTCCGTTCGGACGGTTGTCCGGTCGGACGGTAGTCCGATCGGATGGCTGTTCGAGTGGATTGTTTCTTCCTTTGACTGAGATGTGTTTGTGTATGATGGTTTGACTTTTGAAGTTTTTGTTGTAGCATATGAAAATATTGAAGTATCTTTACCGTTCAGGTCGGTCGATCGGACGGTTGTTCGATCGGCCGGCAACCCGATCGGTTAGGTATCTCAGCACAAACAAGTTCTCAGCAGAAGGCACTCGATCGGACAGTAGTTCGATCGGGTGGCATTCCTTGTGCATTGAACATGTTGCAAAATCGATTAAGGGTTGAAGTCAAGTATCTCATGATCCGAAGAGTAATCCAATCGGACGGTAGTCCGATCGGACAGCAGTTCGTTCAATACTTAAACTTCAAAATAAGTTGACTAAGTGTGGGGCCCATGTGCTAGCCGATCGGCTGGCCAGTCGTTCGGCTGTCTGTTCGTTCGGCTGGCTGTTCGTTCGTTCGGACAGCAGTCCGATCGGACAGCGCCGTGTCCTGGTCGGCCTGTTCGTTTAACACTTGGTTGTTTTGTTTGTTTGTCGCTTTATCGCAGTATTTTGACAACGAGTCAAACAATAGGGACCTCGTCCTTACTTGGTTCTTCTGATCGGACAGGAATCACCCAAATTTGGTTGGTGAACGGTTCGGGACGGTGTTTAACGTTTAACCCGTAATCGGTGAACCTCGTGGATGGAATCCGGATCTTGAGCCACACAACCACCAGAATGAGTAGTAAGTCGGCACAAGCCCCGTTTCTATCGGTTTTGAAGGTATTGAGTGTAAAAGAGTTGAAAGAAAGTTGGAAAAGCATCTTCCTATCCTCTTCACCGTGAATATGTTTAGATCTATGAAAGATCTTTGTTCGTTTATGAGGAAATCAGTTAGATCCAAGTTATTCTTGGTGGATTGAGGCCAAAACATGAAGTTCTTCAAGAACACATGATGACGTCATCCTAGAATACCTTGAATCTTGATGATTTCACGGTTAAAAGTTAAGATTTAAAAGATAGAAAGGTGTAGGAGTGCGTGCATGTCACACCCCAACCGATGGCGGAAACATCAGAGTGAGACGAAGAAAGATTGCTCATCACACATAACGCTAATTGTGACAATAGAATTAAAGATAAATTGACTTCTTGCATAAATAAATGATACAATACATGAAATTTGAAATACAACATGTTAAGTACAAGAAAAACAACACGACAACAAATATGACATTTATACAATGTATTTGACCTAAACGTCTATATGTGTATCTAGGTATCAACGCTACTTCATTTCATGGCATCATCATCCTCAACCTGTAACATGTTTAAAATAAAGTTCAATGCAAAAGCAAAGGCGAGTATACAAGTTTGGTACGTACATAACAAAAGATAAGTTTCGAACAATTCCTCATAGCAAGCATGTGATTCAGGATAAACATAAAAACATGGCATGTGTCTAACATATCAAACCAAAAGAGACGCAAGATGCTCATGACATAACCACAAGTTACGGGCGGCGGGTCGTCAATCCTATAGCGCTACATATGTCACGGTTAGGCTCGTACGAAGTTAATGATAAGTTCAACACATAAAGTTTCACCCAAGTTTTAAGTATCAAGCAATCACGTATACGAGCATGTTATAGGAATGTTCATGTGTTTAAGCAAAATGTTCATGTGTAAGTTGTTGATAAGTAAACATGTTACACCCCAAAAGTGGTAAAAGTAAAAAGGGGGAAATACGAGTATACTCACAAAGTTTGCATATGCTTTCCAATTATCCAATTATTGACGAGTTGATGAGGTTAAAAGATTGGATGTGTAAGGGTTAAAGTTCGAGTATGCTTAGAGTCGAGATTCGGTGTTTAAAACAACATAAAAATAAGATATGAGAATAACATGTGAAAATAATCATCTTCAACACATAACACTTGTATGACACTTGGTAACCACAAGGGTTATTATAATGTTTTCATGGGTTGAACACCCATAAGAATCACAACAAGGTTTAGGTCTTAGATGATGTTCTACTACTTTAACATATAAACACAAGTTCACATTAAAGGTTCGAATGGGTGTTTATATATATCTAGGTTAAGTATTACATATCATTTAGTCTAATAATTCAAGTAGGAGGTAGAAGAGTAGAATCTTCATTTAGGCACCTCGAGTTATCATGGAAGTCATGTATGGGGTAGGAAGAACAAGCTTCCATTTAGGAACCCCTTGAATGTTCACCACTTCACTTGATGTAAAAACAACCAAGGAGGGTCAAGAACAATGATTAGTACAATAATATAAATAATCTAATCTATGAGAAATCATCAAATCATGTGAGGATTGTATGTAGGACAACCCAAGTTGTTCCATAATCACTCATTCATCAAGATCTAAGCTTGACATGATTTGTGGGTTAAATACCCTAACAAAACAGAAAGTATTTGAGGTTTAATCCTCTGATTTCAAGTGTCTCAACCTTGTTTTTAAGCCTAACCAACCATAAGAGAGGTTGTAAGCATTGGGACATAGGTATGAGATGTGTTAGACACAAGTTGGATAAGTTAAACAAGTTTTTGAAGAACATAAAACAAAACAGAAAGTTTTTGGATCATTTCAGGGCATTTCCAGGTCTGATTTCTCCAAGGAGAAGTCAAGGAATCGAAGCCCATGATTATCCTAGCAAGTAGGAAGAAGAATCGAGTGATTTCGTTGAGAAATGAGCAAGTTATGCTCACTTTAGTGCAAGTGTATGAATCTGTCCGAAAATGCATATTTGCAACTGATTTGAGAGTGAATTTGTGAGTTGTAGAGAGTTGTGAAAGTGTAAAATGGTTAGGAGAAGGTGTATATTTATAGTGGAAGAGTTTGAGTGTGATTGGAGGTGTTTAGAGGTGGCTAAATGGTGATTGGGGAGTGTTAGAATGATGGGATTCGTGCCAATTCGCGTCTGATTGAAGCTCCTGTGTTTTTCTGCGAACATGAAGGCCATGCGGCCCGCTTTAGGTTTAGGGGTAAGTCCAGGCGGGCCGCCCGGGCTTTGTTACTCGACATAAAGTTTCAAAAAAATGACAATTTAGCCCCTGAAGTTATTATTTTAGTGTTTTTAGGTCTTTTAAGGACTATAAGTGCCACAAAAACATAGTTTAAGATAAATCCAAGTATGAGGAGTATAACCCAAGTATAATTAATCGTATGAGTATCAAAATCAAGTGTCGTTCTCGTTCAAAACACGTTTTGGGCATAAGTTTAGTTTAATTACATAGTTTCCAAGAATTGCGAATAAGTATCAATTGTTTCACGAAATTGCAAGTACGAATATATATAAGGTATGTATATCATGTAATTTGCAAAATACGAGTTTTATTAATGATCCAAGTCTCGGATTTTACATCGTTTTTAATGAAAGAACGATTACAAGACTACGAAGTTTCTAAAAATAGTTTTACAAACGATGGTTTCTAAATATAGAAAGTATGAAAACGCGGGGCGTTATAGTGCAGATCATGAAATTACAAGATTTAGGACGAGATCTTAACAGAATCGTGAGAAATCTGAAGAAAAGTGAGGAGTACGAGCTGGTCGGACGTCACTTGCCAAAAGTAGTAAGTTGGAGAGTGACAAGGGGTATTTATAGGATGCCAAAAGAGGAAATGGCTGGCCGATCGGCCAGGCAGCTCAATCGGACAGCCTGTCCGATCGGACGGCAGTCCGATCGGCCGGCTGGTCGATCGGCTGGTAGCTTGATCGATCAGTTGCCTGATTCGAGTGTTCGGTGCGATGATTTTTGATATTTCGATTTCGATTGCGAACGATGCGAATGTGATAGAGTTTCCTAGTCAAATTACTTTTTATCCCAACCACTCATATCGCGCGCTGTCCCTTCTCCACATATAATCATCCTTGTTTCGTATTCGGTTTGCGATTGCGATTTGATTGCGATTGAATTCGATTGATTACCTCATATACATAAATAACATGCACAAGTAACACATAAGGCACAAACACACGTAGAACAATAACCAAAATGCGTAATTCGAGTTGCGAGTGCGATCGTGATTCGATGTCGATTTATTCGGATTGATTAGCGTTTAGTTGACTTTATCGCATTGTTACTTCCCATAGTTCACAGTCGTAAGTTGATTAAATTGCGAATAATATACGTCGATTGTTATGATTATTGACACTTACTCCACATAATACAGCTAAAAAAAACACATAAAGAACTCCACTACTAGTCAGGTTTCGCGAAATCGGTCGTTGACTTTGACCTTGACTTCTTGGAAACACGGGGTGTTACAACGGTACAGAGAGGCGGAGAGAGAGATGCAAGAGAGAGAGAGAGAGAGAGACCGAGGAGGTAGATGTTCAGTTCCGCCCGAAACCCTAACGCACCACCTCCACCACCATCACCACTACATAACCACCTCCACCAACACCGCAACACCACCTCTGATGTTGAGTTGTTTTGTCAGATCTGATGGTTTAGATGGTACAGATCTGATGTTGAGTTGTTTTGTTTAGAGAGAGAAAGTTAAAGGGTAGGTGGTGGTGGTGGAAGGATGTCGGTAGTGGGGGTGGGACGGTGGTGGTGGACGGATCTCGGCATTGGGGGTGGGACGGTGGTGGTGGACTATGATTTTGGTGGGGATGAAGGCAGAGAGAGAGAGGAGTGTACTGTGTTGTGTGTGTTGTGAGAAGAGAAAGAAGTTTTTGTAGAAGTAAAAAAACAAACACTTTTCTCCTTCCACACTGCAGAGGTTTGGTCCACCTCTTCTGTTACAGATGTCTGCAGATGTGGTCCGCAGACTGCAGACGTTTTACCTCTGAAAAAACAAACCGCACCTTACATATTTTCTCTTCTTTACTCATATATATTACATGTTTCCCCTTTTCATTTAAATGACTCCTATTTATGACTATTTTACCCTTAATGAACTATTAAATGAATATTTACATTGTGACAACCCTCAAATTTACATGTAACCGTACAGTTTATTAATGATAATAAAAGTACTTGATGACTGTGCTGAATCATTTAACTGCTCTCTGTTTACTGTGTTATACTTACATGTGCGTGTTAGCATACTAGTAGTATACAGAAAAGTTACTAAATAGTCCGGTATGTTTTCCTATGTGTTAGGAATAAATTTCGTTACAAAAATATATGTATAAGACGCCTTACGGAACAATTAAACAACTTAACGGAACAGTATCCGACCGAACAACCGGACATTACCCGGGACACCAAATATTTGTCAAACACATTATTTAATTATTTTTGGCTAATCATGATCCCCGTATACCATAACACCCACCAAAAATCATCACACAAGCATATATTATCAAGTTACTTACATTCTAACTACCAATTACCATTTAGTTGAAATGTTACACTAACCCCCCCCCCCCCCTAAACCGATTTTCGGTCCTAATGGACCCCACCCAAAATCTTCACCATATCCTACTACAAGATTTTATGGCTATATTTTGTGTAGGGTGGTTACTTGCATATCTTGCCAAGATATTGCAAATCCTATAAGTATGATTACTAGACCATGAAATCTCTTGATATCTTCATCTTACCTTCCCAAAGATCACTCTCTCACCTCACTTCTCTCTCTCATTTTCGGCCCTCCATAGCAGCCACCATCACCACCACTTCACAACCATAAACATCCATCATCAAGTTCCATTCAAAGCTTGAAGTTCATTCATGGAGGTTGCAAGTTGAAGGACTTTCTAAGGAGCTTTGTTCTAGTCTTTTTCATCATCTTCTCTCTACATTTTCATCACTAGAATCATCCCTAGCTTTAAGCTAGTAGTAAGTTCCTCATGTCACTTTTGTTCATCTTGTTTCATGATTAAAAGATGTAATATGTTAGATCTACGCGAACACTAAAAAGGGTTTAAACAAGAAGATGAAACATGATGAAATTATGTTAGTATGATGTTGTCTTGGTATGTTACTGATTTCTTGATGTTTACTTGTTAATATTGAGAACTAGAAATGTTGTTGATCATTATGCATGTTAACGGAACCAATCTAACTCGCATTAGAATGTAAAAGCTGAAAAACAGAAAGCTGCTTGCTGATTACAGCCAACTTCAGTTGGCTATAACCGAACCTTAATAAAGCGAAAAATGTGTTTTCTGAACTCTAGATTTATGTATTATGAAATACGGTTCTAATGGCACTGGAATCATAATTTTTGGACTTCGTTTACTATTTTTAAAGGGTCATTTCGTAACAGCAGCTCAAGCTGCATTTTTGCTGCTGAAAATAGGTGTTATGTTTTTAGTCATAACTTGAGTTCTCTGTTGCATCAGCCCATGAAATTTGTACAGTAGATGACAACTGATGTATTTTTAATTACCCCACTGGAATTTCATAAATCGGACTCCCGACGAATTTTTAATAAATTATTCCGTGGACTGCAGTCAGAAAAAGATAAATCTGAGTTCAGTCGGGAAAATGAATTTTTATAAAATATTGGTAATGAACTGGACCCCGAGATTTTTATACAATAATATTTGGATCGTTTAAGACATTATGTAAAAATTTGGGAATTTTTGGAACATGTTAACTATTTTATTAAAATCTCCGAAAACAGCCCAGTTTTGAATATAAAAGCTGAAAGGACTTAAGTCGTAAATTGCGTGTCTAAATGTCGGGTATGTTATCTGTGAATGATATAACATGTTATATGTGTTATGTGCATCATCGTATGTTTGTTTAGGAGTGGGGAATGGATGGGAAACTTATATGGGCATGAACCGTTAAAGTGATGCATGTTATGTGATAGATACGTGTAGGAACTTTGTGTTCTATTTGAAATCACTAATAAACTAAGTGGCAATCATACTAGGACGTGATTGACCGACCTTGACTGTTAGCTATATTTGAGAGTCAAACCGAGCAACCGAGGTGAGTTCACACTCTTTCCAAGGCATGGGATTCCCAGGGGTTGGGAATGGGATTGAATAACTACTTGTACTATCATTACTATTAAACTACTTTTTTTACTTTCCTCGGATTGAAGGGCACGTACATAAAACCTACGTACACTCATACTTACTATTGTCCTCGGATTGAAGGGCACGTACGTAAAACCTACGTACACGATCATAAGACCATCAACTCTATCACTTTAAGTCCCTCATTTATCGACTTAATCGCCGAGGCCTATGGCGAGCGGGTCATTAGTTAATAGCGCTATTAGGTTTAACAAACCTCACACCGTGCCAGTCGGACGGGCGTGTACTAATGGACTATGGGCAAAGGGTCAATGCTGATAGACATTGACTTAGGGCACCTCTTACATTTTCGTAGCAGTCGATAAGCGTGGTCTAGTAACACATGGGAAGCCCCCACTAATCTTCGCAAACATGTCAGGAAGACTGCGATACGAATTTATACGATACATGGTTTACAAAACGAACAGATGATTTACGAAACGAATGCTATAACTAAACAACCAACTGTGAATTCACTCAACTTTGGTGTTGACTCGTTGTTACATGCCTTACAGGTCGCTAGACGCTTGGAGCTTGCACGAGGAAGGAGTCGTTGTGGTGTACGGAGTGTTATGTTCCGTGCTTATTATTTAAATCCTTATGAACTTATTAAACTTGCGTTTTGAAATTTAACTTATAAACTATGGACTTATGCATTTGGATTTACTTTTACGCTTCCGCTGTTTAAACTAAAGATGCTTAACTGGCTTTGGTCACCAATCGTATTATGGTTGGTCTTATTTACTTAATTACGATGTTCAATATGATTGGTGGCTCGATCCTGGTCACGTCACGCCTCCAAGCGGTGATACCCCGCATGGTGGATTTTGGGGGTGTGACAGATTGGTATCAGAGCCATTGGTTATAGTGAACTTGGTTTTAAAAAGGGAAAAGCTTTTTGATAAAACCAGACTATAACCTGTACAGTGCTCAACGATCCACAACGACGCTTCGCTCCACGTGCAAGACTCGACACCATAAGTGGTATGATTTATGCTATATTGTCGGTTAGATAGTTCTCGCTGTGCATTAGAGAATGTGATAATTGCTATTTGAACCTTGTGTGCTTACTCTCTATTGTCGTCCCACACTTACGCACTTTCGCGACACCTTTCTCACTTACGTTGCTTCATTATGAAGATCATGAGCGGACGCGGAGGACGTATCAACCTCACTCAAGCCCAGTTGACGGCTTTGATCAATGAACGAGTTGCTGAGGCACTCGCAGCAAATCCAGCAGGAGGTCAACATGCTCAAACTCCTGTGTGCACGTTCAAAACGTTCATGGACTGCCGACCTACTACTTTCAGTGGCACCGAAGGAGCAGTGGGCCTTCTTCACTGGTTTGAAAAGCTTGAGTCAGTTTTCGAGATGTGCGAATGCCCCGAAGACCGTAGGGTGAAATATGCTACCGGAACACTTGAAGGAGCTGCGTTAACCTGGTGGAAGGCACAGGTTCAACTACTAGGACTGGCGGTTGCAAATGCCACCCCCTGGAATGGTTTCAAGGAACTGATCAAAGAAGAGTACTGCAGTCGAGACGACATCCACAAGCTAGAGGTGGAATTTTACAATCTGAAGATGACGGGATCTGAGATTGAGGCGTACACTAAGAGGTCAAACGAACTGGCCATCTTGTGTCCAACCATGGTGGACCCTCCCATCAAACGTATTGAGTTGTATCTCAAGGGCCTTGTACCAGAGATTCAAAGTCACGTGACTTCAGCTAACCTAGGTACCATACAGCAAATCATCAAGTTGGCCCATCGACTCACTGACCAGGCGGTGGAGCAAAACAGGCTGCCCAAACGAATCAGTGCCACAGCTACTTCTGATGCACCTACCGACAACTAGCGAAAATGGGATGGAAACTCCAGTAAGGGTTCTGCTTCGGTTCAGTCTCAGCAGCGAAAGACTGATGACTACCAGAGTCCTGGTCAGCAATCTTCCGGTAGTCAAGGACAGGGTGGTATCGAGGAAACCACCCAAAGTGCAACAAATGCAACAGGCACCATAGTGGTCAGTGCAACAAGGGACGTTGTCAGAGGTGTCTCAAGATGGGTCATGAAGCCAAGGATTGCAGGAGCTCACGGCCTGCAAATCAAAATCGTCAGCAGCAACAGCAAGCACCGCAGAATTCGCAACAGCAACAGGGCAACAGGGGATGCTTTCAGTGTGGCGCTGAAGGCCACTTTAAGAAGAACTGTCCCCAGCTTAACCAGAATCAGAACAACAACAACAACCAGGGAAACAGGAACAATAATGGGGGCAACAATGGAGGAAACAATGATGGCAACGGTGCCAGGGGTCAAGTGTTCGTGATTGGTCAGGGTGAAGCAAGGAATGATCCTAACGTAGTGATGGGTAAGTTTCTTCTGGATGATTTCTTTGTTACTGTTTTATTCGATTCGGGTGCCGATACTAGTTATGTGTCCTTAAAAGTTAGCCAAATGCTTAAGCGCACTCCAACACTTTTGAACACCAAACACACGGTAGAGCTAGCAAACGGTAAAAGTCTCGAGGCCACGCACATAGTTAAGGGTTGTGACCTTGTCTTAGCTGGTCAGACCTTCTCTATCGATCTTATTCCTATCGTTCTGGGTAGTTTTGACGTTGTTATTGGGATGGATTGGTTATCTCATCAACACGCGGAAATTCTTTGCAAAGAGAAAATCGTCCGCATTCCTCGTTCTGGTAAAGAACCCCTCGTGATTCAAGGCGACAAGAGTGGTGCAGTCGTAGGCATCATCTCTTTCCTAAAGGCCCAGAAGTGTTTGCGAAAGGGCCACACTGCCCTTTTAGCACTCGTTACTGACACGTCAACGGAAGAGAAGAGAATTGAAGACATTTCAATAGTGCGCGATTTTCCTGAGGTATTTCCTGAGGAATTACCTGGTCTTCCGCCTCATCGCCAAGTTGAATTTCAAATCGAGCTAGCCCCTGGAGCAGCGCCCATAGCTCGAGCACCTTATCGCTTAGCCCCAACCGAACTGGAAGAACTGTCCAAGCAATTACAATAACTTTTGGAAAAAGGTTTTATTCATCCTAGCTCTTCATCCTGGGGAGCTCCAGTACTATTCGTGAAGAAGAAGGACAGTACCTTTCGTATGTGCATAGATTACCGCGAACTCAACAAGGTGACCGTGAAGAATCGCTATCCTCTCCCACGTATTGATGACCTATTCGACTAGCTGCAAGGGTCGAGCTATTACTCTAAGATTGATTTGAGATCAGGGTACCATCAGCTGAGAGTCCGAGATGAGGACGTCCCTAAAACAGCATTCAGAACTCGTTACGGCCATTACGAGTTTCTGGTTATGCCTTTCGGATTAACGAATGCACCTGCAGTCTTCATGGATCTCATGAACCGAGTATGCAAACCTTACCTGGATAAGTTCGTTATTGTTTTCATCGACGATATCCTAATCTATTCCAAGAGTCAGGAGGAACACGAGCAGCATCTATGACTTATGCTAGAACTTCTTCGAGCAGAGCAACTGTATGCCAAGTTTTCGAAATGTGACTTCTGGCTTCGCGAAGTCCACTTTCTAGGCCACGTAATAAACAAGGAAGGGATTCATGTTGATCCATCCAAGGTTGACTCGATCAAGAACTGGCCTGCACCCCGCACACCAACAAAAATCCACCAATTCCTGGGTTTGGCAGGATATTACAGAAGGTTTATCAAGGATTTCTCAAAGATTGCGCAACCCCTCACTTCACTGACTCAGAAGGGTGTCATCTACCATTGGGGAGATGCACAGGAGTCCGCATTTCAGCACTTAAAAGACAGACTTTGTAGCACGCCTATCCTCTCATTGCCTGAAGGCACAGATGATTTTGTGGTTTATTGCGATGCTTCCATCCAAGGACTTGGTTGCGTGTTGATGCAACGAGACAAGGTCATTGCCTACGCATCGCGCCAACTTAAGGTTCACGAAAGAAACTACACTACGCACGACTTGGAATTGGGAGCAGTCGTTTTCGCACTTAAGATATGGAGACATCACCTGTACGGTACCAAGTGCACCATTTACACCGATCACAGGAGTCTCGAGCATATCTTCAAGCAAAAGGAGTTAAACATGCGACAACGCCGATGGGTCGAGCTCTTGAATGATTATGAATGCGCTATCAAGTACCATCCGGGCAAAGCCAATGTTGTGGCTGACGCCCTCAGTCGAAAGGATACTATACCTAAGCATGTACGTGCGTTTATTAATGATAATAAAAGTACTTGATGACTGTGCTGAATCATTTAACTGCTCTCTGTTTACTGTGTTATACTTACATGTGCGTGTTAGCATACTAGTAGTATACAGAAAAGTTACTAAATAGTCCGGTATGTTTTCCTATGTGTTAGGAATAAATTTCGTTACAAAAATATATGTATAAGACGCCTTACGGAACAATTAAACAACTTAACGGAACAGTATCCGACCGAACAACCGGACATTACCCGGGACACCAAATATTTGTCAAACACATTATTTAATTATTTTTGGCTAGTCATGATCCCCGTATACCATAACACCCACCAAAAATCATCACACAAGCATATATTATCAAGTTACTTACATTCTAACTACCAATTACCATTTAGTTGAAATGTTACACTAAACACCCCCCCCCCCCAAACCGATTTTCGGTCCTAATGGACCCCACCCAAAATCTTCACCATATCCTACTACAAGATTTTATGGCTATATTTTGTGTAGGGTGGTTACTTGCATATCTTGCCAAGATATTGCAAATCCTATAAGTATGATTACTAGACCATGAAATCTCTTGATATCTTCATCTTACCTTCCCAAAGATCACTCTCTCACCTCACTTCTCTCTCTCATTTTCGGCCCTCCATAGCAGCCACCATCACCACCACTTCACAACCATAAACATCCATCATCAAGTTCCATTCAAAGCTTGAAGTTCATTCATGGAGGTTGCAAGTTGAAGGACTTTCTAAGGAGCTTTGTTCTAGTCTTTTTCATCATCTTCTCTCTACATTTTCATCACTAGAATCATCCCTAGCTTTAAGCTAGTAGTAAGTTCCTCATGTCACTTTTGTTCATCTTGTTTCATGATTAAAAGATGTAATATGTTAGATCTACGCGAACACTAAAAAGGGTTTAAACAAGAAGATGAAACATGATGAAATTATGTTAGTATGATGTTGTCTTGGGATGTTACTGATTTCTTGCTGTTTACTTGTTAATATTGAGAACTAGAAATGTTGTTGATCATTATGCATGTTAACGGAACCAATCTAACTTGCATTAGAATGTAAAAGCTGAAAAACAGAAAGCTGCTTGCTGATTACAGCCAACTTCAGTTGGCTATAACCGAACCTTAATAAAGCGAAAAATGTGTTTTCTGAACTCTAGATTTATGTATTATGAAATACGGTTCTAATGGCACTGGAATCATAATTTTTGGACTTCGTTTACTATTTTTAAAGGGTCATTTCGTAACAGCAGCTCAAGCTGCATTTTTGCTGCTGAAAATAGGTGTTATGTTTTTAGTCATAACTTGAGTTCTCTGTTGAATTAGCCCATGAAATTTGTACAGTAGATGACAACTGATTTATTTGTAATTACCCCACTGGAATTTCGTAAATCAGAAAAAGATAAATCTGAGTTCAGTCAAGAAAATGAATTTTTATAAAATATTGGTAATGAACTGGACCCCGAGATTTTTATACAATAATATTTGGATCGTTTAAGACATTATGTAAAAATTTGGGGATTTTTGGAACATGTTAACTATTTTATTAAAATCTCCGAAAACAGCCCAGTTTTGAATACAAAAGCTGAAAGGACTTAAGTCGTAAATTGCGTGTCTAAATGTCGGGTATGTTATCTGTGAATGATATAACATGTTATATGTGTTATGTGCATCATCGTATGTTTGTTTAGGAGTGGGGAATGGATGGGAAACTTATATGGGCATGAACCGTTAAAGTGATGCATGTTATGTGATAGATACGTGTAGGAACTTTGTGTTCTATTTGAAATCACTAATAAACTAAGTGGCAATCATACTAGGACGTGATTGACCGACCTTGACTGTTAGCTATATTTGAGAGTCAAACCGAGCAACCGAGGTGAGTTCACACTCTTTCCAAGGCATGCGATTCCCAGGGGTTGGGAATGGGATTGAATAACTACCTGTACTATCATTACTATTAAACTACTTTTTTTACTGTCCTCGGATTGAAGGGCACGTACGTAAAACCTACGTACACTCATACTTACTACTATCCTCGGATTGAAGGGCACGTACGTAAAACCTACGTACACGATCATAAGACCATCAACTCTATCACTTTAAGTCCCTCATTTATCGACTTAATCGCCGAGGCCTATGGCGAGCGGGTCATTAGTTAATAGCGCTATTAGGTTTAACAAACCTCACACCATGCCAGTCGGATGGGCGTGTACTAATGGACTATGGGCAAAGGGTCAATGCTGATAGACATTGACTTAGGGCACCTCTTACATTTTCGTAGCAGTCGATACGCGTGGTCTAGTAACACATGGGAAGCCCCCACTAATCTTCGCAAACATGTCAGGAAGACCGCGATACGAATTTATACGATACATGGTTTACAAAACGAACAGATGATTTACAAAACGAATGCTATAACTAAACAACCAACTATGAATTCACTCAACTTTGTTGTTGACTCGTTGTTACATGCCTTACAGGTCGCTAGACGCTTGGAGCTTGCACGAGGAAGGAGTCGTTGTGGTGTACGGACTGTTATGTTCCGTGCTTATTATTTAAATCCTTATGAACTTATTAAACTTGCGTTTTGAAATTTAACTTATAAACTATGGACTTATGCATTTGGATTTACTTTTACGCTTCCGCTGTTTAAACTAAAGATGCTTAACTAGCTTTGGTCACCAATCGTATTATGGTTGGTCTTATTTACTTAATTACGATGTTCAATATGATTGGTGGCTCGATCCTGGTCACGTCACGCCTCCAAGCGGTGATACCCCGCATGGTGGATTTTGGGGGTGTGACATACATATTTACCCAGATTATGTAGTATCACCCCAATTCTTCTACTTGTTACTCTTGTCAAATAATACACCCAAAACCATAATACTCATAATAAAAACATAAATTTCGTTCAAAAAAGATTCCATTCAAAAAACATTATAAAGTAAACTTGTACATAAGAATTGAAGAATCTCTACTAGAAAATGGCATTCTGTACATAAGATTAAACAAAAAATTAACATTATAAAGTCAACTTGTACATAAGAATTGAAGAATCTCTACTAGAAAATGGCATTCGGACCAATTCAATAACTACTTACACACCAACTACTTAAATCTATTTATCTTCATATAATATCTTTCCAACAACACCCAGAAACACATTCAGAAAGATAGATCAATGGTACAAGCATTTCAGTCACTTGCACAATCTAGTCATGCACCAAATACCAGAAGGCACCGAAGTCTCGTGCCCCGGTTGCCATTCTTCTGGCACTAGAACCGTATACGTTTGCTGGCAGTGTAACTTCTTCCTGAATGGTCAATGCTACCGAGCCACTCGGTCCCTGAAACACCCGTCACACCCTCCTCATTCCCTCACTTTGGTTCCTTACCCAACCTACACCTCTAATTCCTTTTACTGCAATTCCTGTCGAATCAAGGGAACCGGCTTCTCCTATTCCAGCGTTGACTGCGAATTCGACCTTCATGTCAAATGCGTGTATTCCATTTCTGGAGCTACAAGTTGGAATGGAGTGCACAATTCCAACATGGCTAACAATGTCCCCTTTGTTTTTGTTCCTCATAGTCATTCAATTCCATTCATCCATGCCCACAATACTCATTCTAATCTTAATGATCATGCTTATGTTATTTCCATTCCACCTGGCTACCTGAATTCAGTTCCTACTACCCAATATCCATCCATTTCACATGTGCAGTATCATTCTACTCCTCATCATACTTATGTTAATTCCATTTTGCCTGGATGCCAGAATTCAATTCCAACCGCCCCAAATCCATCCATTTTTACTCCCACAAGTTCAATAATCCATTTCAGCCACCCCCATAATTTATCTATAGTAAATTTAAATAAAGAAGATGAACAAGCAGATGTGATAGCAGTGATTATACGATTATACGAATGACAAAGACGAATAAGCAGATGTGATAGCAGTGATATGCGTCGCGATTGTGAATGAAGATGAACAAGTTCGATTAACATACCTGATGAAGCAACGATGTTCGTCCGGGTTGCGTAGGAAGAAGAAACGTTTGTTGGTGTATAGGGTTTGGGCGTGCTGATTACATGAACATAAATACGCAGATGAGTTATTTTGAGGGTGATTGGGTAATTTCTCAAAAAAAGGGGAAATATGTAATTGATTTTATGGTTTGGGGAAATACGTAATAAGGCAGGTTAGGAGGGGGAAATATGTAAAAATCCCAATCTTTATTTGGTCACTTGAACTTTGACCCTTGTAAGGAATATTGCTTTAGTAAGGCTCTGTGAATTGTTCCAAGAAAGATGTTTGTCTTATGAGAAAATTTATCTATGTGAGTTTTTCTACGGCAGTGGCGGATATGAATAAATCAAGATCATGGATGTTCCGTTCTAGTTATTATTATTAGGGTGTAGTGTTACCATACCCAAATGCCTATTTACATATCAAATCCTACCTTTATATACGCCACGTATAGAGCCGTACGTGGCGTATAGAGCTGCCTTCTCCGACCAAATGGTCAAACCTAGTACAGTGTCAAATCAATCACGTATACGCTAAGTAAAGGCCTGTACAAGGCTTGTGCACGTTGCGTATACCTTAATACGTAGTGTATATCTGTCAGATTTAACATCGATACGATGTTGTTGGGCACGTGAATAAAGGTATACATCGAGTAAAGGGCTATACGAGGCGTTTTCTTGTGAATTTGGAACATTGAAATAAAGACTTTCAGGTGTTTATTCATGACATACGAAGGTTGCTTCATTTTATCTGCATTCTTCCACGGTTTATTAATTGTCGGACGAGTGTGGAGCTAAAATGTCATTTTTTTAGGACGACAACTATTTCTTTGGACAATATTCTAACGACTCGTGGGGGTGTCAAAAACCGATCTTGTATCATTTACTAACTTGACTCCCTTCATTGTTGTTTTTTAGATTAATAAATATTTATCATACCATTGTTTTAGGAGGAATCAGGCATTCCAGATTCTAATGAGGAGGAGGAGGTTGTGTCTGGCATCCCTGTTCAAAACAAACTGTTGCAAGAATTGAACAAGGCAGTGACTCCACATGTTGATGAACCATATTTTCCAGCACATCAAATGTATCCGAATTATGGATACGTGGTGTAATCTTCATACGTGCAACAAGACAACCCGGATGGATACGTAGGATATGGTGTTGAGCCTGCCCCTGTTGATGAACCATATTATCCGGCACAACAAGAGTATCCAGATTACGGATACGAGTGTGAATATTCTTACGTACAACAAAACCATCAAAATGGATACGGAGGATACGGTGGTGAGCCTCCATTCACACCACCATATTATGGTGAGCAACCTCCTAACCTAAGCAATCCTTACGAAAGTAAGCAAGCATCACATTCTTTGTACGTGCAAGCTGTAGGATCGTTTTCAAACCCAATTGAGTCAATCAGAAGAGTTTTTCTCAATACGAAAGGCGGAAACAGACGTATCAAGTTCAATTCAGCTAGATATACACTTTAAACTGTCTTTTGATTGATTTGACAAAGAATTACAGTGAGTAGACACTTCGGCTCTCAAACCAGAATTACAGAACCTCCTCAAACGAAATCAGAACACTCATATATATAGGCTAAGTAATTCCGCTTGAACCGGCTCAAGCGAAATCACATTTAAACGAAATCAGTGATTTCGTTTGAACATGTCATGGTGATTTCAAACGAAATTATAACTTTTAATTTCGTTTGAAATTACCTCTCACCCTATATTTGACATTTTTCTCGTATAACATGCCCTGATCTATTCACAAACATACAAGACTCGATACAAGACGAAGTCGACAGACGGATGCACCAACAGACTCCCCCTCGGATGTTGACGAAGTCTTCAGTGTCGAGTCTTCAATCTTCAGTCTTTATCAGTCTTCTCGACCTCTTCCAAAGTATCTAACAATGTAAGTATTCTCCATCTCTCTCTTCTTTTTATCAACTTATCTCCCCCTCGGATGTTGATCTAATCTTCAATTCCAGAATCACAATCTAGCTCTAGAGTATTCTAATTCTCTTGATCCGATCTCTTGATTCCTTAAATTCATCAGCATCAGCAGTTCCAGGATCGTAACCTGGCCTACCTGCACAAACTCTACCTCACAATAAATTTCACAATTTTGACAAATTTATATCTTGTGCATGAATAGAATGATTTAACATGAAAAAGTTTCTGCTGACCACTTGTAGGAATCATTCAAAAATAAATGATTTTACAATGTTAATCTCTGATGAACCACTTATAAAATTTCTTTATACTCACTCTCCCAACCTTGTTCATCATGTTTAGCACTTGAAATTTTGAAAATTAGCTCTTCAACATCAGTTGTCGAAAATCTTTTTGTATTTTTCAAAAGTTTATGCTAAAACACTCCGAAAATCTTTTTGGATTTTTACTTAAAAAGAAATGCAATAAAGAAATATTTACAAACAATATTTTTGTAAGTTTGTGTAAGAGGATCATATCAGTTCATGAGACAAATCACCAACACCGTTAAGCTTTAAACATTTTCAGTTCTAAACGATTCACTTAGATTGTCAGTATACTGATCCACTTAAATTTTCACACAAAGTTCAATTGTTTTGAGATACGTGATTAATGTTTTAAGCACTTAAACTTAATCACGTGTCCCACCTCAGAATATACTCCCGTATCCAGATCCCAATATTCAGTCTTACAAGTGAGTATACTCACGTGTCCCACCTCAGAATATACTTCCGTTCAGCAGAGAGATGACGGCTTCGACTTTTGGTGGGTTCCCTTTAGAGAATCTTTTCTTCAACAGCACATGATTAGCATTTTGCAATGTTTCATCATTTTTTATGCTGAGGGTGGGCTATATTTCAAGCAAGCGTAAAGTATTCTCCGGGGACTAGGCCATTGCTTCCGCAAAATCAGAAGTCCCGGGATAATACCCCAGATATCACTAAGCATAAAGACCTAGTGTCTCAGAAAGAGGGACCTTTCAAACAAGATTTCGGGGGTTACCCATATATCCGAGAGGTGTTACCCACAATATAAGCAAGTTTGAAATTTAGGTTTATATCTCGTCACAATCTACTAAATGTGCAAAAACCTACTGGCACATCATCAGTGAGACCGTTTATTACATTTAAACTTTCCACTTCTTTAGCATGCTGTGATTGTCCACTGATGTACTATCATTTCCTCTTTTTGACAACAAAACTCATTTTTGATTTTATCATGTTTTTGACTTTTTCAAATTTTCTAATGTTTTTGGATTTTCTGAAAAATTCTTACTCCCCCTAAAATTCAAAATCATTTAAAGGAAATTTGAAAACAAACTGTACAAAGTAAAGTGACAACTGATATCAAATCACTTCAATTCGCCATCCACTTGGCATAAACAATCAGAACTCCCCCTCACAACAAACTATTTTCCCATAGTGATTTCAAAACACTTAAGTTTGTTTTAATCAAATGGTTTTTCCGGAAAATAAGTTTTGTTGATTTTATAAAACCACTTGTAGGTTAGGGGATCTCATCACACTGTTCATTTAACCACTTGAAATATTTAACAAATTTTAAGTACAACCAACAAAAACCACATGTAGAAAATCAAGTACAACTTAATGTCCCTGATTTACCACTTGTAAGTCGAAATATCACCAGAGTGAATTTCTTAAGAAAGATGCCGATTCCTGCTCCACTCTTACCAACCTGGGAGCTCCGGCAAGTCCGGATTTTTACTCATCATAATAGGTTCCATCCCAGTCACAAACCTGGGATGACCCAACTTTACCTGGTTTCTTTGTTTTCTTCTCATAAAACTCCTTCACCCCTTTGACTTTACCATCAACCATTTTACCAAAAATATGTTTGACTTTGAGGTTAAAGGTTTTTTCAATATCAAATTCTTCCTTTTCTGAGAAAAATTGATTTGAAATTTCAATTTTACCAACTTTTTGTTTAAAATTCTCAGCCCACAATGGTGGAAAATTTGCATCATCCATTGGCGGAACTGATGTTTTCAATTTTAACTCAAACTGTGGCTCCTCTGACTTTGTGGAATTAGATTCATCGCTAGAACTATCATCAGATTTCTTAAAAACCCTTTTGTGATTGTCAAGATTTGCTTTCCTCTTATAAAACCTTTTTGAACATTCACCAACCTCAAACTTCGAATTTTTGAAAACTTTAAATTGTTTGGTTGGTGGTTCATTCTCAACAATCTTTCCTTTCAACTTAAAAGAAACTTCCTGTTTTGATTGAATTGCCTTTGGACAACTTCTGGCAATATGACCAATTGTTTTGCATTGAAAACAAGTTCTTGTTTCCTTTTTCTGAGCAATATCCTTCTTCATCTCTTCTTGCTTCTTAGCAAGAAATTCTTTGTTGGATTGATTCCTGAACAACTTCTCTTTTTCCTCTTCAGATGATATCCCTGAAACAAACACAGTTTTTGGTTTATAAGTTTTCTCATTTTTATGATTTTTCGGTGGAATAAATCCTAATCCTTTTCTTTTGAAATTACCGTTATGGTTTGGTTTCTTTTGAAAACCAGAACCAGAACTGTAACCCTTTTTCTTGTTTAACCGTTGTTGAACTCTTGAGGTGTAAGGTTTAGGTTTTTCAGAAAGATTTACATCTTTTATTTCAGAAATATTAATTTCTGTTAGTTTGAAAACTTTTTTTATCATTTCAGTTTTAACACCTCTTATTGGAAATTCTTCATCAGAATATAATTTGTCAGAATCATTCAAAGTATATGCTACTTTGACTGTTTCATCATTCAAATTAGATTTCGATAACAAAAACTCTTTATTGTAAACCCGTTTGTCCTTTTTGACTGTTGACTTTGACTCTGAGTTTGACTCCAACTTTGACTCCTCGGTATCATCGTTATCCAACACCTGATCGACCATTTTCTTTATTAACTCGGACTCATGATCAGTGTCAGATGACGTAAAAGTAACATCAATGTTGTCTGGCAAATTTTCTGTAGACTTAGACTCCCACTGTAAATTGGTTGCCTTTTTGACTCTTTCTGAATTTGGATTTCTAGGAGAATATCCATTTTCAAGCTGGGGTGGACACTTTGTATAACTGGCACTTTGTTTCTTACCAGAAATCTTCACTTCAGTATCCTTTTTCTTTTCAGAACTCTTGTCTTCAGATTCTTCCTCTTCAAATGCCTTCATGCCTTCCACTGTTGGATAAACCCTGTCAATAACATAAGAAGTACATGAGTAACTTTTTAACAATCTATTAACTCTTTCTGTTTCAATCCTTTGTGTTTCCAGTTTCTGTTCAAGCACAACACATTTTTCAATGTAACTGTTAATACTTTTTTGCTTTGTCATGAAAGCTCCTTGAAGTGTCTTCATTGTTGTTGCTTGTTCACTGCTTGTTTGATTGTACTGATTCATTTCTTTATTTAGAACATCATAGGATTCTTTCAATCTGTTCATGTTATGAATCAAAGTACTGTTTAGCTTCTTCACTGCTTCACAATTTTCACATTTCACCGGAATCTTTTGTGCATCAGCTTCTGTATCAACATTGAAAACTGGAATGTCTTTTAATTTCTTTCTTATCACAGGAACTTCTTCATCATCACTGCTAACGGGTTTTTTAAACTTTTTTCTTTTTCTTTTTAGCCTTTTCATCATCACTATCAATCTCTTCTATCATTCTTAAGTCCTTTTCCAATCTTCTTGCATACTAATCATCATCATTATCACTGTCGTCAGCAACTCTAGCAACAAAAGCTTTGTGATTTGAAGTTTTGTTAGGATCATAATCATCCCAACTGAAATTTGCCCAGCTAAACCCTTCTGGTAATTTTTCATCATCTTGGTTTATCAGACATGCTTTACTACCTGCTGTGACATATTTGTCCCAATTGAAATCTTTTGAAGATTTCTTATCTTCTTGATTCACCATACATGCTCTCTTTGATGACTCTTCAATTGTCTTCCTGGCATGTGCAGTTTGTGGCTCTTGTTGTTGTTGAGCAACTTGATGATAAATTGCTTTACGATAATAGTCATTGTTGTTAAACGGATTTTGAGCTCCATTTGCTTCGCGATTCGTGCACTATCTCTTGAAGTGTCCTTTTTCCCTGCAACGAAAACAAGTAACTTTAGATTTATCAAATCCTAAAGTAGAAACATTTTCATCACGGAAATCATCTTTTCCCGTAATTTGTTTAAACTTTTCAGCTCTTCTCAAAACACTCGCCAAACACCACTTTATATCCATCAATTCCATCTCCTCAGCATCAATCTGAACATAATCCTCTTTTGTCAACATTGGATTCCCGATCTTTCCTGCTACTAGACTTCCATATGATTCCAGCACAGTTCCCAACAAAGACATATGACTTTTTGCAACCTCTTCCGAAAAATTTTCATCATTCTCAAGATTCAACACAATGTTGCATTGTAGCTTCTTTCCATTCTTTGTTGTTGAAAATTTTGGATCAAATGATGGATATGTAGAAAAGCTCGTTTTGCTGTTGGATCCTTTAGATGTTCCTCCAGATGAGCTTTTAGCATTGAATGCAGTTTCAACTTTTGGTGACATGTTGGTCTTATCACTGATACCTCCTTTGTAATAAAGACCGATATCTTGTTCACCATCAAAATCTTTCATTCTTGAGATCTTTCTCTGTTCCATTTCTTGAGCTTCAATTTTTTCAATGAACTTGTTCAGTGTCAAATTGCTAAAATCTTTCTTATTTCTCAACATCATCAAATACGTGCCCCAAGTTTCATGTGGCAATGCATCAGCGAACTTTTCTACCAACTCTTCATTATCTTTATTGATGCTCACTCTCTTCATTTGAACTAACAGATTGCAATATCTTTCGATGATCTGCTTTGTGCTTTCAGTTCTCAAACCACGAAATAAATCGAATTCTTTCTTCAAAAGTGATTTTTTGTTCTTGATCATTTCTTTACTTCCAACAAACTTTGATTTTAAAGCTCTCCAAATTGAATATGCATTTCCAGTGTGTTGCAGTAAAACCAAAATATCTTCCTTCACATCTTGATGCAATAGACTAATCATCATCTTTTCATTTTTATATTTCTTTCTATCATCAACACTTAAATCTTTAATAGCAATTTCCTCTTCCTCATCATTCAATGGTCTAACATATTTTGTCTCAACACATTCCCAAGCATCTAAATAATTTGCTTGAACCCAGTTTTCAAATCGTTCCTCCCATCCTTTATACTCTTCAATGTTCATAAGCTTTGGAGGTTTTTGCATAGTGCCCGTTTCATTTTCCATGGTCAAGTTCTGAGTAACACTAGCCGGAGTAGTCGGGGTAGTAGCAAATGCGTTATAAAATTCCTCTTCCATGTTTCAGTTTCAAAATTCACAAAAATCAGAATGTTCAAAACGGAATTAAGTTTCACGCGGAATAACCTTCTGGTACGAAATAAGCCTTTTCAAACGGAATCAACACTTTCAAACGAAATTTCTTTGGAGCGGAATACCCTTTCAAACGAAATACCTAATTCCGTGTGAACTAACACCCTTTCAAACGGAATCTCTAATTTCGTGTGAAAATTTTCAAACGGAATTACTCTCTGATGCGGAATAGCTAATTTCAAGCGGAATCAAGATGCTATTTCAAGCGAAATACTGCTGATGTCATCATTCTCAAGCTGTTTTTCAAGCGAAATTACAAATTTTACCAATTTTAGATCGAATTAAGGTCCAATTCTTTCAAGGATTTATTAAAACACTATTGCGAGCACAATGCATGAAATTCAAGACATTTTAACCATGAAAACTTGTTAATTTTGAAAAAGAAGGTGTAGAAATCAGAAATTGCAGCTGAATTGGTATGAACTCTTCCTCCTGAGCTCTGATACCACTTGTAGGATCGTTTTCAAACCCAATTGAGTCAATCAGAAGAGTTTTTCTCAATACGAAAGGCGGAAACAGACGTATCAAGTTCAATTCAGCTAGATATACACTTTAAACTGTCTTCTGATTGATTTGACAAAGAATTACAGCGAGTAGACACTTTGGCAGCACTTCGGCTCTCAAATCGGAATTACAGAACCTCCTCAAATGAAATCAGAACACTCATATATATAGGCTAAGTAATTCCGCTTGAACCGGCTCAAGCGAAATCACATTCAAACGGAATCAGTGATTTCGTTTGAACATGTCATGGTGATTTCAAACGAAATTATAACTTTTAATTCCGTTTGAAATTACCTCTCACCCTATATTTGACATTTTTCTTGTATAACATGCCCTGATCTATTCACAAACATACAAGACTCGATACAAGACGAAGTCGACAGACGGATGCACCAACACAAGCAGGCCATCTGGATGGCGAGGATACGATGGAGAGCCCCAAACACACCACCGTATGATGATGATCAACCCACTAACCCGAGCAATCTGTATCAAACTAAGCAGGTATCACATTAATTTAGTTAAATGTTATATATTTAAATTAGTATATATAATAAAAAACAATTAATTAAGATTATTATAAATATTAAATGTAACTTAAATGAATCTGTGTTTTAGCTTTTCATGTCTCCAAAGGAATTGAAAAAATGGGTACAAGAAATGGTAAACGAGAATGGTTACGTTATTATCACCCATCGATCGAAGAATATTGGTGGTAGTACGGGGATGGTATGGCTTGTGTTCGACAGTGGTGGTGACCGTAGTAAAGCAAAGGTTAGTAAAACTGGCAGCAAAAAAAATCGGTTGCCCATTTTCACTATTCGCGGTGCGGGTCGTGACGCATGACATCTGGGAGATAGTAGTGGAAAACCCGGAACATAACCACGAACCTACGCAGAATCTTTCGGGCCACGCGTTTGTGCGAAGATTTTCCGAATGCGAATACAAGCTGGTGGAGCAGCTGACTGTGACAACTCGTATTTCAGAACCTATCTTTGTGTCTAATGTAACGTGTATGAACTCTATGTGACTAATTGATATGTTGGTTTTAATGAATAAATATTACATGTTATGTGAATATGTGTAATGTATGTATATAATGTAATCGCACAACACTAGTCCAATCGTACAAGCTCATTTGGGCCACACTCTTTGTACTCGAAACCCAAGGGCATCCCATGAAGGGTTCGGCCCACTCTCTTAGCTCGTATAACACCTAGGGTGTTAGTATAAATCCTACACTTTATCAAAACACACAAAGTTTAGCAAACCCTAAATCTCTCTCCCTCTCCCTCTCTTGAACTCGACGGCAACATCCTCTCTTCCTCGAAGCTTTCTTGATTCGGATCATCCTTGTTCTACCTTCTAACCGGTTAGTGTTTCATGATTATTGTTTTGTTGGATGATATTGTGATTTATATGTTCCTACATAATGATTTACGAATGATATATGATTGATTATGATATAAATTGATGAGGTTAGTGTTCATGTAAATCGGCTCACATGTGTAATATGTTAGTTCAATATAGGGTTCGATAATCATGTGATGATAATAATGATCTAGAACCGAATGAACGTAATCGGCTATATGTGTTTGGGTTCGGATGGATTATAAGATTTGGCTTGAGTTATTGAATGATGAATTAAGGATCTTGATGTTAATCATGCTATTTGATTTGATGTGATGATGATGAGTTGTTATATGATTAGTTAGGGTTCATACAAATTAATTGGTAAATCTGTTGGTTTGATCGAATTGTTGCAAAGTTGGAAATTGTTAGAATGGATCAGGTAAATGGAAAGTGTAACTGATTTCCATAAAATATGGAAATCTAATACCGATCGCACAAGCCGGTCGCACAATACAGTCGCACAAGACTGGGTGCAACCGTTTAAGCACAGCGTACAACTTAGAAATTGCATGATCGCAGAAGACATGTGGATCGCACAAGGCAGTGCTGATCGCACAAGTCTTGGGCCACACACAGCTATTTGAACCTTATTATGTTGTTGGGCCTTAAAGCCCAAAACTCAGTCGCACAAGTAGGTTCCAGTCGCACAAGCCATTTGTAATCGTACAAGTTAATACGGGTCGCACAAGATTAAATGGACCGCACAAGTTGATTATCTGTTTAATTGTTTGGGCCGTATAGGTTTGGATTGCATGTTTTGGGCTGGGTTTGGTTTCAGTCGCACAACCCTTTGTGAGTCGCACAAGATTGTGCTGGACGCACAACAGGTTGGGCCGAGGGTTTAGTGGGCTTCCACTATTGAATCGCATAAGATGATTGGGCCGTTGAACTTGTGCGAGCCTAATCATCTGAGTCGCACAAGTTGGGCCTTATGCGTACTTGACTGTTAACGTGTTGAACGTGATTCTACGTGTTTACCATGATCATTACGTGTTCGTAACCTGTTAGTTTGTGTGTAAACCTATGTGCACTACTTGAACCAAGACCTGACTTGTATGGTAACCATGTTAGGATGTGGTTGACCACATATAGCTCAAGTGACCTTTTCGTGTATCTGCCGAGCTAACCTAAGGTGAGTTCACACTTTCTACAAGGCATGGGATTCCCGGTGGTTGGGAATGGGTTAAGAAACTAAAACGGAACCTGCATATTCTCCTTAGGTAGAATATGTACCTCCATCCTCCAAGGGAAGGATGACAACATTAAGCCTGCGTATTCTCCTTGGGTAGATTACGTACCTCCATCCTCCATAGGAAGGATGACAACATTAAACTTACTAGACAAAACTCTATCATGAAGTCCCTCATTTTTTTATATCGACTTAATTGCCGGGCCATTGGCGAACGGGTCATTAGTTAAATAGCGCTATTAGGTTTGACAAGCCTCACACCGTGCCGCAGAGGACGGGAGTGGACTAATGGATCTGGGCACTTAGTCAATGATGATAGACATTGACGCAGGGCACATAAACATGTCTTCAATCAGTAGTCGATATGGTAACGGGTCTAGTGGTTAACATGGGGTAGCCCCCACTGGTTATGGTTTGGGAAACAAGGAACTGGTTAACTCATGGTTTTCGAAAGAACTTATGGTTTTTGGTACAACTTTAAAATGGACAACCAACTGTGAACTCGCTCAACTTTGTTGTTGATTCATTACTATATGCCTTGCAGGTATTTAGGTGTTTACTTGGAGCTTGCACGAGATGGAGAGGTCGTTGTGGGACATGGACTGTTGAGTTCCATGTTAAACTTTATGAACTTATAACTTATGTTTTGGTTTTAAACTTTATGCTTCCGCTGATAACTTGAACTTGGTTAATTTCTTTTGGACACCAATTATATTGTGGTTGGTTTTATGTTTACTTTAATACATTGTTCAATATGATTGGTGACTTGATCCTGGTCATGTCACGCTCCCTGCGGTGATACTCCGCTAGTGGATTTTGGGGGTGTGACACTGACAGCTCAAAACATGGAGCCACGTAACATTTTTCAAATCATAAGAAAGCAGTACCCCGACAGCCTCCATGTTCAGAACAACGTGCAAAATGCGGTATATGTGTACATTTGTGATGCTGGATTTATATGTCCCAAGACACACTAATATGGTAATGTTTCAGTTGGCATATGATCCTAAAGGGTCTCACACTACAATTTTTCCAGGTGCACGTTTAAACTTAGTTTAAACATGTACAACTCAGTTAATGTTAAGTGTATTAATACAGTAAATAATAATCTGAAATGTGAATCATTATATAGTTAGTAAATTCATACTATCTTAAATATGAAAGTTGGTGGCTTTTACACCACCGACACACCTACTATCAAACTTTGTCACAATCACCCCCTCTACTTTGAATCTCCACAGCCACACCCTCATCTTTCAAACTTTTCCAGCACCACCCCTCTACTTTGTTTTTCCACGATCACCCCCTCAGCTTTTACACATTAACACCACCCTTGGTTTAAAAAAAGCGGGAACCGCACAAAAGCGATGAGGTCTAAAACCGATTTTTAAAAAGCGAAGCGCAAAAGCGGTGAGCTTTTCGTACGCAAAGCACAAAGTGATTATATAATCTATTTTATATATCCCATAAGTGTTTAGCATCCAATACCTATGATTTAGCTATAATTGAGCTTTATATATGTTTTAAAATGAAAAAAAAAAACATAAATGTATAGCATAAAAAGCCTGTTGTACAACACTCAGAAGCATAGAAACACCCTATGTACAAAAAGCGAGCGCCTCAATTGCGCCTTAGGTCGATGTTCACCCTAAAAAGCGCCTCAGCTGCGCTTCTTGTACATCGTGCGCCTTATGTCACACAAGGCGATGGGGTTTGCGCCAAGATGCGCTTTGCGCTTAAGCGCGCTTAAGGCGCGCTTTTTTAAACCAAGACACCACCAACCCTCTACATTTACATTTCCACCACCATCCCCTCATCTTTTACAAATTTTCGCAACACCCCTCTACTTTTACACTTTGTCTTTTTTGAGACTTTGCGTTTTTACCCCTTGCACGATTACTCCATTTTTACACCCGGTCAACTTTAAATATTGCAATTGTAACCCCTAAAATACTACTCCTACTTTTTTTTGCAAATGCCAATGCATTGTGTTTTACACTTCGGGCCTACGTTTGTGTTTTACACTATTTTTGTAATTGTATATTACGCATTGTGTTTTACATTTTTTTAATTGTCTTTTACACATTGCGTTTTACGAATCGTGTGTTGTCTTACCACGCGTTTCCACTCGTCGCGCTCCGCCGCAACGCGCGGTGGAAAAAATACTAGTTTTGTGAAATGTATAATGTATAAATGTAAATTTATATTTATGATTCATTGCTAAGTAAATTTTATGGTTTTAATCTTGTACATGTTAATTTACTCGCTGTTAACTAATTTAACGGTAGTTGATTTCATCTAGTTTCCATTCTATGTTCGTTTTTATAAAAAACTAGAGGTACAAGTTAAAACATAAAATTTAGTTCCCTACAAAAACACATCTTGAATATTATATTGGGGACTTGGGCTTCCCACATCTTGAATATTATTTCCTTTGTACTAGAAAAAAACATGGCATGTTGGGGTGACTTACAAAACAACTATTGTAATCCCTCCATAAGGCTATCCGTTAGCGGGCGCCCTGCCCACGTCAGCCAATAACGCTCCCTAATGTTGCGCAGGAGCGTTAAGACTTCAGCCAAAGGGGTAAGGTTATGGGGACCACTCCAATCAGCCAGTCACATTTTTTTTTTTTTTAGTTAAACCACAACATGATAATTAAATGGTAGGTTAGTTAAAGCCCTTTATCTATGTGATGCTATCGTGGCTGGAAGTTATGTTAAACCACACAACACCTGGTCTAATTTCCCCATTTAACGCCTCTCACTTGATTCTCCCACCTCGTTCTCTCACATTACATCCTTTAGGTGACCACAACACTCTTTAATCCATGATCATCGTCAATCGACAAGAAGAGGTTAGTATATATGACGAGCGTTTTGAGGTCGATGAAATATACGGTAATACAACATCGCAGTAGTTCTTTACCCCAATTTTTATTTTTTCACTTCGTATCGTGTTTAATAGTGGCTATATTCAAAATTCTGAAATATGCAGTTGGGTTTACCAAAGTTACCAAAGTTCATAGATAAAAAGACAACACTCGTTACTTTCGAAATAAACTGTTACTTTGGTATTATGTACCATGGAGAATTATGGGTCTTGCTATGGGTGTCGTTAAAGGGAAGATGCAAAGTCTTGCATACATCAACCCGAGGTATTAGAACTTAATGATTTGCTTAGGTTGGCTTCCAAGCTTTCCAAGTGTCTTGTCTAACGCCGTGTGAAATTCCCTGAAAGGAGCAAGCTCCATTCTGCAACAAAAAAAAAAAACCCGACATTTATGTATAGTAATGGAAAGATCATCAGATAATGAAATGCATGAGTAAGTGACTAACTCGTATTTCAATTTTCCTTCGCGAATCAAGCCCAAAAGGTAATCTAACATTTCTCTCAACTCTTCATTTCTATCTAAACTCAACCAATTTTGCACGTAGAATCCTGTTAGAGTAAGCTCCTGCAAGAAAAGGAGTCTTTAAAATTATATAATCATTTCTAATAGTTTGATTCTTTACAAAACTGGAAAAAAGGGCTTGGTGGGTCAACATGACCCGTAAATCCGTAATATATAAAAAAAGGCTCGTCATTCAGGCAAAAGGCGATATCTTGCATGGGATAAGGGTGTGAATGGATAATAAACTGGTTACTTACTTTAAATACAAAGGCTGAAGTTGATACAGTTACAGGCTTCTTAGCCATACCACCATAAGTCACCATCGTTCCACCCTGCCTGAAACCATGATTAGTAATATAACTGAAGGAATATGTTATAATGAGATATAGTTAATTACGTATGAAACTTAATTCCACCTTAAGAATTTTAGAACCAGAGAAGCAGCATTACCACCAACACAGTTAAATCCCAGAGCGGGTTCAGGTACATTACCCTACAACAGGAATTGAAAGTGTGATACAGAAAAGAAAAACAAGAGATTGTAGATAACAATTTTGAATCAGTTTGACACAAAAACATACCAAAAGACTCTTGACATTTTTCACATCGAGTTGGCTCTCAGTATACACTTCATCAGCACCAAGTTTCTTGAGTTTCTCTTTTGCTTCATCTGACCCCGGCCTACATGTGAACAACATATTCCATAAGTTAACTAACAACTGAATCTAACTTTAGGTATGAAACAGTAAGAGAAACCTAAATTATACTACTTTCTTTGCTAAAGGTAAACTTAAGAAATGACATTTGCAAATTGGAAAATATTATTTATTGACCTGTCCCTTAAAATATTAATGGTGTGAATGCCACGAAGTTTAGCGAGCTGAATGACACATTGGCCAACCATGCTGGTTGCTCCATTTTGCACGATTGCATCCCCTGTTCATTTATAGAATAAAACTTCATCAGGTGAAAGCATATTAGAACATGAAAAATGTAATGTCACCAGACATTTTAGCACCTGACTTGAGATCTACTATATCTTCTATCATCCTTAGAGCAGTTAAAGGATTAATTGTCACTGTGGCAGCATATTCCGCTGGTGTATCTTTATCAAGTTTGTGCCAGAATCTTTTATCTTTAACAACATGAGTCTGCCATGTACCTACGAAGAAATCATATTGCCATACGTAATCAAAATGGTATTCGTAAATCTATGACCTAAAGCTTTAGCAATTTAGATTGGGCATCTAATATTATTCTTGGCTTCATAGGATACTTGGCAGACACATGTTGTTAAAGATAAAAGATTCTATAGGATACTTGTGCTACAAAGGAAGCATAACACGGTTCAAAATATGTTACTACAAATGGGAGTAATGGTAAAAGATGACAAAGACAAGCATGTAGGTTATAACATTTTATTTCATTCTGACTTTAATACTTTCTGAATTGTGTTAAATCACTTTCAAATTGAATTTATCGTCGGTATACGAAACCAACAATCGGATAAGACAGAAAGTGAATTTCCAAGAAAGAGAAATTCTTTTCTGTGAAATTGACATTGTAATCGATTATGAAATTAGACCAGGTGATTTGTATTTATATGGGGTGAACCTAAGTAGTTAATGCGGTAAAATATCAGATATCAGTCAAGGACCGATATTTGAGATATCGGTTATCGCGGTGGGATATCGGTAATTTTAATGTCATGCTAAATTTATATATATAGCAATTTAACACTAACAATTCAGTATACTCTCCTACCATTAACAAACTAACCTTTTGCAACTGGCAAAACACTAACAATTGTAGCAACTAGGAACTAACTAAGACTTAAAACACGAACATTTAACACCAACAACTAACAATTAAGACTTAAAACACTAATAGCAGCAATAAGAAGAAAGACAAATGGTAGAACTAAAAAGAAAGGTACTGATATCGGGAAAATCGGTGATATATCGGTCAACACCGCCGATATTATTGGTACCGATATTCTAACTGATGTTTTGCACCGATATCTCACCAGGGGACCGATAACCGATATCTTGGTTTTAAAAAGCGTGTAGCGATCTGATGGGTTTTGATCCTAAAAGCTGATGCGTGTTGCACAATGCGTGAAGTGCACGCATCACGTATGCGAGGCATTTTTCATTAAGAAAATACTAAAAATTTACTTACAGCTAATATTTTAACTTCTCAACCTTTTAACACTAAGATACAAGATACTCTAATATTTTAACTTCTCAACCTTTTAACACTAAGATATAAGATATTCTCATCATCTATAGTCAGATTTGTTCAAGCGATCGTCTAACTTGTTCAAAAACTGGTCAACTGTATAAGGCGCCACATCAGACCACATCATGTGATGCGCACATCATAGAATCGCATCACGCAATGCGATGTCATCACTGCATCAGGAGATGCGCGCATTTTAAAACCAAGACCGATATATCACTAATATATCGGGATATTAACTACATAGAGGTGAACCATCACAATGTTCCCATTGGCGGTTAACGCTTCAGTTGGCAGTAGTAGTTATGACAGTTACTGCAAGAAAACACGCACAGTAGCAACTCAGCTTCAGTAGCTCGCTCATATCAATATTTATTATGATTTCTCAGTTGGTCTACAAGTAAATCCAATTAACCAAAATAGCTTGACGCCACTAAAATCAGCAACTTAGCACGGATGTGACAACAATAAAAAATATGATCAACTATAAACACTAACCAATAAGCTATCATAATAGAAGTAAAACTAAAGATGATAAAATTCACCAGGTGAGGGAGGAGACAGCATGACTAAATCGCCGGGAGAAAGTTCTCGTATGGCGGAGCCAACAGAGTGTACTAGTCCAGCACCCTCATATCCCCCAACAGCAGGCGGTTGTGGCCTCACAGGGTACACACCTACCAAAAGCACAACAATCAATCATAATTACAAGCATCAAATTAACTCAACAGTAACAATTAACAGAACCTTGAATTCTGTTAATGTCGGATGGATTGATGGGAGCAGCAAGCATTTTCACACAGACGTCGTTTGCTTTAATTTCAACTGGCGGAAGTTTGATTATTCTGCACACAATTTTAACAAACTCAGCATCTGTTAATACAAACTTGAATATAATCATCTAGGTTATGAAAACAAAGAGAGAGAGAGTATGACTTGGTGACAGTGTCTGGAGGACCGTGGTGGTCGTAAAAGACCGCCGTAGAGGGCGGAGTAAGCCCTAACCTTGCCGGAAATTTGAATAGGGGGCCGGAGGGAATGCTGGAAAGCCATCGTTGTGGAGGTTGAATACGGTTTGATTTGTGTTTGGATCGGAATCGGATTCTCTCCAACCATTTTGGTCCGGTCCTCCCTGTGTCACATTTTGCTTTGCTTCATACTTATTTGGCACACCCAAATGTTTATATGCACACCAGAAAGGTTTTTTTGTCCTGTATGCGCACCTGGCGAGTTGTGGCCAAAGCGTGGTGTTTTGGTCCGGTCAACCAGACAAAAGACTGACGGGTCTGTTGACCGGGTGTCTGGTTGACAGGACCAAAACGCGGCCAAAGCTCGACGTTTTGGTCTGGTCAACAGACCCGTCAGATATCCGTCAGTCTTTGTCTGATTGACCGGACCAAAACGCCGTGCTTTGGCCACAGCTCGACACTGCAGGGTGTGCATATAGGACAAAAAAACCCTTTTTGGGCTGACTATCTACGCACTAAGTGTGCAAATAGTCTCCCCCTTATTTATTCTTTATTGTTTGACGTTTTGCTTTGGTTCATGCCTTTTTGCCCACTCCTTATTGTTCTAGAGCATGTTGACCGTATCTTATTTATTCTTTATCGTTTGACCCCTCTCTTTAGTGAGGTGAGACAAGGCAAGCTCGGGCTCGGCTCTAATTTGAAACTAAGCTGAAAATTTAAGTTCGGACTCAGTTTGGTTTGGCTTGAAATTAAAAATTAAAACTAATACATAGCTTTTAAAATTCGGTAGTCTAAAATATCATTCAATAGTCCAAAAGAACATATCCAAAATAAGTTTAACCTAATACATTACAAGTCAAAAACAAGTTCAACAACACAAAATAAATTTCAAATTTCAACGAAATACAATATTAGTTCATAAGCATGGTAATTAACTTTCAGATATGCCATATATATCAAATTAGACTCCTAAATACATGTTAACAATAATAAGTTTTTTATGTAATATATTATAATGGATATGAAAATAAAATATAATACAAGTAAGATAATCCGAGCTAAGCCGAGCCGAGCTATCAAACAAGCCAAACTGAGCTAATCCGGCTCGACTCAGTTTCAAATCAAGCCATATCGAGCGAGCTTTTTCCGAGCTAAATACGAGCGAGCTTCAAGCCGCAAGCTTTTTGGACATCCCTAGGAGAGATGATCAAATGGTTCTTGAATCAAAACTGAACTTGTCTCGTATCGTATTGGGTCATTTTCGGTACAAATTTAGTATCCGCTTTTTACGATTTTCAGAATCGGTACTTTCAGTTTGGTATGACATTAGTACTGTACCGAGCACTTTCAATAGCAGTACAGATACCCATTTTTGTGATTTTCAGTATCAGCATCAGCACGGTACCAAGCCTTGATCAAGTAACACATATTATGTTCATTCATCAAAAGCCTTCATCGCTACATACACATCATGAGTTGTTATAAAATATGGGCTTCAAAGACCTACAAACATAGAATACTCACCATTAGACAAATTAATAGACCAACTGGTTCAATAAATGGGAGGGTTTGGATTTCAATTCGGGACCGGATTTTACAGGGGTCTAAACAAACCGAGGCAAACCCGAGCTCGTCTAAACATTAGCTCAACTCATTTAACTCATAGAGCTTGATCTCAGCTTTTTTGAGTTTTATATTTAAAGCTCGAGCTCGGTATTTAGTTATGCAAATAATAAAAAAAATCTATGTATAACTAATAGTAAACTTGTTTAAGCTCGCGAACCAGGTCGACCTCAATAAACAAAACTCAGTCCTAAACTCGTTTATTAACCAAGCTTATTTTTTTATTTTTTGGAACGGCAAATTTGGATCACTGACGGACCACTGGAGTATCATCGTGCCACCAGCGGAACCACCCGATCATATCCATCTCCACTAGGCATAAAGCCTATACACCAATTCAGGGGGAAACCCAATAATATGGGAAAAACCCCTCTTGTGAGAATCGAACCCAGGACCTATTGGTCCAAAGTCTTATCTCACCCCTAAGATATCACTAAGCTTATTTTCAGGCTCGAGTCGTGTGTGCTGGCTATTTGGTCACGTGTTAGCATGTGATATGAATTTTGGCGCCTAAAGACGGTGAGTCGATTACCAAAATTGCTATCTTGTTCTCCGTTACAAAATCAACACACAGACCTCCGATCGCAAAACCCTAACTCTCGATCGGATGCGGCAGTTTCAGATGAACAAGCAGTCATGGTGGAAGCGGTCGATGTCTGCGGCGGACATCACCGGCGATCTCCCTATCTACAATCCGGCTTCCGCCGTTGGCCGGAGAGAGAGCTCCACGTCAGCAATGAAGTACAAACTGATTCACCTCATTCCTCTTGTCGTCATGCTGTGCTTCTTCATCCTCTGGTGCTTCAGTTCTCCCGGTATCTTCTTCTTCTTCTTTATCCATAATTTGCTAGTGATTGATTGTTGTTATTGTAATGATTTTAAACCCTAGGTTACTATGGCCATCAGTGCGACTTTATTTTGTGAAATTAGGTCTTAACTGCTGAACTGAGTTACAATCTGTGTTAGTTACAAGCGCACACAGATTTGAACATGAAACGCGAAAGCGATATACCGACACTGACACAGAGATTCGATTTACGTGGTTCGGTCTAAAGTCTAAACTGGCCTATGTACACGCTAGGTTATTCTTTATTTAGGTGATGATAAAATTACAAGTACATTGATTGTATAATAGAGACTAATTAAGCATATGTAGGGCCCACGAGGCCTAAGAACCCAACTATCCGTGCGACGTTATCTTGGAATTGATTGTGGAGATGACTACTGTCTGTTTGATTGATTTTTTTTAAAGTGTTTGGTGGTGTTGATTTTGGTTTGAACCTTTTGTGCTATGAAGTTTGTCAAATATTGGAATTGTTGAAATTCATAATTTATATATGATAAGTATTATTTGCTTTGTTAGTGGATTTGGAAACCAAGGATGGGAGAACAACATTTGTCCCAAGAAGCAAGAGCAAGAAGCCACCGCAAAGCAGTGAAGCAGGAGATCTTGATCTAACGGTATTGGCATTAGAAAGTCCACCAGATGGTTTCTTGTCGGTTTCTGATGGTCCGTATGCCTCAGTAACTCTTCTTAATCAGCCTAATGTGTCATTGATGGATTCTCATGATCACAGTGCCTCGTCAACAGATTCTCATGTGCAAAATACCTCACTATCAGATTCTCATGAGCTAAAAACCCCATTCTCAATTTCCCATGAGCCCAGTGCCCCATTCTCGGATATTCATGATTCCACTGAGTTGACCGTTGATTTACATGAGCTAAATGCATCATTCTCAGCTTCCCATGATGCGAAACCCTAGTTCCTGGTTTTTGATGAGCCAAGACCCTCGTATGAAGTCAAAAGCAACAAAACTGCACAACAGGCTAGTGGAGAAGGCTGATAAGGTAAAGATCTTCCTCTAGTTTTCCCATAAGTGTTGTATGGGAAACCGTTAACTGCTAGACTCTTTCGATATGATTCATTTTCTGCTATAATTAGACTAAAGTTGGAGTATACAGAGAAGAAGATATAGTAGACAAGTTCATTCTGTTATACCTTAAAAGTGGATGATATAATCAGTTGTATATTGGCTGCCAAGCAAAAGTTGTAATAATAGGTACAATACAAGGTTTGATCTAGAATTTACACATAAGATGTATACCAAAGGAAAATGAGAAAACTGCTAATATTTTGTTACAATGATTGCTACAATTTTTTTACACTGATTACATTGTTTGTTTTTTTTTTTTTTGTTGATGAATCTTTTTGGAATGTGGGAAACATTTGAAGTTTGTGAGTCTCCGTTTTCTTGAAAACAGAACCGGCATTAATTCTTATCCTTCTATGCCATCCGAGTACATGATTAGGGGCGGAACATCTATGAGAAACTAGGGCACCCTTCTAGTAGTCTACAACTCGATAACCTCATTTGTTCGACAATTACCAACCCACAAACATAGAACTCCTGGTTTATTAGCAGGCAAGACCCTACAACAATCCTTTCTTGGTGCCTGCATTATACAAAAAAAAACCTTTTAATACTTTTTTACATTTTACTGAAATACTAAATAACCTAGAAAGAAAAACGGGTACCTTTGTCCATCGAGTACTGTCTTCCTTCTTTATGATCACAATAGTATCAGTATCTTCAGGAGATTCCATTTTCTATTTGCAATAAGGGTAACGTTCTTTATGAAGAGTATAAATACCAATAATCTTCTCCCTAGCTTTATCATACCCAGTTGAACTCATGTAATACACAAAAGGCTTCTGACACGGGTTCCTTGTAATGGGCCTAGTATTAAACGCATATGCAGTATAATCGAGCCTTTTGTACCAGTTTAGGAATGTGCAAGCGGGTGTCTCAAGCTCTCTTGGAGACAAAATTCATTGCATAACCCCATGACACCAAAATGGACCATTCTCATTTTTTGTCGTAGTAGATGGACTGCTGTATGATACTTGCAGAATCATATTTGGCCGATTCTAGCAAGTGTTATCCCCGGGAATATTGGGTCTACTACATCAAGATGGTGGAGTGAGCAGGGGCGTAGCTTTAAAGGGGGGGGGGGGTGGACTTTTCGCTCAGTAGTGTTATGTATGTACATTTCGTATAGAATTTTTTTAGGTATATACGTTTTTGACCCCCCGGTTTTATAAAAAAATTTTACTTTTATAGAATTTTTAGGTTCGGTGAGTTCCGACCCCCTGATGGAACTTTTCAAGCTTCGCCAAGTGAGACTAATGAATTTACTGGATGGGCTACTAATAGGCCCATTAGATTCCCATGCACATCATACTGCATATTTAGTAAAACAGAATTAGTAAATCTGAAACACTTTTCCATACAAAATATGCTGAACTTGGGGTTTTAACCGGGCCATGTTTGCGGGTCGAAAACAACAATCACGCAAGACACGTGAACCTAAACATGACACGAATATTCGTAGGTTGACATGAACATGACCGGTTTAACACATTCATATTAATACTCTAAAGTTACAAATTTACAACAAGAATATGCATATGTATATAAAACAAATATGTTTAAATAATAAAAGTTGCTTTGATCTCTCTTTTATTTTTTAAACTTTGACATAAAATCGACATAAAAACACATTTTTTAAAGTTTAAACCGGTCAACCCATGAATCCACTAGGTCAAATGAACCCAATCTGTTAAAATATGTTCACGGGGTTGCCCAAAACTGGTCCGAACCCATTTAGACTAAAACCAGACCCACAAATTTCGCGATCGGTTCATGTCTTGTTAATAACTACAAGGTAGTTATGTGGTTAAAACCAACCTGATGAAAGCCCGGTTCTTTGGTGACCGGGACATTAAGTTCAGACATACAAGCATGCATTCTATCATCGCTCCCATAATAACCAGGATATCTTTGCAGACACCTATCCTGCATCTTTTCCAACTCTACCGCCAACGGGTGACTAACAGCAAACCCACCACCACCAAACGCCATTCCATACGAAAACAACATGTTCTGAAAATGACTTTCGGACGATGACCCAATATAATAAAATTGACTATGATCATATTTAGACAAAACTCTCACTAAATTCTCAACAATAAATACTGTCATCGTCTCCCATCACAAACCACCGCACGTCCTCCAATCCCAACCGCAGTGTTTCAGATACAATTCTTGATATCCTTATGGCTGATCGATCCTCATCCGGATTTGAGCATGGAAACTTTGAGGTGTCTTGAGATATGTGGATATCAAGTAAGAAGTTTTCGTCTCAGGTGGTTGTTACCTTCTTGTCTAGCCAAACCGCCCCACGGGTGTCCCCACGCCGCCACCACAGCTTTAGATAGTCCTTCCTGGTGCGCCATAGCATGGAGGAGGCTGCAATGTGTTTGAGCTCGGTGTCAAACCCAAGTACCTGTGTTTGGGTCTCTTTGCTGGTGTTGGTTTGGAGGTTTTCAGTGCGATCAGGATTCAGGCAGGTTTTGGTGGTGAAGGTAGGGGCAGGTTGAAAGAGGAGGGTGGAATAATAGATGATGTAGAGGAAGAGTAATGAAAGGAAGAACCATGGGACGGCGGAGCTGATGAAATGGTGGCGGTGTTGGGCGGAGGAGGGTGCCATTAGGGGTGGCAGGCATACCCATTGTTATAGCAAATTTGCAACGCCGGGATAATGGTCGGTCGGAGAAAAGGTGATGAATGAAGAGAATGATTTAGGGGGAGAGTGATGTTCGGAATGTTGTGAGGGAGAAAATTCGTTATACATTCTGTTATTACCAAGAGTTAAACTCGGTAAAGATATATTGTTATTGAATTATGATTGTGATTATAATTGCTGAATATACATGAGTATATATAGAATACAATACTACCCTCTAATCCCTCTAATATAACATAATATTAAACTATGTCTACTATCCCCCCGCAAGCTAAGGCCGGGGAGCGACTCTTAGCTTGGATCGTAAGAACAAGAATCTTGGAGAGGGTAGAGCCTTGGTAAAAACATCTGCAATCTGATCTTCTGTGGAGATAAACTGCACCGAGAGTTTTTGTTGAGCAACTTGTTCCCGGACAAAATGAAAGTCGACTTCAACGTGCTTTGTACGTGCATGAAAGACGGGATTTGCTGACAGGTATGTTGCACCAAGATTGTCACACCATAATGTTGGGGCTGATCGTACTGGAACATGCAGTTCATGCAAGAGTGCCCGTAACCAAGTTAATTCAGCAACCGTGTCTGCAAGGGCTTTATACTCCGATTCTGTAGATGACCTAGAGACAATCTTTTGTTTACAGGCTGACCAAGACACAAGATTAGACCCAAGATATATAGCATACCCCCCGGTGGATCGACGGTCATCTGGGCACCCAGCCCAATCAGCATCAGAAAAGGCACTCAAGTTGTTGAAAGAAACATCCGTGTAGGCGTGAAGAACCGGAGGAGACTGCTGTTTAAGTAGAAGACCATGTGTGGCAGTACCCTTCAAGTACCGTAGAATGCGCTTAACAACTGACCATTGATTCTCTGTTGGCGAGTGCATGAATTGACATACCTTATTGACTGCATAGATAATGTCTGGACGAGAAAGCGTGACATATTGAAGGGCACCCACAACCTGCCTATATTTAACCGGGTTCTCAAATGGGGAGTTGTCACCCAAAGCCAACTTCACACCTGGTGTAATAGGCGAGTCAACCGGGTGAGCATTGGACAAACCGGCACGTTGTAAGAGCTCGTTAATATACTTTTGTTGGGACAATAGTATGTCCTGCCACTGTAAAGAATCTCAATGCCCAAAAAATAAGAAAGTTTGCCCATGTCCTGGACAGCAAATGACATGCTGAGATTGTGAACCACCTGATCAATGGCCTGTGAATTGTTACCTGTGAGGATAATATCATCTACGTAGACAAGTAGATACAATAACGTGCCCCCTGATGAGTAAACAAAAAGAGAAGAATCTGTCTTGGAGCCCTGAAAACCAAGCCCCTGAAGAGCCATAGACAATTTGTGAAACCAGGCTCTGGGGCTTGCTTCAAACCATAAAGGGACTTATGTAAAAGACACACATGATCCGGCTTCAGTGGGTCAACAAAACCTGGCGGTTGCTGTAAATAGACAGTTTCGTTTAAGTCGCCGTGTAGAAACGCATTCTGAACATCAAGTTGTTGTAGTTGCCATCGTTGAGCAACAACTAAAGAAAGTACGACACGAATAGTGGTAGACTTGACAACCGGGCTAAATGTCTCCTGATAATCAATGCCCAGTTGTGTTGCGGGCTATATAGTTGGCCTGTGGGGACGGGGAAGACGGAAATTGTAGTTGTAACCCTAGCTGGGCAGCTAGCTGTTAGACAGCCTTAACTGCATCAGAATGAGGCAGTGAACCAGTCGGGGCAGCAGGCCGAAGCAACGGGTTCATGGGCTGCAGTAAAGGCTTGTGTGGGAGGCATAGCGGCTGCTGTTTTCTTTAACATGTAATCATGATCAGCAAACAGAGCATGAAGCTCGTTGAACACCAATTGGCGAGTACGGGCTGTTGTCTTCAGGCCGTGGTATTCTTCACGAAGACCAGCAATCACTAGCATCACGATATCTTTTTCCTTCATCGGTTCACCAATATTTGCCAGGGCAGTCGCATACTCTTGAGCCCGAGTCAGATAGGCTGAAGAGGATTCATCAGGCTCCATCTCAATCCGCAGCAGTTGAGTCTTCAAAGTGTATTCTCTAGAAGCCGTATGAAGAGCATAGGCACGTTCCAGAGACAGCCAAAGCTCCCTAGAAGTAGACCCTTGCACATGCTGAAAAGAGCTTTCAAAGATTGTGGACAGCAGGAGCATGCGAATATGGGCATCATTTGAGACCCAGATTGCATGCCGAGGATTCGGTTCAGGTTGTTGTGGGAGACGACTACCTTCCTTGTCTTTACCAGAAGAAGATGAAACAGGAATAGTAGGCGTTGGAGATGGAATTGTGCCATCTACATAACCGAACAGGTTGTTTGTGACCAAAAACGGATGAATCATTGTCTTCCAATGACCGTAATTGGTGGGAGATAGGGTAAATCCAAACTTGTGAGAGTTGTGGATAGTCTTTTTTGATTGGGAGAAGGCGACAAGGGTAGTCATGGTGATTGGGTGATCAAGAAAAAAGTAGGAGAAAAAAAGGACAACAGAGCTTTGGATGGCGGCAGAATTAGGGTTTGATCCTCAGTTCTGATACCAAGTTAAACTCGGTAAAGATATATTGTTATTGAATTATGATTGTGATTATAATTGCTGAATATACATGAGTATATATAGAATAAAATATTACACTCTAATCCCTGTAATATAACATAATATTAAACTATGTCCAATACCAAGTAATAGCATATATAGGCTCCGTTAACAAGGGGTTTAAAAAATTAAAACAGATAAAAATAACAAATGGATTTAGGATAAAACTGAAATAAACTTATAAACTCATCAAATTTCTTCGGACTAACCTTAACTACCATCACCACTTTTCAAATTTTTAGTCAGTATATCGTATCAATGAGTGTATAACAAAACTATTTATGTACGTGAATAGAGAGGGAGTGTAACAGACATGGCCGGCCCTGAGGGTGGGCGGGGAGGACCACTGGCCAGGGCCCGATATTTCGAAGGACACGGTACTCTAAAAAAATCCGATATATATATGTAAAAAAAATAAATTAATAGGGTATACCCATACAAACACCAAGATAGGCCCACTTACAAAAATATTTATATGGTTTATATTAATTATTAGCCCATTGGCATTAGGTTTAGACCTTTAGTGAGCCCAATACTTAATTTCGTTATGGCCTAATAACACGTTTTTTCAAGCTCGAACATGATACACGAATTCTCAGGGCGGGCCCTGGTAACAGAGAATGTGTAATGATTGGCTAGAAGCAATAGTTTTTTTTTTTTTTTGGATAGAAAGAGCTAGGGATGAGATCGGTACTCGTACTGGTACTGAAATTCGTGAAATACGGGTACCGGTACCGAAAATGTTAGGTACGGTATTGGTATTTGAAGGCAAAATTCGGTAAAATACCGGTACTGGTACCGAAAACGCCAAAAGTGGGTACCAATTCAGTACCAAAAATAATTCGGTACGGGAAATTCGTACCGGTACTAAATGCTCATCCTTTGAAAGAGCTATGTGGGATGAGAGAGAAGGGGGAGCCCTTTCTGATGAGCCTTCTTTATAAGAGTTGTTGGAAATTTTGTGAAAATAGCATTTTTCACAAATATAGGAAAATGATTTTTCCTATTTTGGACTAGAAATAAATATAATAAAATGAGCGGGTTTTATATATTTATTTGTGGGTTTGTGTTCTATGTCGGAAGGGCTTCGCAACGAACTAAACCACGTCCAAAAAGGAGCTAAGATGAATGAGATATCGATGCTCAAAGTTTGGTGTTGAAACTTAAATGCTGAGAAAAAGTGGGAAAGTGGCACCTTGTCCCACATCGGATGAGAGTTGGAACTTAAATGGGGTATTTAAGTGGGAACTCTCCATCCTTATTGTTTCATGGAAGCACTCACTAGTGTACTCGCGAAGGGTGCGGAGCACCCTAACTCGCACTCGCACACGCTCGCGCGCGCGCGCGTGGCGTGGGCGATGAGGCGCAATGTGGCGCTTTGATGGCGCACTTTGCACTTCGCCCGCTTGAGAGCCGCCTTTGTATTTTTGACCACGTGCGCGTGGTGGATCTCATAGGCTGCAGGGACCAAGTGGAGTGCAGGTTCGAAGCGCGTGACATGGCAGAACGCGCGCGGGTATACGTGGCACGGAGGCGCATGGTGCATGGGTCCGGAGGTGTCGTGCGCGGCGCACCAAAGTGAGCCAAAACGGCGCGACTGTGTGGCGCGCTCAAAGAGGCTCACAGGTGACGTGGCGCACGCGCGCATGGACCTGAGTCAATGAGGCGCACGCGCGCATGGGTGTGAGCCAAGAGGACGCACCGCGCATGGCGTGCACACCTGGGCGCGCGCACCAGTGTGGCTTGCGCGCGCGCGCGCGCAGAAGCTTCCAGCAGCAGTTACTGCAGTGCAGTTACGTTTTCAGCATTCGAAACTGACATAGTTAATGCGTTTGACTGAGAATTTAATGACGAATTAAGGTGCATTGAAGACGTTTAATGCAGTTTAATTCTCCCATTAATTTCGTTTTTCAGTTTCTTCTAGACCTGGTGTATAAATAGGAGACTCCTTTCACCAGTTTGACATACCAAATTACACAATTCTTTACAATTTCTCTCTACAGCAATCTTAATCTTTCAAGCAGCAAGGTACACCTTCGGGTTGGAGTCAAGACCGGCAGTGCAACTGCTTGCGGCTGTTGTATCCTGGAAACAAACGTGTTCTCCTGGGAGACACGAAATTTGTTTTAAGGGACCCGTGTCTAACACGATCCTCAGCTAAAGAACAGTGTTTCTGTTCGGTTTTCTGTCTTTGTTTTTCATTTCTTCAGTTGTAATTGTAATTACTTTCAGTTGTATTTCTGTTATTGTTCTTGTATTTCAAGTTAATAAATTATTTTATTTATTTTACACGAACGGATTCCTACAATCTTAAAACAAATTTTAAAACACCGTTCGTGTAGAATCACAAACTTCTCTGCTGTGATTTCAAAATTTTTTTTTCTCACAGCAGGTTGTGTTTTAAAAGGTTTTTCTCTGTTTTGATTCAAAGTAGCGACTTTGTCAAAACAGAACTCTGTTTCTACTCCTTCTGTTGCTGAGTTCTAAAAACTTACTGTTGTAGTCTTCAAAGTTGGACTTAGAAGCTGCGCGGTGGTTTCAAAAACTCTTTACTTTGGATAAATAATAAATTAGCACATTTATTATTTTATTAACTTGGTTTTGTGGAATTTTTCAGAATGTCGACTGAAAATACCAACGTCAACGTCGTTGTCGGTACCCCTGCCAACACTGTGGGAGCGTCCACAGTGGCGAATCATGCTGAACGACCCGAGAAGTTCTCGGGTCTCCACTTCAAGAGGTGGCAACAGAAGATGTTCTTCTACTTGACCACTATGAACCTTGCGAGGTTCTTGACGGAGACCGTTCCCCAACCTGCGGAAGGGGAGACCGATGCTCAGGCTCTGAGCGCGGTAGAGGCGTGGAAGCACTCGGACTTTATATGTCGAGGCTACGTTCTCAACGGTCTCTCGGATGCGCTGTATAATGTGTACTATAATATCAAGACTTCCAAAGAATTATGGGAGGCTTTAGAGAAAAAGTACAAAACGGAGGATGCGGGAACAAAGAAATTTGTTGTCGCCCGTTTCTTGGACTTCAAAATGGTTGATAACAAGCCTGTTATGAACCAAGTCCAAGAGTTGCAAATTATACTGAATGACATCCATGCTGAGGGAATGGTACTCAGCGAAACTTTTCAAGTGGCAGCCATGATCGAGAAATTACCTCCTGCTTGGTTGGATTTTAAGAATTATCTTAAACACAAGCGAAAGGAAATGTCAGTCGAGGATCTTGTTCTTCGTCTTCGTATAGAAGAAGAAAACAGGGTGGCCCAAAAAGGCACCATTTTGCAAGCTTCGGCTAAAGCAAACATGGTGGAAGTTGGGGAGTCCTCAAAGGGCAAGAAAGGCAAGGGTAAAAAGGACAACAAAGGGAAAGCAAAGGTTAGCAACCTTGGACCTAAAAAGGGGGCTGTGAAAAAGAAGCCTGCGCCTTTCCAAGGTATTTGTTACAATTGTAACGAGACGGGGCACCGTGCTAACCAATGCAACAAACCTAAGCGTGAGAGTGCGCACATGGTTGATGAGGATGGTATGCCTCTGATTGCAATGATAACCGAGGAAGCGGCTATGATTGAAGAAGTCAACGCAATGGGTGAAAACCCAAAAGGATGGTTCGTTGACACGGGTGCAACCCGCCATGTGTGTGGAGACAAGGCTCTTTTCTCTACATTCAAGGAAGCTTCGGGTGAAGAAAAGCTTTATATGGGGAATAAAGCTACCGCAAGCATCAAGGGGGAAGGCACGGTCGTTTTGAAGATGACTTCGGGCAAGGAGCTTACCTTGACCAATGTGCTTTATGTCCCAGAGATACGGAAGAATCTCGTGTCGGGATGGATGCTCAACAAGTTTGGATTTCGTCTAGTGTTTGAATCGGACAATTTTGTCCTGTCTAGACGTGGAATGTTTGTTGGAAAGGGCTATGCCCTTAATGGTATGTTTAAAATGAATGTAATGGTTGTTAACCAAAACAAGAAAATGAATGAAATTTCTACTTCTACTTACATGATTGAGTCTTCTTATGTTTGGCATGGTAGACTAGGGCATGTAAAGTTTAATTCATTACGACGTTTAATTAAATTAAACTTGATACCAACATTCCATATCGAGTCCAATCACAAATGCGAGACATGTGTTGAATCCAAACTTACGAGATCATCGTTTAAATCGGTTGAACGAATAACCGAACCCCTTGATTTAATTCATACCGATGTGTGTGATTTAAAAGCGGTTCCCACCCGTGGAGGAAATAAGTACTTCATCACGTTTATTGATGATTGTACGAAATATTGCTACGTGTATTTACTTAAGAGTAAAGACGAAGCAATAGAGAAGTTTATCTTGTACAAAAATGAAGTTGAGAATCAACTTAAAAAGAAGATAAAAGCTTTGAGAAGCGATCGAGGAGGTGAATATGTTGCACCTTTTGCCGATTTATGCGCAAAAAGTGGCATTGTACATGAGTGTACACCACCTTATTCTCCACAATCAAATGGCGTTGCGGAACGAAAGAACCGCACATTGAAAGAAATGATGAACGCCATGTTGATAAGCTCGGGAGTGAACCGAGAAATGTGGGGGGACGCCATTCTCTCAGCAAACTATCTTTTGAACAAGATACCTTTGAAAAATAGGGACGAAACTCCATATGAGTTATGGAGAAAAAGGAAGCCTTCTTACAAATACTTGAAAGTGTGGGGGTGCCTAGCCAAGGTGATTGTACCACCTCCTAAGGCTCTTAGGATAGGACCCAAAACAGTTGATTGCATTTTCATTGGATATGCACATCAAAGCAGTGCGCATCGTTTTCTTGTATATGAATCCAAGAATCCCGATGTACACAAACACACTATCATGGAGGCAAATCCTAATATCGTCTCATATTTTGAGAATGTGTTTCCTATGTTAGGACAAACACATGCGCCTTCATCAAGAGCGGTTGATGAAGAAGGTCCAAGTTCGTCTACATGGTTAGATGAAGCAGGACCAAGTTCATCTACACGATTAGATGAAAGTCATGAACGCCCCGAGGTCGAGGAGGGTGAGCTTAGACGAAGTAAACGACAAAGGGTTGAAAAATCTTTTGGTCCAGACTTCATGAGCTACATGGTTGAGGGTGAGCCCAATACCTACCGCGAAGCGGTTACCTCAGCAGAAGGACCTCAATGGCAAGAAGCAATTAAGAATGAAATTGATTCTATATTGCAAAATCATACTTGGGAGTTAGTAGATCTTCCACCTGGTTGTAAACCACTTGGATATCGTTGGATATTCAAAAGGAAGATGAAAGCTGACGGAAGTATTGATAAATACAAGGCAAGGTTAGTAATCAAAGGATTTAGACAAAAGGAGGGTCTAGACTACTTTGATACTTACTCGCCTGTAACGCGAATAACCTCTATACGATTGGTTCTTGCAATTGCGGCTCTAAGAAATTTGGAAGTTCACCAAATGGATGTAAAAACCGCATTTCTAAATGGCGATTTAGAAGAAGAAATTTACATGGAACAACCTGAGGGTTTTTCCGCCCCTGGAAACAAGGGCAAAGTATGTAAATTGGTCAAGTCTTTGTATGGCTTGAAGCAAGCTCCAAAACAATGGCACCAAAAGTTTGATCATGTCATGATTGACAATGGTTTCAAAATAAATGAGTGCGAAAAGTGTGTTTATTTTAAAGACACACCAAGAGGCTATGTGATTCTATGTCTTTATGTAGATGATATGCTTATCATTGGGAGTAATGATAAGATGATCAACTCAACGAAAGACATGTTGAAAGCGAGGTTTGACATGAAAGACATGGGTCTCGCGGATGTGATTCTTGGAGTAAAAATCACTAGAACCCAAAATGGTCTTGTGTTAAGTCAATCTCACTACGTGGACAAGATCCTTGGGAAGTTCGATTCGGACGATACGAGTATAGCTCGATCTCCAATTGATAATACCCAACGCCTAAGGAAGAATAGAGGCGAGAGTGTTTCTCAGTTAGAATACTCAAGGATCATTGGTAGTCTCATGTATCTAATGACATGTACTAGACCCGACTTAGCATACGCTGTGAGCAGGCTAAGTAGATACACCAGTAATCCGAGCGAGGATCATTGGAAAGCTATCACGAGGGTGCTTAGATACATAAGATACACGAGAGACTATGGATTGCATTATACCCGTGATCCAGCAGTGATTGAAGGATTCACTGATGCGAACTGGATATCGGATATAAAAGATCATAGATCAACAAGTGGATATGTATTTACACTTGCTGGCGCAGCTATAGCTTGGAAGTCTTCCAAGCAAACGGTTATAGCTAGATCTACGTTGGAATCCGAATTCGTCGCTTTAGATAAAAGTGGTGAAGAAGCGGAGTGGCTACGTCAATTTGTGGAAGATATTCCAAGATGGCCAAAGCCGTTGACGGCGATTTGCATACATTGTGACAATCAGTCTGCTCTTGCTAGAGCACAAAACATGGTGTACAATGGCAGATCAAGGCACATTCGACGTAGACACAACACGGTGCGACAACTTATCTCAACGGGTGTTATCTCAGTTGACTATGTGAGGTCAAATGATAACATTGCGGACCCGTTAACAAAAGGCTTAAGCACAGATAAGGTGTATAGGTTGTCAAGAGGAATGGGACTAAAGCCCATAGATGAAGGGAATATGAGGGAAACCTAACCTAGTTGACTGGAGATCCCAAGATCTAGGTTCAATAGGCAAACTTAATCATAAACCCAAAGGGAGTCACTGTGGGGGGTGCCCCAAAATTCATAAAGGGAGTTGTATACTTCCTAGTCCATTCCAATCAGTGACATGAAAGGAAGGTTAAGCATGTTGAGGTTAAGGATTTTGAGGAAATCCAAATTAACCATGATGCTTTTAATGATTCAGAGGAATCACCTATGTTAGAGAGAAGTGGGGTCGCTTCAAATGGATTTGTGGGGAGGTGCAAATCCTAGAGCTCTCGCAGAACCAGGAACGTGTTCCATGACCATGAACGGACACAACCATGAGGTCTTAACTCGACTAGGGAGAGTATTGCGTGAATGTATATTGTCGCCTACATAAATGGGGGATTGTTCAAGGACACTGCGTCTACAAGACCCTAGGAGGCTAAGTATGCTTCACAAAAGAAGGTTCAAAGGTTACACCTACCTATCTTGCAATGCTCAACTGTTGAACGTGTATCGTTGAAACTTGATAGATCGATTTCTATTCATGTGGGGGATTGTTGGAAATTTTGTGAAAATAGCATTTTTCACAAATATAGGAAAATGATTTTTCCTATTTTGGACTAGAAATAAATATAATAAAATGAGCGGGTTTTATATATTTATTTGTGGGTTTGTGTTCTATGTCGGAAGGGCTTCGCAACGAACTAAACCACGTCCAAAACGGAGCTAAGATGAATGAGATATCGATGCTCAAAGTTTGGTGTTGAAACTTAAATGCTGAGAAAAAGTGGGAAAGTGGCACCTTGTCCCACATCGGATGAGAGTTGGAACTTAAAGGGGTATTTAAGTGGGAACTCTCCATCCTTATTGTTTCATGGAAGCACTCACTTGTGTACTCGCGAAGGGTGCGGAGCACCCTAACTCGCACTCGCACTCGCACACGCTCGCGCGCGCGCGCGCGCGTGGCGTGGGCGATGAGGCGCAATGTGGCGCTTTGATGGCGCACTTTGCACTTCGCCCGCTTGAGAGCCGCCTTTGTATTTTTGACCACGTGCGCGTGGTGGATCTCATAGGCTGCAGAGACCAAGTGGAGTGCAGGTTCGAAGCGCGTGACGTGGCAGAACGCGCGCGGGTATACGTGGCACGGAGGCGCATGGTGCATGGGTCCGGAGGTGTCGTGCGTGGCGCACTAAAGTGAGCCAAAACGGCGCGACTGTGTGGCGCGCTCGAAGAGGCTCACAGGTGACGTGGCGCACGCGCGCATGGACCTGAGTCAGTGAGGCGCACGCGCGCATGGGTGTGAGCCAAGAGGACGCACCGCGCATGGCGTGCACACCTGGGCGCGCGCACCAGTGTGGCTTGCGCGCGCGCGCGCGCAGAAGCTTCCAGCAGCAGTTACTGCAGTGCAGTTACGTTTTCAGCATTCGAAACTGACATAGTTAATGCGTTTGACTGAGAATTTAATGACGAATTAAGGTGCATTGAAGACGTTTAATGCAGTTTAATTCTCCCATTAATTTCGTTTTTCAGTTTCTTCTAGACCTGGTGTATAAATAGGAGACTCCTTTCACCAGTTTGACATACCAAATTACACAATTCTTTACAATTTCTCTCTACAGCAATCTTAATCTTTCAAGCAGCAAGGTACACCTTCGGGTTGGAGTCAAGACCGGCAGTGCAACTGCTTGCGGCTGTTGTATCCTGGAAACAAACGTGTTCTCCTGGGAGACACGAAATTTGTTTTAAGGGACCCGTGTCTAACACGATCCTCTGCCAAAGAACAGTGTTTCTGTTCGGTTTTCTGTCTTTGTGTTTTCATTTCTTCAGTTGTAATTGTAATTACTTTCAGTTGTATTTCTGTTATTGTTCTTGTATTTCAAGTTAATAAATTATTTTATTTATTTTACACGAACGGATTCCTACAAGAGTATCTTCAACGATAAACCTGGTCCAAAATCTAGACTAGGCCACATCATTTCGAACCATCAGCATTCCAAACTCCATTTTTTCCTCCAATAATAAATCATTCCAAATCTTAACATCACTCCCCACTTTTTATAAAAAAAATTGTTTTGTGAGTGGGTGGTCCCCACAATTCAAAACCATGTCCGTCCGCTCATGCTAACCAACCTACACCGGACCAACTCCTCCAACAAGCCAATTTGCTTTTGTTGTGGTTTGGTGAGCGGACATCCAACGAACTACTTTGTTGGAGATGCTCTAAGGAGAAAAATATGGGTAGGACTGGGCCCAATGGGTCAAACAACACATTGACCAAAGCCAGATGTCGAGTCCAATCCGTGATACCTTTCATCAGCCCCTAGGCTAGTATGGTGTAGTTCTAAAGTTCTAACCAATGGCGAAGCTTTATTGGGGCTGGGGTGCCCTGGCCCCACTGATTTTTCGCTCGTAGTGTTAATTTACCAAAAAATTATGGTTTTTTTTTGTAATATTAGATTTGTTAAGAGTTCGGCCCCTGCTGAGTTTTCATTCAAGCTCCGTCACTGGTTCTAACTATATCATATTGGAGTCATAACATTCTCCGTGCCGAAGCTCTACATAAAACATTAGTGTCTTAGATATTAACTCAATGCCTCAAATTATCCGGATGGTAGTTTTAATGACTCGTGGTTCGGGCGACTTCTCGTCCATCTATGCCCAACAATATCACCACCTCCAGTAGTCGTCTGAAATAACTCGACCAGACTTCAAAGATCGTTCAATAAGTTTGATTGTTTGAATGGCTCAGCCTGGAATAACTATGTAGAACTCCAAATATCATTGAGTTAAATCTGAAGGGGCTAAGCATGAAATGATTATGTCGGACTCCAAATACCACTGAGCTAAATTTGAAAGAGCTTAACTTGAGATGACTCGGTTAAAGTCCGAAGATCATTTAGATAAATTTGAAGGGACTCAACCTGAAATGACTCGGTTGGACTCCGAAGATCATTGAGTTATATTTAAAGGGGCTCGTTATGAAATGTCTATGTAGGACTACGAAGTCCAAACATCATTGAGATAAATTTGAAGAGGCTCAACCTGAAATGACTCGCTTTGGCTCAAAGATCATTGAGCTAAATTTGAAGGGGCTCAACCTAAAATGAGCTGGTCGGACTCCGAAGATCATTGAGCTAAATTTGAGGGGGCTCAACCTGAAAAGACTCGTTCGGACTCCGAAGATTATTGAGCTAAATTCGAAATGACTCAGCTTGACGAGTCCATGGCAGGAGTTGCCCATAATCATTAGTGGGATGAAAAGGCTCCTTGCAGTCCTCAAGGACGTCAAATGGTGCACAAAAAGATGGCTCCTTGACACTATGCATATTTGTTTAATGAGGTTAAAACTACAATCGAGCAATCCCCTTAAGGATGGTGAACATCGTCCATATGGGGTTTGTAAAGTGATCCTCGACACACATGAGACATACAGTCATACTTTTGCAATTTGTGTTGGTATCTTAACATGGACAAGAAATTTTTTTAATTTAATTAGGCTCTAACTATCTGCACACCCTATTTGCCTATCTGCACACTTAGGGTTTACCTACGCTGCGTATAGGTCTATACGAAGCGTATAGGGTTAACCCTATACGCTGGGTATAGACCTATACTCAGCGTATATAAACCATGGATTTCAGAGCCTTATCAGCAATCATTGCACAGAAAACAAGGGTTTATATACGCTGCGTAGGGACCTATACGCAGCGTATATAAAGCTCATTTTTGTATTTTTTTATGTATTCCTTTGTTTATTTATAAAAAAAAGAAGAAAATTATTTATAATAAAACAATATTATTTGTAAATAATACAAATATAAATTATAAAAATTAAAAATAATACAACTATTATGAATTATAAAAATTAAAAAAGAAAATTATTTATAAAAAAACAATATTATTGGTAAATAATACAAATATAAATTATAAAAATTAAAAATAATACAACTACTATTAATTATAAAAAACTAAAAAAGAAAATTATTTATAAAAAACAATATTATTGGTAAATAATACAAATATAAATTATAAAAATTAAAAATAATACAACTATTATGAATTATAAAAATTAAAAAAGAAAATTATTTATAAAAAAACAATATTATTGGTAAATAATACAAATATATTATACGATATGTTAGGATCTGAGTTTGGTTTTGATTGTGTTTTACGTTTGAATTAAGATGAAGATGGATGAGTTGTGCAGCGGAATTAAGACGGAAACAAACTTTGCACACAATCAAACGAGAGAATTGCTTTAATCAAACATTTTCCACAAAGAACCTCAAGATTGAATTTATTTCAACAACGATTGCAATGCAATGTCTGAATACAAACTCCCCCTCAGCCTGAGCTCACAGTGTTTGTTCATGCAGGAAGAAGATTTTGCAAAGAGCTGATAGAACAGTACAGAGCACTGTTCTATTTATAGGCACGAGCAAACCACTGAGGCATCTAAGCTGACGTCACCATGAAAGTGACATCTAGGGGTGTTCACGATCCGATCCGATCCGATCGAGGGTCTGCTCATGCTCGGATTGAATTACAACCGATCCGATCCAAGCGGATCAGATTTGTAAAACCGATCGCAAAAGTGATGCTCATGCTCGGATTGAATTTAAATCGATCGGCTCGGTTTCGCTCGGTTTTTATCAAATCCTAAAAAAAACGAGAGGATCGTTTTCGCTCGATTGAATAATAAGGCTTCGTTCAACAAAAACAAATTCTAACTTAAAGTGCGAATACAAAAGAAACACAAAATAAAGTGCGAATACATAAGAAACAAAAAATAAAGTGCGAATACAAAAGCAACACAAAATAAAGTGCGAATACAAATTGTCATTTAGTTCAAAAGCCATAAACTTCTTCTTTAAGCTTGTTCATACCAAAACAAGTGATACGATTGTTATACGACTGAAACAAAACAAGTGATATTTACAAACGATTGTTATACAACTGAAACAACTCAAACAAGTATAAAAAACAGAAGCAGATTAGAAAAAAAACAGAGCGACTCACTTGTTGCAGATTGAAGACCGGAGATTGAAGACCGTCCGACGAACAATTGCAGATTGAAGACCGTTCAGTTTGTGTCGGAGACTAGAGAGCGAAACACAGGAGCGGCGACTGAATAGTGAGTGAATACTGAATACTCTTTTGAATAGGATTTAGGGTTAGATACTTAGATTTAGTATTAAATATTAAGTTGGGTTGAATGTGATTTGGGCTTTTAATTTTTTTTTGGGCTATTATATTTTTTGAGTTATTAATCTATAAAATCTATAATATAAATATATATATTAATTATTAATAAAAATAATTCGAGCGAAACCGAGCGATCGACGAGCGAGCGGAGCTATGCTCATGCTCGGATTGAATTTGAATCGAACCGATCCGATCGGCTCATTTACAAACTGAGCGGGAATCGAGCGAGCATTTTTCGAGCGATCGTCGAGCAGTTTGGACAGCCCTAGTGACATCTAACCTCCTAACAAACTCTAACCTCTGATCCATACAACCTCTGCTATGCTAACTACTGTTATTACATATCATTACATAAAGACATCTAAACTACTGCTGCATCCTTCCACTGATGTGAACCCAGCAGTACTTGTCCGGATCAGCAGAGCTTGACTTAAGGCAGTAGATTGAACAGCAGAGCTTTAGTCTTCCATCCGTTTTTTACTAGATCAGCAGTTTGTAGGTCAGCAGTTTGTACGATCAGTAGATAGGAGGTCAGCAGATGTTGAAACCACTTTCAAAGGGAGAGACATGTAAACATAACATCTGCTTATTCTGGATCCACTGCTCTGATCCAGTTTTGGCTTTAATTATCTGTTCCTTTGGTAGGGTTCAATCCCAACAATCTCCCCCTAGAACAGATAATGCCAAAACCCTTCATTATTGTGGAACTTTATTGCCTCATCAACAGTTCCCTTATCTGACCTTTAAGTTGTAACTCAAAGTCTAGGGCGTCTGTGTCATCTTCATCCCTACCAAGTGGAAGATCAAGGAGATCCTGCATATCTTCAAGACTTAGGCCAAGTGCTTGTTCCCTTGATATTTTCTTCACTTCTCCACCAGACCTGAACATAGTCAATACATGGGTCTGTATGTCAGTTTCCCACTTTAGTACTTTTGAGCCTGGTGGGTTTCTTGGAAGATTTTTATTTGAAGAGGAGTTTGGTGAAGCTGGCCTTGTGATGACTGTTTGAGCAGTGCTTGCAGGTTGATTCGGGCCAAGAGTTTCAGCTATCATTTCTTTAATACCTTCTTTTACAAACTCTTCTCCTGCCATTAATTCATCCACTGTTTCGGTACCCAACTGTTTTTGTTGCCTTCTTTTAAAGATGGTTGCACCAGCTGGAGCTGTGGATCTCCTGATTTGCAGCTTTGATGGTCTTTTTGAAACCTCTGCTTCAGGATAGTCAGGCTTTTGTGGAGCAGTAGGATCTGTCTTTCTTAATTTCTCTAAACTTTTGTAGGTGGCCCTGACTTTATCTTCTTTCCATCTCAACACTTGATTCAAAGACCCATAATCTGCAGCAGCTAATTCCTCTTTCATTCTCCTCAGCTCTACCTTTTTATCAGGTACATTCTTTTTGAACTTTGCCCATTCTGGAGGAGTGTGCTTGACCTTTTTCTTGATCATTTCTTGAATCCTAGCTGCTTCATTTTCAAGCTCAGAAATGGTCCACTCTTTGTACATGCATTTTCTCCTTTGTACTTTTTGGTTGCCATGATGCTTTCAATGTAGTCTTTTCTCAGAGTTTCATCTGCTCTCTCTGAGACTTGCTGACATACATTTTTTGCAAATTGTTCCAAGGATCTGACTTGTTTGAGCAAGTACTGATAGTTCTGCTGAATTTCTTTATCAGATTTTCCTTGTGCATTTCTGTTTGAGATATCCTCTGCTTGTTTAGCTTTGACTTTCAAATATTCTTCAATATTGTTTGGACTTGGATATCCTTCAACTGATGGCAAACTCCTTTTAGCAGGGTCATCCTCATAATAGAAAGACTTGATTTCTTCTCTGACTGCTATAAGTTCAAGAGGGAATTGAACACCTGCAGGAGCTAAGGGCTTTTGAATTTGAGCTGATGAGAGAGGAACAGGTTTGGGTATTGTAACAAGTGATAGAGATTTTGAAGATGTTGGTGGTGGTGATGGTGAATCAACATCTGGTATGAAAATCCTTCTCATTTTTCTTGTAGGAGATGCAGATGATGTTTTGGGTGGATCGGTGGTGATGATTTGTGATTGACTAACAGCTGTTGAAACAACTGGTGTTTCAATCACTGTTGTCATTACAACAGATGTTGTAACATCTGTTGTCTTCTGCTTTTTGGCAGGAGGAGATGGTGGTGAGGTTGTTTTTGGTGATGATGGTGGTGGTGGTAAAGCAGTGGTTGTGGTGTGTGTTGAAGTGATAACAAATATTGAAACCTCTGAAGTACCAGCAGTAGTTGATACAGCAGGAGTTACAACAGCTGTTTGGGTGGAGGTTTGATGTTGGAGGCTTTTGGATGGTGGTTTTGGAGTATGCTTTGTGAGTCTGGATGGTATGGACTTGGGTTCCCTCACTTTTCTAGTGGGATTTCTTTTTAGCTCAGGATTTTGAACATCCTTTAGCCCAGAACAACCCTGCGCATTCAGCTCCATGTAAGCTCTTTTCTCCTTATTCCACCTTGACATATCCTTTGCTGCTCTGTCCCTTTTTACACTTGCTATAGCTTCATCAAGTGCATTTTGGGTAACATCAACCTTTGTTTCAACATTTTTAACCAGATCATTAAAAATTTCCCGAGAATAATTAAAATTTTCTCCTTGAAGAATAGCATAACCCAGGTTTTGAATTTTTAATGGTATTTCATTGAAAGCAGTGGTTTTGTTTGAAACACACATTAGGAGGGTATGAAATAAAAATCTTGTTGCAGAAGGGAAGAAACCTTTTTGTAAGGTGTCCTTTTTGACTTCTGCATTATACCCTCTTTCTAGAAAATCATTTTTTAACTCGTTTTTGGGAAAAGTAATTGTACCTTCCTGATCATCGAGTTGAAAGACCTCCGAGATGGATTGTGGTGTAATCTTGACAGCTTTGCCCTTTAGAGAAGAGTTAATGGCTATGACAGTGTCACCTTGTTTGTCAAGGGTTACATTCTTCCAGAACTCTCTTTGGGTAGCCAAGTAAATTGGTGCATCTGCTGTTAACAAAGTTTTATACTTTGATGCAGACATGATATCAATGATGGAGTCGAAGATATCAGTGGTGCCGGGTTTTTTGAGAAGACCCAGAAGGTTGTGAGACGGTTTGTGTGGAATTTAAGTGGGTTTTGCCTTTTTAGAGGCTTCTTTTGATGATGATTTGGAAGTGGGTTTTGTAGATGGCTTCGATTTTGTCATTTTGGAGATGATTGATCGAAGGAGATGATGAAGAAATTTGAGAAAATGAGATGAAAAACTGTTTTGAGAAGAGAATTTTTAAGAATTCAATTCGACAGTAAAACCCTGTTTTTGGTTGGGAATGGGGGTTTTATAGAGAAAAAGTGAATGCTGACGTGGCAGCGGTTACAAAAGGTCTGACCACTATGTACTGCCCACATGCCAACCCCTGATGAAATGAAGGACAATACTTTTATGAAAGTTACTGATGAAGGCAGTGGTTACAACGGTAACAAATGGAAGCAGTGGATGATTTTCACTATCAGTGGATAGCATATCAGTGGATAAGACACTGCTTTTGAACAACAGTGTTTATCAAGGAAATGAGAGAACAGGGGATGGCTTTCAGCAGTGGACAGACTTTGAAGTAGAGCAGACTTTTGAACAAGCAGTGGTTATGGCAGACTTTAAGGATTTTAATGAAAACATCATTTTTAGCTATTTTTAAGGATGGATTTTTGATTTTCTGAAAACATTTTAATGCTTTTATTCATAGAGAAACAAGATGTTGCTTGTTATTCCATGTTTAGCATGCCAATCCTAGAGACCAAGCTTTCAAAGGTGGCTGTATCTAATGCTTTTGTGAGCACATCTGCCAGCTGGTCTTTAGTTGGAACATGATGCAGAGAAATCAAACCTTTTTCATAGCAATCCCTCACAAAGTGATGTCTGATGTCGATGTGTTTGGTGGTTGAGTGAGAAACTGGATTTTTGATGATATTTTCTGCTGTCTGGCTATCCAACATGAGTGGTGTCTTTAAGGCAGTGATACCAAAATCCAGCAACTGATTTTGAAGCCACAGGAGTTGGGCTGTACAGCTTGCAGCAGCAATGTGTTCGGTTTCAGCAGTGGATGTTGAAACAGCTGCTTGCTTTTTGCTTTGCCATGAAACTAAGCAATCACCTAGAAACTGGCACCCTCCTGAAGTGGACTTCCTTGTGGTGTTACATCCAGCAAAATCACTGTCTGAAAAGCCTGAAAGCTTGATATTCCCATTAGCTGGATACCAGATACCAAGTGTGGGAGCACCTTTTATGTATCTGAAGATCCTTTTTACAGCAATGAGGTTTGATTTTCTGGGAGCTGATTGACTTCTTGCACAGACACATGTTGCAAACATGATGTCTGGTCTAGATGCAGTTAGGTACAATAAAGACCCAATCATGCTTCTATAAAGTGTTTGGTCAATCAGCTCATCCTTTTCATCAGACATGACAAGCTTATTTGTTGCCATGGGTGTGCTGCATGGTTTACAATCATTCATATCAAATTTGTTTAAAAGTTCTTTAGCATACTTGCTTTGATGAATGAAAGTTCCATTTTGCATTTGCTGAACTTGGAGACCAAGAAAGCATTGCAGCTCACCCATTGCACTTATTTCAAACTCAGCTGTCATGAGTTCCCTAAACTCTTCACACATTTTATTACATGTGCTTCCAAAAATAATGTCATCCACATAAATTTGGACAATCATTAAATCCTTTCCTCTCCATTTTAGAAACAGTGTTTTATCAATGGTACCTCTTTTGAAACCATTTGAGAGTAGAAAGGTGGAAAGAGTTTCATATCAGGCCCTTGGTGCTTGTTTCAGGCCATACAAGGCTTTGTTCAGCCTATAGACATGATCTGGATAAAATGGATCCTCAAAACCTGGAGGTTGACAGACATACACCTCTTCTTGAATTGTACCATAGAGGAAAACACTTTTGATATCCATTTGGAACACCTTCATGTTGTGGTTGACAGCAAAGGCCAGGAACAGTCTTATAGCTTCCAATCTTGCTACAGGGGCAAATGTTTCATCATAATCAATCCCCTCTTCCTGTCTGTAACCTTGAACCACAAGCCTGTCTTTATTCTTGACAACAATGCCCCTTTCATCAGTTTTGTTTTTGAAGACCCACTTTGTGCCGATGGGACTTACATCTTTTGGCAGTGGTACAAGCTCCCATACTTGTTGTCTTTTAAACTGTTGGAGCTCTTCTTGCATGGCTTCTACCCAGCTGTTGTCTTTCAGTGCCTCTTAGTACTTGACTAGCTGATGGAGTGATAGAAAACCAGTAAAAAGACAAATGTTTTGGGTTTGGCTTCTTGTGAGCACCCCTTCATTGATGTTGCCAATGATTTGATCAGGTGGATGAGATCTCAAGAAGATTAAATCTCCTTGGTATGGTATGATGGCATTTGTTGGTGAGGGCTGCAGATGTGTATCATCTGAGCTAACCGCTGCTGGTGACTTTGATGACCCAGCAGTGGCTTCAAAAGGTCGTGGAATAGGAGGTAATGGTGAGGACACATGCTGACTTTTATCCATTGTTTGAGGACTTTTGTCAGCAGTGTTTGATGATGTGGAAGCAGTGGTTGATGGGCTACTTTGGTCAACAACTGTTGAGGTAGCAGTGGTTGAGCTTTGACAGCTGTTTTGTATAACTGATGCTTTTCCCATTCTGACAGACTTTTGAGGGATGATGATTTCATACCCATAGTCTGGTGTTGAATCCTCTGATGGACCTGCACTGTTAGTCTTGACAGCAGTATTTTCAAAAGTGAATTTATCAAGGTCAAACAAATCAGCAGGATTTGCTGGGATCTTCATTGATGAAAGTTCATTGAACTTTACATTTAAGGTCTCCTCCACTGCTTTGGTCCGTGTATTAAACACTTTGTAGGCCTTGGCAGTGGTTGAGTATCCCAGATGATAACCACAATCAACTTTGGCTGCAAATTTTGAGATGAAATCTTTTAAGTTCAAAATAAAGCATGGGCAGCCAAATACCTTGAAGTATGAGATCAGTGGTTTGATTTCATACAGAATTTCATAAGCAGTCTTTTTGTGCCTAGGGTTTATTAAAACTCTGTTTTGGACATAGCAAGCAGTGTTTACTGCCTCTGCCCAAAAAGTTAATGGCAAACCTGAATCAGCAAGCATGGTTCTGGCAGCCTCAATCAAAGTTCTGTTCTTTTTTTCAACTACCCCATTTTGCTCTGGTGTTCTAGGGATGCTGTACTGCCTTACAATCCCTTTCTTCACACAGAAGGAATCCAACTCCTTATTTTTGAATTCTGTGCCATTGTCACTCCTGAAGACTTTTACTGGAAGGTCAAATTGCTTTTCAACCTGTGTCACAAAGTCTTGCAAAATGCCTGCAGTCTCATCTTTTGAGTGTAAAAAGTAAGTCCATGTAAACCTAGAGAAGTCATCAATAATAACTAGACAATATCTCTTTTTCTTGAGACTCGTGACTTGGACTGGGCCAAACAAATCCATGTGCAGCATTTGCAAACACTGGGTTGTTTTGGACTCTTCAATGGACTTAAAGGAGCTTTTATGATGTTTTCCTTTTAAACAGGAAACACAATGCTCAGGACATGAAAACAATTTTTGTGGCAAGCCTCTTACAAGGACATTTTTTTGAAATTTCAGTGATTGACTTGAGATTTGTGTGCCCCAGTCTCCTGTGCCAAAGTTCTGTCTCTTTGTTAAAGGCAGCTGAGAACAGACAGGCATCAGCTCTGGGACACTCTTTTGATATATCAACAACATAAACTTGCCACTTCTTTGAGCAGCAAGTTTTGTTTTTCTAGTTTTTATTATTGCTTCAATCTTTTTAACCATTTCTGGTCCAACAATCCTACAACACTCCTTTGTGAAGAATGACCCATGCCCCTTATCACTCATTTGTGAAACACTCAGGAGGTTGAATTTCAGATTGTCTATCAGATTGACATTTTCAAATTTTACATTTCCAGACTGCACTGTACCAGACCCCAGAACTTTCCCTTTACTATTATTCCCAAAGGATATATCACCCCCTCCATGGATTTTGAAATCTTTGAGTAGGGCTTTACATCCTGTCATGTGCCTGGAGCTTCCACTATCTACATACCAAAGGCTATTTAAGCATGCAGAAGCTCCCTGCACATGAAGTAAAAGGATTAGTTCATTAGGGTTTCCAAAGCCAATAAGGCTTTGGATGGGGTCTCAACAGTGTCTGGGATGGATGCAGATTGATGGACAGTGGTTAGGTCAAGGGTTTGGACAGTTTTAGGACTGTTTCTCTCTAACCACTGTTGAGGGTTTTGACCAATCACCTGCTGATAACCAAAAGGATACATGTTCACTCTTGGTTTAGAGGGCCTTTTGTAGGTCTCATAAACGTGTGGAATCCTTTGGTAAGATGATTGTCCCTTGCCTTTTCTGAATTGGTTGGCAGGGGGTGCATCAGTAACCTGAACATCTCTTTTGACAGATGTTTGGTTCAGCTGTTTTGTGACAGCTGTTTGAACTGGCACAAACAGTGGTTGGTTCTTGGTGAATTTGACAGATGATGTTGATGGACTCAAGGATGTTTTAGCAGTGTACTCATTCTTTTTCACATCAAAGTTTTTGAGATACACACATGCTTGAGTTTTGTGGTTTGTTTTACCACAGATGGTGCAGCTTTCAGCAGGAACAATGACACTTGTTTTATTCAGATCATATGCTTTTAAATGGAAACAGTCTTTTGTTAGATGATTCCTTTTCACAAAATTCACAAAACAAATTATTGATCTTTTCTCTCTTCTTTCTCTTTTCAGACTCCTTTGCAACAGAGTTTTTAACCTCTGTTGGGATGTCCTTGAGAGGAATGACTTTAGCTTTTGGAGCTTTAACACCATCAGTGGTTGTGAAATACATGGGTTTAAAATTTTCAAGAATGTCACACTCGTCAGACCATGAGGGTTTAAACTGATATTTCTCAATCTCCTCAAAAGTAGAGGATCTCACTGGTTTGTCAAGTGTGATTTTGTTACCAAGTTTATCAGTGATTTTCACTTCTTGGCCATTCTTGTTTGTGGGGATGAACTCAGTGGTTACATCAGTGGTTTGAACAGATTTTTCAAAAGCAGTGTTTTCATCATCATGTTTTCTATAACCAACACCAAATTTCACATTGCTTTTAATCTGTTTTTCAAGCATTACCTCATATCCTTTGCAGGATTCCACCCATTTCTCACATGTGATTTGGGTGGACTCTAACTCCTTTTTGCAAACTTGGTATTTTTCTACCATAGTTTGGAGTTGAGTTTTGGTTATGCTTTGCTCTTCTTTGAGACTGCTGATCTCTTTATCCTTTTCAGTCAATTTGTTTCTAAGTTCTTTTAATGACTTTTCAAATTTGACTTCATCAGTTAAAATTCTATCCCTAAGGTTTTCATTTACCTCTTTGATGTTAGCAAATGCAATGATGCACTTGTCTGAACACAGTTTTTCAAGAACTTGAGGTGATACCTTGGCAGCAGCCATCATGGCACAATCACATTGATGATTTTCTTCATCATCAGCTCTTACTTCTTTCCCACCTGCTCTCTTTTCTTCCTCTTCTTCCTTGTCTTCTTTGGACCAAGGATCTGTCACGTATAAGCCTATAAGTGTGATATCGTATCGTATAGCATAGTATATGTCACATATTGACCTCATATAAGCCTATAAGTGTGATATCGTATCGTTTAGCGTAGTATATGTCCCGTATAGGCCTATAGGCATATACATCACCTATACGAGACTTATACTATACACTATACGATACGATGCAACACGATACGCTACTATACGATACGATATAACACCCGTATAGGTCTATAGGTGTATATATATCCCATATAGGCCTATAGGTGTGCTTGAGGTCCCCTGTAGGCCTATAGGCATATACATCACCTATACGAGACTTATACTATACACTATACACTATACGATACGATGCAACACGATACGTTACTATACGATATGATATAACACCCGTATAGGTCTATAGGTGTATATATGTCCCGTATAGGCCTATAGTTGTGGTTTAGGTCCCGTGTAGGCCTATAGACGTATACAAGACCTACATGGAACCTATACGAGACTTATACTATACACTATACGATACGATGCAACACGATACACTACTATACGATACGATATAACATCTGTATAGGTCTATAGGTGTATATATGTCCCGTATAGGCCTATAGGTGTGCTTTAGGTCCCGTATAGGTCCCGTATGGACCTATAGGTGTGGTTTAGGTCCCGTATAGGCCTATACGGGACCTATATGGGACCTAAACCACACCTATAGGCCTATACGGGGCCTAAACCACACCTATAGGCCTATACGGGATCTAAACCACACCTATAGGCCTATACGGGACATATACTACGTTATACGATACGATATCACACTTATAGGCTTATACGAGGTCAATACGTGACCTATACTACACCTATACGATACGATATCACACCTATAGGCTTATACGAGGTCAATACGAGACCTATACCACACCTATACGATACGATATCACACTTATAGGCTTATATGAGGTCAATACGTGACCTATACTACACCTATACGATACGATATCACACTTATAGGCTTATACGAGGTCAATACGAGACCTAAACCACACCTATGCGATACGATATCACACTTATAGGCTTATACGAGGTCAATACGGGAGCTAAACCACGCCTATAGGCCTATACGGGTGTTATATCGTATCGTATCGTATCGTATAGTGTATAGTGTAAGTCTCGTATAGGTTCTCTGTAGGTTTTGTAATTCATAATATTTGTATTATTTTTAATTTTTATAATTCATAATATTTGTATTATTTGTAATTTTTATAATTCATAATATTTGTATTATTTTTAATATTTATAATTTATATTTGTATTACCAATAATATTGTTTTTTTATAAATAATTTTCCTTTTTTATAAATAAACAAAGAAATACACACAAAAAAAAAATACAAAAATGGAGCTTTATATACGCTGCGTATAGATCCCTACGCAGCGTATGAGACAAAAATGACACAACTACCCTTGTATTTGGCTTCGTATAGTCTCAACACAAGGGTATAAAGGACATTTTCAGACCTTTATATACGCTACGTATAGGTCTCTACGCAGCGTATATAAACCTTGTGAAAAACTGATGCTTCAAACCTACCAAAATGACCCCAAAACTAGGGTTTATATACGCAGCGTATAGGTCAATACGCAGCGTAGAGGGTTAACCCTATACGCTGCGTATTGACCTATACGCTGCGTATTGACCTATACGCTGCGTATATAAACCCTAGTTTTGCTAGGGTTTGGTGTGCCAATAGGCACATTAGTGTGCCAATAGGCACACCCTTTAATTATACTTGATGAAATTGGAGAAGAAGAAGAAGAGGGGATCTGGTAGGGTCCGAAAATTAGGTGATATAGTTGTTACTTTTATTTCTCATGCTCATTTATAATACGAGGAATTGAATGGATTTCAATAGTGATCAATTGATTTAGCTTAGCTAGGTACCCATAACTTTAATCTCTAAAAGATAATTAACCCAACATGATTAATAGGGGAACACTTCCAACCTCAAAGATCACAAATATCCAAGGGAAAATGAAGAGTTTAGGAAATTACATGGCATGAGTGAGTGCTGAGCACAAAAAATCAGCTTTCAAGCCACAAAAAGCTAAAAAATATGCGACTTCGACTCTTTTGTGGCATCACAAGTTGAAAACTGAGGCACGCCACGACTTGGACCTTATGGCATATATAAAAATTCACCACAAATTGCTGGAGTCACACGCATATACTGCGTATGCACTAGTTATTGGAAGAACGTAAAATAGTACGTGAGGTGTCCATTGGAGTAGAGTGTATCCTTTGTGGTAATTAGAATCACCCAAAAAGTGTTCATATTTGAGATTTGGACAACCACTGGTATGCATGACAATTTCTGTGGTAATTAGAATCACCCAAAAAGTGTTCTATCTACTGCCTCTGGATAGAAGAATTAACAATGTTCTTGATTATTCTACCAATTTGGAATTACAAGGCTGCAGACCTACAAGTGAACTCTATATGCCATTATGCCGGAATGAAAACAACTTGTACATTTAATCTCTTTTTAGAAATTCTCCTTGTGGAAATCAAAGCGAGTAATGTTTTGACGGCTAAATTCTTTGCAGAGCTTTTTTAACTGTCTTACGAGTGCTTGAGCTCCACAGTAGAAAACACCTGCAGTTCATTGGAAACCAAGGTTTGACTTAAAGCGGATCATTTTTGGTAGCGGGCTAATGTGTGTGGTTAAGTCGCTTTATGTCCATTTATATATGAATAGTGAACCCATTAATTACGACTACAGAAACAATTTTATTACAATACTCCCTTTGTCCAGCTTAATTGTGCACCAACAAAAAAACCTTTGGCTTCATGTATAAGCACTTAGTTTGTGCCCATGCATTTAAGACGTAATTGATTTGAAAAACTTGTATCGATGATAAAGGCGTACAATTTTTCGTGTGTAGAATGCTGATTTTACCCGTGGCGAAAATAGTATTTTTGACTATCCATTTTTCAAAAGTGAACATTTCTTTGGGGACAAACAAAAATAGTCATGCGGACGATAATTTTGAGACAGAGGGAGTAATAATCTAAAGTTTGAATACAACGATTTAAGAGGTTGTAAGTGATAATAATAGACTTTGTGTGATCTTAGCATCTTTGGCCTGTTCTCCTTTAGCTATTTTTTTTACTAGCTCCATTTGAGAATAAACACAACCCAAATTAATCTATTTACCAGTAAACGAGCCCAGATTGCCACCTTTAATCACAAGAAAAAACAATGTAGTAATGAGTGATGTCTTACCTATCCTCCTACCTTCATGTGTAGTTGCCAAGTTGTAGAATACTTTTCTCCAATTTGGTCTTGCAAAATGCGTTTTAATCTGTCATGATGTGTTTGTTATTAGAAAATAAAATTTTGAAATAAAACCTTGAATTAGGTGTTGGTTTATCATATATTTTAAGAAAGTTTATACCCGACTTTGAGAGACGACATCGACTCCATCTTTGGCATGTTGCAGAGTCTGCACCATGGATATAAGTGTAGATCTCATATCACCATGCTCATACACACTTGTGAGGTAGTTATGCATTTCAATAATGTTCTGAAATTCACATGTGAAAACCTCATTAGTATTAGACTATATTATTATGGGCCCACGGGCTAAGTTAAGTTTTCTAGGGTTACCATACAGAGAATACGAGTAACCTTATAATATAGTCTAATAATTAGAACAAACAGGCTTAACCTGTTTAAGAAAGTTGGTTCTAAGTAAGTAGATAGTACCATAAAGCTAAAGTTTAAGGTTAATGACTCACCTCGTGATCATGTTCTGCGATATCATCCATTACACCTTTGAACCATTCGAATGAACCCTGCTCCCTTGTTACCCAATAAAAGTAAGCTCTTTTATCCAGGATTTCGCCGGATTTCTGCAATAGAAATGAATGCTCCTTGAGGTTTTTAAATACATGGAAAATTGCATAAAAGTAACCAACTTTGATGTAACTCTTATTTTGGGTGATGAGTTCATTTTCGCTCACAAAGCGGCTCAAACTTTCTAAAGTTGGAGATAGTTTATCATTTTTTTTAAAAGTTTGTTACCTTAATTATGCAGGGTTCTGTTATCTAGAATGATCTTTTTACTTGTACACACGTAGAACATAACTATTTGAGTAGGCATTGTGTTTACTTACCGACTTTTTTAGGTGATGTAAGAGGTCATTTAATATGCTGATAAACGGGGTGGCTCCAATACCCAAACCGATCAGTAATAGGACATTGTATTTCCGGTAATTTTGTGCAGGTGCCCCATATGGTCCTTTGATGTAGATTCTAGGATAGCTGCCAAAAGAAATGAATATTATCATGAATTTGATTAGAAATGATGTTAAAAAAGATGGTGATGTAGACTTAGATTATGTGGCACTCACATTGCTTGTGATTCCTGAATGGTCAAGTTCGAATTAGTTTCCATTCGGGCTAGATTTCCATTCGGCTGACAGGCCTGCATTTCTGCGTTTTAGAATTTAGATTAAGATAGAACGGTTGATGTAGAGCTGAGGTGATAGTCTCAGCCCTTTTACTTACGGAAGTGTCGGTCTGGGATGTGCATTACCATACACGGGTCAAGTTGGAAAATTAATGTAAACTGGGTACATGTCAAACGGGTTGAGTTGTGGGTTAACTCGATTTTTTTTTTGTAATATTTTCGTCTTTGAGGCCTTCAATATATATATAGGAAAGAGATTATTAGATACTCGTACTGCGTGAGAAAACCAAAAAACTCCATACTACATATGTATTAGTACCACACATATGTAGTATGGAGGTTTTTAGTTTTCTCACGAAGGGTAGTTTTCTTATGAAACTTACCCTATATATATAGGGTTAGGTTCGTTAGTGAACAACCCCTTTGATTGTGAACACTAGTGAACTAATCCTAGCCCTTGATTATCAATACACAAGTGTAAATGAATGGCCAAGATTTGATGATGATGATGATGATGCAAATCAATGGTCAAGATCTGTTCACTCAGTTCACAAATACAGTAGTGTTCACTCTAGAACCCCACCCTATATATATGGTTTACTGTGATAGGCATCATAATTATATACTAATTGTTTTTGGAATCATAATTAACCCATTCATCACTTATAGAATGTTCTAAAAATGGAAAAAAGTGTTACGGGTCAATACAACCCAGCCTGGCCTTTTTTAACCAGTGCCATAATATTGCCCCTTCACTAGAAAACAGTGTGTGACCTTTGCAAATTCTTCCCGTAGTGCTTTCGTCCAGTCTCCCAGAGTACGAATATGTACACTTAGATAATCATCTCCAGGCGCAGAAGTGATGGTAAAAGGATGCCTATCATGTAAACCAACATCTATAATTAGTAATCCAATTAGTTTATATTTAATAATGTGTCGTTAAATATATAATTAAATAACATGCTTACCATTCGAAGCGTGATATTTGTGGACACTGTACAAAGAGGTACATGCCACTCTTGTACTTGAATCCTATAGGTTTGGTCATGTAGAGTGCTAGCACATTCCCGCTATATATGATAGCCTGAATTTTCATACCACAAACTGATAATCAAGAATTTGATTTTTATAATGATAAACAGATAATAACAATGGCATCGTCGGGGTCACCTTAATGGTGTCAACAAGCATTGTATGGTCAGTTGTAAGGAGTCTCTCACTTGCATAACACAACATTGGAAGCAACAGGTACATCCATGTCTGCAAGAATGTTGTTTGACAAAATTTGATCAAACTTATGTTTCATGCACTACACCATATACGCGATTTTGTGTGAAAATCGCGTTTCTGCAATTGTGTGGGAGTGTAAGACAAGTTGTCAAGTGACGTACTGTTTTTCTGTACCATCCGACAGTGAGGATTAAGAAGGTGCCATGAACAATGAACAAGAAGTAAACGATGATCAACAGATGATGAGTGTACCAAAAGGAAGTAAAACCGGCTAAATCGTTGAACGGGTGAGGCAACTTAACAACGTTTCTCCTAAAAGAACTTGTTGCAAAGGTGAAGGAAATAGCCATCAAAATAATCATGATGATTCCAGTATATCCCGGGATGCTTATTACTAAATCCATGTAACTCGGTTGCGTTACAAATAAATTTCCAAAGATGGCCATGAATTTGTTCAAAGGACATCTTGACAACCTTATAAAATTGCAGGCCATGTGCGCAACGGTGTGAACTACTGTTCCTATCGCGATTGCGAGTGCGATTATCTTGTGGAAATTAATGTTCTCATCCACAGGTAATACTTTCCCAAGAAAAGTTTCTCTAATGGCTGTAAGTGTCCTTCTGCATACAGGAAGGAGAATGAGAGCCATATTAAACTTTAGAGTCTCTCCGGAACCTTTCGCTGTGCAACTACAATACCCCAAAACTTGGAATGATGGCATCAACGAATATTGGTGGAATTTCCACATAAACAGCGCAACGTTCATTTCCAAAAATAGAAATAATACCCAAAACACTTTCCAGTGCTCGAGTCCTGATTCAAACACTCTTGTCATGAATTTTCTCCATGGGTTCCTGTAAAGTTCTGGGATCATTGTTTTGGCTAGATCGTTTGTGTCTTCAGGGTTCATGGTAGCTTCCTTTGGTGTCGCCATACTTTTCAACAACGTCTCGAGTTGCCACATCTGTCATTCGATGATCAAGTTAAAGAAATGTGTTGACATGTTAAGTGTAACTTTTGTTTTTTACCTCTATGTAACCGTAGTCATCAGGGTCGAGTCTTTCCATGATTAGAGCTGCATATGTACCAGCTTGTTTCTTGAAATTTGAGAGCTTGTTGGCTGATGCACTCATTATCAGGACCTTAAACATGAGAAAAACCGAAAATACTCAATGTAGATTTAAGATTGAGACAGGAAAGAACATAAAAAACGAGACAAATGGTTTTTGGGCTTTTTTTTCTTAATCTCTCGAGTGAGATTAAGCAAAACAGCGTAGCCAAACATGTCGAAAAGGGCTATAACTGAAAAAGTGCATTAAAAAAGGCCGGATCAGGTTAGAATGACTACGTATCATTTGACAAATGATCGTTTTGAGCTGTTACTAAACTCGTTTTAACCATTTTGCTATCTGTAGGGTGTGTACCTCTTTTACTTCTTCCTCAGTTAGCAACCCGTCTCCATTCTTGTCACACCTGAGTTCAATTTTAGTTATTAATTACGAGTTTCTAGTTTGACATTATGAGAAAAAAAGGAATATTGATTTTACATATCGAAGAAAATATGAATTCGGGTATCAAGGTCCTCATTTGACAAATCTTCCCAGAATACTTTAACTTGCTCTAATGTGATCCCTTTAGATCCATCAATCCTCTTCCGCCTCGCAAGTGCATCGAACAGTTCCCCTGTGAACTCGCCACTATTGCCCATTCCTAAAGAAAACAAACCAAAATAATCAAAACAATTAGTTTGTAAACAAATCATTCAAGATCAGTGGCGAAGCTTGAGATTTCCGACCGGGGGCGGGAGCACCGGACCTAAAAATTTCTATAAAACCAGGGGGTCGAAAACGTATATACCCAAAAATATTTATACGAAAACTACATACTCTCCACTACTGAGCGAAAAGTTCGGGGGGTCGGCCACCCTCTCCAGCCCCTTAAAAGCTTCGCCCATGTTCAAGATCCGAAAACTAACCAATACATATTCCAAATTTTTCTCTAGGCAGCTTTCCATCTACTGAAAATTGTTGAAAACGTTTCTCAATAGCCATCCACGCGTCCACCTCTTTCCCGGTCACAACTCTATCAACAAACCGCAAGCCATCAAGCCCTCTAGCCGCACTTGATCTTTGCCTTACCATCCTTGACTCGTCATTAGGCGGGAGTCTCTGTCGGCTAGAACCTAACCTGCTAGATTTCCTGCTTAATCTGCCTGTGGCTGACAAGCTCACTTCCTCTTTCAGAAATGTTCGGCTTGACTGGTCTATAGAGAAAGCCACACTTGACCGGTCTATAGAGAAAGCCGCACTTCCATCGTGTTCCATCTTTATTATATCTTTTAGATTTCAAAGAAGAATGATAGTTTCATTATACTTTGTCTTGTGGACATATGTTGTAAGAATTCTTTTGGTTAAACTGAGTGAGAAATGTTTATGGACATGAATGAATGGTAGATAGTCACTACTCACTACTAATGAGGAGAAATTAAGGCTTATAATTAGTTTTTGAGTAAAATATGGAGTCCTATACTTTAGGATTATAACTGATGAAACTTTCATAAGACAATTACGAAATAGGTGGATACAAGACTATGTTAGTGCACAAAGACTCCTTCCTGTCTTTACATTCTCTAAAATTCTGGTTTTCGAACTGATAGTCGACCAAAAGCGATTAGTATGTGTTTTTCTATCTAAAATAGTGACGATCATCCTGTTTTATTGCCGTAAACACATTCGAATAGTTTTTAAATGTAAAACGGAAAAAATAACGACCTACTTCTATCAGATTCCTGTTATATTGGATATATTTCACCAACTTATCGTATTTTTTCGTTTTGTGGCCAAGGGGCACAAGCCGCGCTCAAAAGTGGATTGCTATAAGTAAAAACCAATAATGTGATACAAATTAAGGTCTTTAAGTGTTTCACATGAAAAGAGTTTGTGGGGGAGTAGGCAGTGGACTTAGTGACACATAACATTTCAGTCACACGCTGCGAACAAGTGACCGATAATGTTCAGTCACTACAGAAGCTGATGCAGTGACGCCATCTCAACCATACTAGCAGAAAATGAAACCCGTTGATTTTCTCTTCGTTGGTATATTGCATCTACCAAGTACCAACTCATGTTAATGAACATAATCTGATAAAATATGTATTTGCATAATATAAGTATGACTTAATGAAGTTGTTACTCTCCCTGAATAGCCAACTTTCTTTCATATTATAAAAAAATGAGCTACCCATCAAACTGCTTCTAGGGGTGTTCATCGGGTTTTTCTTCGAGTTTTTCAGGTCGGGTTGTTCGGGTTTTTCTCTGGGAAAATTTGACCCGATAACTGACCCATTTTAAAGTTCGGGTTATTCGGGTTCGGGTTAGTTCGGGTCGTGTTATTCGGTTTTCAGGTTTAGATGTAAAATAAAAATAAATGTTTTTTTTTTACGAATATCAACAAAATACATATTGCTACTTTAAAAATATAATCAAAGCTCAAACATTAGTTGACAATATGGTATTATAATATTTAAAAGTCCTAAAACATAATGTTACATCTATAAGGGGAGGGGGGGGGGGGGGGGGGGGGCACTCCCGTTATTTTTCCGTGATACAATGAATAACGCGTTGAACTTCCATATTCCCACCCCCACCTAATAGTATAACACGTTATATATTAACGAAAACATGATTTCGTTATTTTTACAACGCGTGATGGTTTTATTTGTGAGTGTAATTGTTGGTTGGGGGGAAATTGTTGGGTGTGGTGGTGAGTGATGACCACCCCCACTAAAAAAGGTTGTGAGTGATGGAAAAATTGTTGCTGACATGGCGGAACATGATTGGATATTGTGAGTGATGAAATTTTATCACTAGTGACCACCCCCCTCCCCTTAAAGACTCCAAATCTAAACACTTCTATAAGGGGGTAGGGGCGCTCCACTAGTGATGGAATTCCATCACTCACAACATCCAATCAAGTTCCGCCATGTCATCAAACATTATTCCATCACTAGTGATGGATTTTAGTGGAAATGTTCATCACTCACCACATGTGAAGGAGAGAAGGAAGCCAGAGTGAAGGAGAATCAGGAGAAATCTTCAACGCGTCATGGTGGCCACGAGTTATCCATTCCATGCTAGAACTTTGATGGTGGAGGTCGTGTTCCACGTTCATCAACGCGTGATACTAGGGTGATCACGGGGCGACCCAACCCCCAAGAAAAAACAATAAATGTTCATGTTTTTATCGGGTTTCATGTTTCGGCTTTTTTGGTCGGGTTGTTTGGGTTTTTGGCTGGGAAAAGTTAACCCGATAACTGAACCATTTAAAATTTAGGTAGGTTATTTTTTTTAAATATAAAAATATAACAAGTGTCTCATAAATTAGTTAGTTGTTACTCTCCCTTATAAATTCATGTGTTGTGTTTTCTATTTCCCACTTCTTCTTCTTTTTTTCCGTTTTTATGTATAAATTGTGTTATCCTCTCTTTTCATCAAATAAATGACTTATGTATTGAAATTATTTCTTGTTCTTATATTTTCAACCAATTTTATTCTTAAATTCACCTGACTGAGTTCCTCTATAAAATATGCTTACATGGAAAAAAAAAGATATACTTTCATGGTGAATATTGCTATTCCCAAATCTTTGCTTATATTTTATGAAAATTGATCCTTAACCACAAAGCATAACAAATATCCACCCATTAAATAGTTAATGAGGTGGGTATTATTGACATACCTAGTATAATCGAATAACCATTGAAATTCATAAAAGAAGTTACACAACATCAAGTTTATATGACAACCTCCTTGATTGAAAAGAAAAGCACAAATAAAGTAAACAAAAGAATCACACTAATGAACACGAGCTACTGATAAAGGAAAGCACTACCCCTGCAAAGTGGACAACCAGATTTCTTCCTCTTCAGCCATTTTTTGATGCATTCCTCATGATAACTATGTTTGCATCGCAGTGTCCCAATCATACACTCGGATTGGTACTCTTCACAACAAATTGCACATGTCTCCTCTTTTGTTGGACTGCGGATAGATTTGCAGCGGACACGTATGATTTCGGAACATCAGGGGACATGTTTGTAAGTGATCAAGAACACAGAAATAAGTGAATGAGTTTGAATGATAAGAGAGAAATCGAATGGACAGAATGAATGTTGAAACAATCTGTCTTGATACCAAAAACAGTTACCGGACATTACAAATATATATGTGTGAAAAATGGCGGTTAATCTTGGCGGCAAAAACTGTCATCGGCAGTTTAAAATACCCGCTTATGATCTAAACCCACACTTATCACATAATATATCGAGTATAACGTATCAGTCATTACATAAACATATAAATATCATAATCATAATAAAGTTTAATTATCCTTCACTAACACCTTCCCTTAAACTTAATTATGTTTGGCGGCATACATCATCACGCTCCTGTTGGCTTCGTCGACGGCTTTACGTGCTTCATTGAAGTTGAATCGGCGACGCTTCTTGTGCAGATTCCAAGAGCCTTCCCAGCTATTTCCGGCATACAAAGCATAATGCTCTGTTGCACCATCTTCCGGTATTGGTTCAGCATCAGCACTCTTAGATCTTCTTCCTCGATCATTACCGGCCATTGAGCTTTCTTCTTGTTCCACCATTTCTTTATCCTGCACCTTCTTTTGTACTAATTTAAACTTGTAATAATATACCAGAACGTCTAAATACATAGCATAAATGACTCTTATGAAGTCACCATCTTGATATTCGAAACCGAGATCTTTCGCTATTGCCGGCCATAAATTGTCAACAGTGACACTTTGATAGCCTCCATCTCTTTCAACCATAATGTACAAACTGAGTAGATCTATTCTTCTTCCATCATCCAAAAATGGGGGTATTGATCTTGATGTTATTCCCATTTTTTCTTTCAAAAACCAGCCCACCATGATTTCGAATTTCATTTCAAGATCATGTTTGTATTTGAATACGAAGTCTCGATCATCGATCATGTCTAACAGGGCTTTGCAGTCGGCGAATTCATGAAATTCTAATGCCCTTATGATCATTCGACTCCAATCAAATTCACTTTCATTCGACACATTTAGTAACGTTTCGAAGTATGAATTTAAATAATCATCTTTATACTTCTCGTTCACATCATTCAAGTTCAAAACTTTCTGTATTTCTTTCAATCCTAACTCTTCTTCTTTTGACAAACCAGTGACTTCATTTACAGTGTTTATTACGGGAGGAGAGAACATCGGATATATTCTACAAGTATCACCGTTTTTGTTGACGGTGAATCCTTGTAATGCCCTAGTGCTTGTATCAACACCAACCAAATGTTTAATCCTTTTGAAAACATTTACATTACCGGCGTAATGATGCGAGAAAGAGTTACTGACATACCATATGTCCTTCCACTGGCCGCCTTCTGTGCCACTATCATTTCACCCCGATCTTCTGCATCCCTCCTTTGTGTTTGGATTCCGGCATTAACCGCTTGGTTAACAAGTTGTGTTGCTTCATCATTTTCCTTGGATTTGCATGAATAAATTTGATGCCCTGGACGGTGACAATAGAAACATAATTTCACCATGCGTTTGTTTTTCTCCTTCTCATTTTGTTCATCATAGCAGTGTTGCCATGGTAGAATTGTAGAAGTGGTTCTGATTTCTGCACTCGTCCCTGATGTGGCTCTGATACCACATTGTTGGACTGCGGATAGATTTGCAGCGGACACGTATGATTTCGGAACATCAGGGGACATGTTTGTAAGTGATATCAAGAACACAGAAATAAGTGAATGAGTTTGAATGATAAGAGAGAAATCGAATGGACAGAATGAATGTTGAAACAATCTGTCTTGATACCAGAAACAGTTACCGGACATTACAAATATATATGTGTGAAAAATGGCGGTTAATCTTGGCGGCAAAAACTGTCATCGGCAGTTTAAAATACCCGCTTATGATCTAAACCCACACTTATCACATAATATATCGAGTATAACGTATCAGTCATTACATAAACATATAAATATCATAATCATAATAAAGTTTAATTATCCTTCACTAACATCTTTCTCGTTAACAAATCTACTTTTCTCCACAACATTCTCAATTCCCTTTGGAAGGTCATTACGAAGACTGTCACAATACAACACAAATTTCGCAAACCATTTAGATTTTTCATACATGCGTTTTCCCATAACATAATCCATCGCTTGACCACTTTCGGTATAAGCCAAGTATCCAGAAGTGACTAAGGACCCGTTGTTATTCTTCCGTGTGAATGTTAACCGGAAAATATTGTAAGGGGGGCCATCACCAAGGCTATCTTCAAGGCCATCATCGAGCACCATGGCTAGATCAATACCTTTAAAGGAAATAGAGATCTTCACCTTCAATATATCCTCCTGGCTCTCACTTGGAGTAAAGTCAAGTATTGTATACATACGATCACTAATTTCTGCATTTACGATTATGAAATCCCTTGTTCTTCGGTCTACAATACCGTATGAACAAGGCACATCCATCAGCACTATGAAACGAGGAGTAGAATACAGGAAGAGATATCGATAAGGGTGGAATATATAGATTTACAACCTTGGCGGTTCCTTAATGTTAAACTTTCGAGTTTGGCGGTGCTTATTAATACACATACGTAAACATGTTTACATATATTAAATAACAAACTTATACATATGTAAATCAATTTTTTATGAATAAATAACCATTTTTCAATTTAAGTTGTTAGATTTGAATATTGTAAAGTCATTTAGATTAGGTTAAGCGATATGTTATCTGTCTTTTGATTTTGTTGTTTAATCTTCCTTTTTTATGATCAGCATAACGATTTGCATACATGTTAAGGGGTCATATAAAAAAGGATAATCAGTGTGAAGATTACATACATGCAAATGGACGTTCAACTTTGAAAAGAAAATGTAATAAGATAATTTTGAGAATTTGTGTATATGTAAATAATACACTATATATTTACATAATTTACACAACTCTTTATATCTACTCATTTTGTTTATATCTAGTTATGTTTTTTATTTAAGGGTTATTGGATTTTATCACCCGCAACTATCGGGCTTTGGCCAATGCCACCCGCAACTAATACTTTGACACCCGACACCCCCCAACTTGACTTTTTGTTTGTGCTAGCACCACCCAGTTAATTCTCCACTAACTGGGTTTGTTTTTTATCCGACGTGGAACAAGTTTGATGAGTTGGAGCTGATTACGTGGCGATGATGTGTCACTATATCCCACTTATAATACCCTGCATAGCTCATTATCAGTGATCTAACCTAATCGATGAGATGAACACTGAAGTATGCAATGTACAAGAATGAAGCCCTAATCTCTCGAAACGAAGGTACGACTTAACAGAATTCTTGAAATTAGGCATTCTTTTGAGATGTTGGAAACAATAGATGTTATGCTTTGGTATGGTGGTTACATTGAAGTAGGATTTGGTCAACCACGGTATATTGGAGGTGAATCAAGGCTTGTTAGAATAGATGTAGACCACATTTCATACTTTGAACTAGTAGAGTATGCAATGGAATCATGGTTTACAGTTCTAGGGACATGTATATGTATGGGTTGGATGCTGATGATGGTGGACTTCATCACTTTGAGAATGATAAAGATGTTTTGGACTTGGTTGTTAAGGTTTTGAGGTGGACTGAACCATTTATGGAAGTACTTATCCAACAAGGTCCAATAATGGCAGATGAAGCCCACTCCTGTTCCAGGCCCACTAATCCAGCTGCCCAGACTAATGATTAAAAAGCTCAATCCAAAAAGTCTGCTAGGTCAACTGATAGGGTTTCATTGGATATAAACAAAGAACATGGTGATGACAGTGATGATAGTGACTATAATGAAGTAGTTGGGTCAAGAGAGTCAACTGAGTATACTGATGATATTGATGAGCTAGTTGAAAACAGTGATGATGATGAGAAGGTTCTGGAGGAGGTAACTGGTTCAGAGTCAAATAAAGAGGACTTGGTATGGAGACAGTAACAAGTTGCAGTTAGAAAGGCTAGTAAAATTGATCGTGAAGCCACTATATATTGGAGGTGAATCAAGGCTTGTTAGAATAGATGTAGACCACATTTCATACTTTGAGCTAGTAGAGTATGCAATGGAATCAGGGTTTACAGTTCTAGGGACATGTATATGTATGGGTTGGATGTTGATGATGGTGGACTTCATCACTTTGAGAATGATAAAGATGTTTTGGACTTGGCTGTTAAGGTTTTGAGGTGGACTGAACCATTTATGGAAGTACTTATCCAACAAGGTCCAATAATGGCAGATGAAGCCCACTCCTGTTCCAGGCCCACTAATCCAGCTGCCCAGCCCAATGATTAAAAAGCTCAATCCAAAAAGTCTGCTAGGTCAACTGATAGGGTTTCATTGGATATAAACAAAGAACATGGTGATGACAGTGATGATAGTGACTATAATGAAGTAGTTGGGTCAAGAGAGTCAACTGAGTATACTGATGATATTGTTGACCTAGTTGAAAACAGTGATGATGATGATGATGAGAAGGTTCTGGAGGAGGTAACTGGTTCAGAGTCAAATAGAGAGGACTTGGAATGGAGACAGTAACAAGTTGCAGTTAGAAAGGCTAGTAAAATTGATCGTGAAGCCAAAAAAAAGTTGTTTGATGAATACTTACGGGAATAAGAAACAGAGGGAAAGTTTTATGGAACTATTGATGCGGTGGGTTCACATATAGAGGGGTACAGTAGTTATGAGGAATCTGATGGTGACATTCTCACACCCGGTTATAGTGAGGACGATGATATCCCTGGTAAGAAGTATAAGGATGCTGCTCTATCTGTAATTGAACACACTAACTGGAAGAAATTTATTTGGAAGGTAGGAGCAAGGTTTACATCAATGGATGCCTTTAAAGAGGCAGTGAGAAGGTATTCAGTAACTAATGGTAGGAGTTTGTACCTTGCTAAGAGTGAGACGGCCAACTGTAGCCATATAGTTGTCAAGTGTGTAGAAGGGTGTCCTTTATTTATATTGTGCTCACTGCATAAAGGGAAAGAGTGTTATATGGTAAAAAGAGTTAAGAATAAACATACCTACTAAAGAAACATGATAAAGAATAGACAGCTACTGTAGGGTTTATAGCTAATGAGTTCCTACCATTGTTTAGATCTAAGCCCAACTAGTCTGCTAAGGAGATCATATTGGCTGTAAAACAGAAATATAAGGTCATAATTACCAAGCGGTTGGCTTACAAGGCTAAAGCTTGTCCTCATAAGAAGTTGCATCGATCAATGAGGGATCATTATAGTAAAATTGGTTCATACATGGATGTTTTGAAGAAAACAAATCCAACATCAACATTTGTTCTTGTAACTGCACCACCAGGTTTCATCAATCTAGATCCAACAGCCAGATGTGAAGCATTCTTCAGATTATTTGTATGTTTTGATGGTGTCAAAAGAGGTTTTTTAGACGGAGCAGGAAGGTGTTGTGTTTAGATGGTTATTTTCTTAAGACATTCCTAGGGGGAATGTTATTAACTACTGTTGGAAGGGATGCTAATGATCAGATGTATCCCTTGGCATGGGCAGTGGTTGAAGGGGAAAATAATGATAGTTGGAATAGTTCATGGAAGAGCTCAGGAAGTGTTTGGGAATAAATGATGGTGGGGAATCATGGACATTCATATCAGATCAGCAAAAGGTACTACTTTTTCATGTTGCTTACTAGAAATACTTGTGTTCTATTCTGCTTAGTAGTAATAGTTATGATCATGCATGGTCTATTGAATGTTGTTGCGGTAGTTTGGCCAAGTGCAGAGCATAGAAACTGTGCAAGGCACATCTATGCGAACTGGCACAAGACATTCAAGGATGAGGAGTTGAAGGAGTTGTATTGGAAAGCTGCAAGGGCTTATTGTGAACCTGGGTACATTCAAGCCCTTGATGAGATGAGATGAGATCAATTAACCCTGATGCAGTAGAGGCATTATTGAAACTGGATAAAACTTGTTTCAACAGATGCTACTTGAAAACTCACAATAAATGTGATGTAATATTAAACAACATGGTAGAAACATTTAATGGTTACATCCTCAATGCAAGGTCAAAGCATATTGTACACATGTTAGAGGATATTAGAATTCAGATCATGAGTAGGTTAGTGACAAAAAAAAAAAAAAAAAAACAGAAATGACTGCCAAAGATGTTGTCATATGCCCTAATATACAGGAAAAACTTGAGTTTTCAAAAGGTGCAGTTTATAGGTGTGAAGTGTACCCCTCATCTTATCAGGTTTTCCAAGTAAGAGACTTTGATGATGTATCTGTTGACTTGGGTAACAAAACCTGCACATGTAGAAAGTGGGAGCTTAGGGGATATCCATGTAAGCATGTGTGTGCTGTGGCTGGGTTTTTACATAAGAATGCAAAAGAGTATGGGGACTAGTGTTACCACAAAGAAACATACATGAAGATTTATTACTTCACAATCCCTCCATTGCCTAGTGAAAAGTATTGGCCCAAGATTGATTATCCAATGGATCCACCTCCAATAAAAGTTGCTCCTGGTAGGCCTAAGTAGAATAGAAAGAGACACCCTCATGAGGATCCAAAAAGGCCAGGCAAACTAACTAAGCATGAGGTTATAATGACATGTGGCATTTATGGAGCAAGAGGTCATAACAAGAGAAAATGTACTGAAAAAGGAAACATGAATGCAGGTGGATATTTATGAGGTTTAGTGTTTTATTTCAATTTTGTATATGTAAAATTATGCTAACTAGTGTGTTTTTATTGGTTACAGCTGAACCTGGATCAAAAAGACAGAAGGGGAACATAAAGAAGAAAAAGTTAACTCATAAGTCAACCAAACAGTCAACTCAGCAGTCAACCCAACAAACCACTCAACTCAACAGTCAACCCAACAGTCAAAGAGGAAGTAAACGGTCAGCTAAAAGAGGAAGACCAAGAGGGAAGGGAAACGGAGAAGGCTGTACTTAGTTGGTCAAAGTTTGACTTATGTTTTGTATTGACTGTTTTGGACAAGAATCATTTAGGCTTAATCTTTTGTAGTGACTCTATGTTATGTAATGACTTAATGTTTTATGTCATCTTTGGGTAAATTAATGTTACTGCTGTAGGGGTAAGTTGGTAATTATACTGTTGTGGTATATACACAGCAGTGATATATATAATTTTTGTCATCTGCAGGGATATATTGGTCATTATACCATAGTGGTATATATACAACAATGATTGGTATATAAGTTTGCTGCAGTTTGGTTTGGGTCAATACAGTTTGCTGCAGTTTGGTTTGGTCAATACAATCAACTTTGGTTTTTGGTCATTACAAAACACTTTGGTTTGGGTCAATACAGGGGCGGAACTACAAGGGGGTCAGGAAGGTCCGTTGACCCTCCGGCGACTCTCCGACAACCCTCCGGCAATCGATGTTTCATGATCTGTTCGTTAACAAATGCCTCTTACAAAGTTGTTTTCTTTTGTTTTGACCCTCCTTGATACTTATATAGTTGTTTGAGTGAAGAAAACAAGAACAAACAAGATCTCCGGTGTCGTCGGCAACTTTGAGTTGCAGAGTACTAGAAGAAAAAAAGAATCAGATGAAGTTATTTATGTAGAGAAGTACATGTAGATAGTATTCGCCGGAAGTTTCTTTGGGGCGGGGTTAATGCGGGTCGGAAAATTAGATGGGTTGCGTGGAATAGAGTTCTACGGCCAAAGAAAAAAGGTGGGTTGGGTGTTGGAGGCATAAAGGAACTGAACTTGGGATTGATCGCGAAGTGGTGGTGGAGATATAGGGAGTGCGGCAATCAATTGTGGGCCAAAACGGTAACATCGTTGCACAAAGGAAGGAGGAACTGGGGGGTTATTCCGGTTAAAAATTCTTTGGGTGGACACTGGAAGAGCATCGCTGCGGTAAACAGAGAATTTAGCAAGTATAATATCGATTTGAATGAAGCTTTTGTGTGCGTCGTGGGGGATGGGAATCTGGCTCGATTCTGGGTAGACAAATGGATTCAGGGGGGTCGCCTTAAAGATAGGTTCCCAGCTCTCTTCTCCATCTCAAATGGGCAAGAAGACTTGGTTCGGGACTTGTACAAAAGGGTGGGTGCGGGATACTGTTGGGATTTGAAATGGAAAAAATTGCCTCAGTCGACAATCGAACGGGATCAATGGACTCAACTAGAAAATATGCTGGGACAACAGAATATAAAGGAAGGTACAGACATGTGGAGGTGGGAAAATGTAGATGGAAAGACAGAATTTTCGGTTAGCCAGGTTCGTGCAGATCTGGATAGAAGCTTGGACCAGGATGGGCAACAAGACAACTTTCTATGGAGTAAGATTGCGGCCGCTAAAGTTAATTGCTTTGCTTGGAGGGCGGTGAAAGGCAGGATTCCAACAGCCATGGCGTTGGCAGAGCGACATGTCATATTCAGTAACGGGATGTGCCCAGTGTGCGGGATTGAAAACGAAACTGCGGACCATCTGTTGGTTGCTTGTACCTTTGCGAAGACTGTTTGGTGGATGATCTGTGTTTGGGTGAAGATCCCGGTGCCGGAATCGTTCGTCTCTGTTAGTCAGATTCTCGGCCACTGCACAAGCTTGGGGCTGGAGGCAAAGAGGAAACGGGTCGTGTATGCCATCTTCTTGAAGACGCTATGGAGGATATGGCTCAATCGAAATGATAAGCTCTTTAATAGAAGACATAAAACTGTATACACGATTGTGGAGGAAATAAGGATTGGTTCATTCTGGTGGATGGTGAAGAGGAACAATATGGTCAGTCTTAGTATAGAGAGGTGGTGTAATTTTGAAAACATAGACTTTGGATAGTCTGGTCTTTTTGTTTGTTTTTCTGCTCGCTGGGGTTGTTTGGTCTGTATTGCTCCCTTAGCTGCTGGCTAATGGAGCTGTTTGTTTTGTTGGAATGAAGTATTTTGGCTGGAAAAAAAAAATGTAGATAGTATTAAAAAACTTTTTTAAATAAAAGGCTGCAACTCTCGAGAGTTGTCTGATAAAGTTTAAATGTTTATTTTCTTTTTTTAATTATTATTATGCAGGGAACAATTTTATTAAGGACAAAAGAAGTTCATATTATTATTAAAATATTGTTTTACTAGCTTTATTGAATTCTATCAGTAACATAAAGTATTCAATTTTATTAAGGACAAAACAAGTTCATATTATTATAAAAAGAATTTCATATTCAATTTTATTTAGGACTAAATAAATCATTTTATTTAGTCCATTCAGCAGCTTGCAGAAGTTAAAAAACAAACAGTCTTCTTCTTGCAGTCTGCAGAGATTTGTCCACCTCTTCTGCTACAAATGTCTGCGGATGTGATCCGCAGACTGCAAACGTTTTACCTCTGAAAAAACAAACTGCACCTTAATCATGTAATAAAAAAGCATGTGGTCTATTTGTAGTCAAAGTAGCGTTTTTTTACGACAGTCAAAGTAGCGTACTGTGCTCCCTTTGTTTTCATATTGCAATATTGAATAAATAAAAACAATATAAATAAATAATAAACGCTCGTCTTTCATTTTACTAGAATAGAATGTCAGTATCTAATAATTTTCCTTTACTTTCGTTTATTTCATTTAGCTTAAAAGAAGTCCAGATTTTTTAATTTATCATTCTTTTATTTTGTCTAATTTTATATCAATAAAATAATTATTAGTATACACTAGTATATATGTTTGTGTATAGGAATTTATTGACCCTCTAGTTAAAAGTTTCTGGTTTCGCCACTGGGTCAATACACAACACTTTGGTTTTGGTCGTTACAAACCACTACTGCACATGGGTTTTGTCATTAAACAGTTTGGTTTGGGTCATTATACAGTTTGCTGCACATTAGTTTTGGTCAATACACACCACTTTGGTTTTTGGTCATTACAAAACACTTTGGTTTGGGTCAATACACACCACTTTGGTTTTGGTCATTACAAACCACTGTTGCAAATAGGTCAATACAAACCACTGCTGCACATGGGTCAACACAAAGCACTGTCAATGGCAAAAAAACATGGTCAACACAAACCACTGTCAATGGCAAAAAAACATAGTAAACACCGTCAATGCAACAAGGGAATTCTGGTTTTCATTCAAAAGTTCAATATCATACAACCAAATTAAATCACTACTTCAACATGTACATCCATATGGCAATGACAAAAACATAGTAAACACAAATGGTTGCTTCCACATAGACTTTTTGCCACGAGTTTGTCTTTTCAACATCTTGTCTTCTAGTAACAACTTGTTCTGCAATTGCAAATTCTCATTCTTCAACTCTTCGTAACTTACTGGACTTGAACTGCAGTTTGAATGAGCTTAGAAAAATTTGTCGAAATCTTGTTTCCACATAAAGAACTTGCAATCGGATAACTACAAACCAATATTCCCACTTCAGTTTCAACAAGAAATTAAGTTCAATACATAATTAAACAACTTACAGGCCATTGAGGGCAACCATAAAATTGATCACCGTGTCGAACACTTTTTGGACCAGCCATGCGAAGAACAGCAACAATTTCATGATGACAATACAAGTTTCCATCCAAATCGACCTTGAATAATTTAGGGGTTCGGTTCACACCCCATGAAGAATTGGAAGAGGAACTTATGTCGATTAGAACTTATGGTTCAATTGGCCATGAATCGATTCGAACATACCCCATGAAGAATTGGAAGAGGAACTCATGTCGATTAGAACTTATGGTTCAATTGGCCATGAATCGATTCGAACATATGTTTCAATTGGCCATGAATCAATGAGAACCCAGATGATTATAAGGAAATTAGGGTTTGTTTTGGACTTGTCTAGTGTTATAAAGAAGGTGATAAAGGTTAAAGACACATCATCGCCACGTAATCAGCTCCAACTCAACAAACTTGTGCCACGTCGGACAAAAAACAAATCCAGTTAGTGGAGATTTAACTGGGTGGTGCCAGCATAAACAAAAAGTCAAGTTGGGGGGGTGGCGGGTGTCAATGTGTTAGTTGCGGGTGGCAACAGCCAAAGACCGATAGTTGGGGGTGATAAAATCCAATAACCTTTTATTTAATATATGTGTAAAAGTATCATTTGAACTATTTGGAAGTTATAACATGTAGGGGCGGACTCAAATAGAGTGGGTCAGGGTTCTTGGACCCCAATCTTTTAAAAAATAATCAATAGATTCGATATATTAAATGTTTCAACGACACTATAAGAACAATTAGTTAGACCTCATAGTGTTAAAAATGAAGTTGATGAAGTGGTAAATCCCTATTTTTATTAACAAGAGGTCACAAGTTCTACTATCATATAACCCAATTTTGGTGTTTTTTTAATCCAAATGAAAACAATGGTAAACACAATATTTTTTTAAATCGGCGCTGCTCCCCTTCAACAGATAAACACAATATTTTTTAGTCTTATAACTTCAATTTTGCTTCTCTTTAGTTGTTTAAGAATTTGTGACAATGGATATTAAATAGGCTAAATTGCACTTTTCGTCTTTTAGGTTTTAATGTTTCGACAGGCGCTGTCCTTTAACTTTAAAAATTACACTCTATGTCCTTTATGTTTGTAATCATTAACTGGCGGTGTCCTTTCAGCTAAACCCAATTAACTTTTTATGTTAAAACCCCTCTTTGTAAAACTCCTTAACAACAGGGACCATATGTGCAATACTCAAATTATGTGCCTCCATAGTTTCTCAGGCCATCATCCGACCGTTTCTTGTAATTCCGATGGCCTTGGTTTAAGTTTCATTTTCATATCACTGTGTAGGAATTGGTGATAACAAAAAAAATAAAGAAAAAGATTTCAACAGATCTTGAAAACATAACAACCCAAACCACTAAGATGCTTGAGAAGAAAGACAAGAAAAAATGAAAGCTTTCATCAAATCCTTGCCTCAAAACCTTTAAAACAACAAAAACTGAGTTCATCCTTTCATCTACATCATCTTTATTCATACCCAAATACAAAATGATAAATTGCAAAGAATAGAAGAACAGAAGAGATGAGAGGGAGCTGGTGATTCCTGCTGACCACCACCTAACGACAGCGATTGCGAGTTCTAGTGGCTCAAGAGGGTGCAAGTTGGGGATTCTTAGTGATAAGAAGCTTCAAGAACAATGATTCAGGTTGGTTAATGTGGACACGACGAGGTGAGGTTGTAGATCGGAGACTTGAAAGTTCACGACATGGTACCTCCGATGGCGGTGGTAACTATACAATTGTCGGCTAGGGTTTCACTAGGGATTAAAGATTTCGCAAGTTGAAACCGAGTGAATGAGAATGTGCATGGGGATGTGGTAGATTGGAGTAATTAGGTAGAGATGGAGATACTAGTTTCAGAGGTGAGGTTGAAGATGGGGGTGAGGGACTGAGGGCGAGGTTTAAGTTGTGAGATAGAAGGGGGTTTTCGATCATAAAAACCCTTTTAATTTGAGTATTGCACATTTGGTCCCTGTTGTTAAGGAGTTTTACAAAGAGGGGTTTTAACATAAAAAGTTAACTGGGTTTAGCTGAAAGGACAACGCCTGTTAATGATTGCAAACATAAAAGACATAGAGTGTAATTTTTAAAATTAAATGACAACGTCTGTCGAAACATTGAAACATAAAGGACGAAAAGTGCAATTTAGTCTATTAAATAAGAATAACATGTAAATCTTTGTGTGCTAAGACTTGAATTTAGAAGCTGTGACTTAGTTTCTTAGAACATGAATTTAGGGTTCATTATGCAACGATCGTTGTTTTTTTAGAATTTGTGACTTTGTATTGTTCTCTTTTAAATTTGAATGATGCCATATTTTTATTATGTGTTTTCTAATGTGAATGATTATATATTTTTGTTATAATATTCTATTTTATTATGTTTCTTGGCACGACCCGACTCAAACAACGACTAACCTAAAAAAGTGGACTCTAGTGGAAAAAAATCCTAGGTCCGCCACTCATAACATGATATGTTACTTTATTTTCTCATTTATTAATCTGTAATCACGATTTGGTCAAATATTATTGATATTATAGAATTATTCCAGATTGAATAATTGATAGTAACGAATTCAATCGGAAATCTTAGTTTGTAAACATATATTTTCGTTTATTTTGAATTGTGATGTGATGTGATATCATGATTCAGTATATTTTATGCAGTTCATTCGGATCAAATTGTTAACATAATATGAGGTGGAAATGTAAATTAGTTACCTCCAATTTAGAAGTTGTTAATATGAATACTGTCAATCAACTTGTTTAAAAAAATGATTTTGATTAGGGTTGTAAACAAACCGAACGAACACAAATAAGTTCTTGTTCGTGTTCATTTGTTAAGGAAATAAATATATTCACGAACGGTTCATGAACACTTAATGAACAAGATTTTACGTTTATGTTCGGTCACTAAGGAAATGAGCATGTTCACGAACACAAATAAACTCGCGAACACAACGAATGCTAAAGGTGGATGGCGGTGAGAGCTGTGCTAGAATTTGAATCCCTAATCGTGAAACGGCGGTCAATCGTATTCCTGATATAAATAAGAGTAAACTTCCGTTTTGCTCCCTGTGGTTTGGTCACTTTAACGGTTTTGCCCCAAACCTTTAAAAATAGCCATTTTACTCCCTGATGTTTCGATTTTTTCGCCATATTGCTCCAAGGCCTTAACTCCATCCATATTGTATGTTAATTGAAAGGGTATTTTCGTAATTTTAAGTATAAAATAAGGGTATTTTCATAGTATATTATATATTTCTATCTTTATATACCCCACATATTGAAACCTCTCGATCCACTGCTTCCTCCCTCCTCCCCATCGCCAACCACCACCATCCATCACCTCTGGCTGCCACCACCAACTGCCATATGACCACCACATTCACTTTTCTCCTTCCCCCATTCCCTAGATAACCATCACCTCCATCCACCACTTGAATCGCCGTTCAGATCTCCAACCGCGGGCAACCGGAGTTTGAAAAGGATTACCGGAACCCTAGCTCTGGTTCAGATCCACCACCATCACTTACAAAGAATCTCTGGTGCCGATTCAAGCTTTTTTAACCTCCGACTGCACCCATACCAAATGAATCTCATACGCCGATTCAAGATTTTTGGACTTGAATGCTCTGGTTCAGATCCACCACCATCACTTACAAAGACCGGCACACCAAAGGAATCTCTAGCGCCGGTGACTTTCGTCCATCACTCCACCGCCGCTGGCCAACGATTTGTCCATCACTCCGTCGATCTCCCCTCTAATTTAGGGTTTTTATGTATATATATGTAAATCTGGTGGTTTGGGTTTAAAGTGTGCCGCCGGAGATGGTGCAAGGTGGCGATGGTGGTCGGGTAGGGGTGGTGGTGGTGGTCCGATGGAGCAGCTTCAAGGTGGTGGTCGGGTGGGGGCGGTGCACACGGTGGTGGTGAGGTGGTTGTCGGTGATGGAGAAGACAAAGAGAGTGTAGAGAGAGAGAAGAGAGAGGGAGAGGATAGAGAGGAGTTAGAGATAGATTTGGTCTCAATTACACACAATTGAATCGGAAATTGAAGATGAATGGAGATGAATTGTACCTGAAAGATGATGAGATGTGAAAGTGAAGCAAAAGTAAGGTGTTGAATTTGGATAATAATGATTGTATATATTTATATATTTTATTTATATTGAATATCAATAAAAAAATGGATTTAAGGAATTAATAATGGATTTTAAAAAAATCAATTTAAATACAGATTTATAGAATTACCATAATACCCTTATCTTTAACAAACATTTTAGACAGAGTTCGGGGCTTGGAGTGAAATGGAGATAAGTTAAATAGATCAAGGAGTGTAATGGCTATTTTTAAAGGTTTGGGGCAAAACCGTTAAAGTGACCAAACCACAGGGAGCAAAACGGAAGTTTACTCTATAAATAAATAGAAAGGAAAGGGGAAAGGTACATAAAAAGGTAGATATAGGGTTTTTAGTTTGATTGTTAGGGTAACAAAACAAATAAAAATTAAAGAATATAAAAAGTTTAAATAAATATGTTATGGGTGGAATTTTGAACCCATATCCTGACAGTATATCTTGATTTTATGTTTCTAATCTGTGATCAGGATACCGAACCAGGATATTGGTAACATCATGCGGAAGTATCTTGCTCGTTACTAACGGTTTTCTTGTATACTTCAGCTACAAGGGACTAACGTTCACAGAGACCAAGTCATCCTGAAGAATCGCTCAAGTTGGTTGAAAGAAGGACGTTGATGTCGGAAGAAGGGGTCTACAACAGTCACAAGGGAATATTCACAGTATTCCGGATTTATAGGATAGTTAGTTGAATTGTAAAAACTATATAAAGGGGTGCCAGATCACTAGAAAACACAAAATTTCGAACACACAATCTCGTACACTCTTTGATCACTTGCTACATTCGCACTCAAACACTCACATTTCACAATCATTGTAACACTTAGAGCTGATCCGGGCATTATCATGAAGTTGTATCCTGCTTATTTAATCAATAAGAAGAACAAGGCAGCTGGCAATTGTCAGCTCCCGAGGTTTTGTGCCGGCGATCTAGATTGATTAAGGGCTTTCCTCGTACATCTCGTGTCAACCTTTAATTTTATTGCTCTTTGTTTGATAATTGATACAGTTTGATATCCTTAAATTGTATCCTAAAACTGTTTTCATTTTTAATCAACTTAACACATTTTTGCAAATCTCAATATCACACTACCTCACAAACTAAATTTGATCACTTAATTGCTTCGGTAATTTTTTACCAAAACAATTTGGCGCCCACCGTGGGGCAAGTGGTGCTATTTTTACTCAAAACTTTGTTAAAATCATTAATCGGTTTTTTGTTCTCAAAACTTTTTACAAAACAGTTTTCAATGGCCTCTCAATCAAACTTGAGCTCTTCTTCGATGCCTACTTCAACCTCTGCATCGACTGGTTCATTGCTTCCTCTACCTCCACAAGTTCAAGCTTCTCAAAGGAGAAATAAAAGCCAAGCATCTCGAGACACTCCTATTGCTCAGAATGTTTACAGATCCAAAGTTTCAGGGAGAACTCCCGTCCTTGCTTCTAATGATGAAATTTTGTCTTTGTTTGTCAATATACATGATCAAATGAAAACGCAGCAGGAAACCAACCAGATCATAATGAAGGAGATATAACTCTTGAAGTCAAACTCCAAGAGACCTGCTGAGGATGTAGCTACACCTTTACAGCCAAGGATATTGAACTTTAGTTCGGCAACATTCACTGAAGATAATCAAGGCAACATGATACCGAGTCATTCCCGAAGCAATATCCTGGAAATATCCCCAACGGCCAGGATATCAGCCATGAGGGATCCAGGATATAGTCTAGGATATGGCCAGAATCGCCAGGCTGGTAACACATCTATTAACACCAGTATTCCTGCTACTAACAATCTTGAATCGTCGCAGGATGCAGGTGTAACATCAGCATTGAGCAGAGAACTTCAAAAACTGAAGGATATGATATCAAGTGTGCCTGGGGTAGTGCAGCCTATACCAGAAGTATCCCAGGATAGCCACATGATATCCCGATTTGCTTACCCCATTTGTGATGCAGAAATCCCAAAGAGATTCCAGACTCCCAACATGAAGCTTTATGATAGAACGACGGATCCTGAAGAGCATGTTGCCTAGTATAGGGGAAAGGATGGAAATAAATCCAATCCCACCAGAACTCAAAGAAGTATGCTTATGCAAAGGCTTTGGTTCCACTTTAACAGGATCAGCCTTAAAATGGCTTTTAAATGTTCCACCACATTCCATTACATCTTTTGCTCATTTAGTTAACTTACTTCGCAGTCAATTTTCTTGTAGCAGGAGCTTTGAGAAACTAACAAGTGATCTTTACAGGATAACGTAGGGATCACAAGAATCCCTGAGGGATTATGTTAACAAAATTAGTAGAGAATCTCTGGATATCCCGAACCTTGATGTTGCCATAGTAGTACAAGCGTTCAAAATAGGGTTACAGAAGGATTCTCAATTTTACCAAGATCTTGTAATGAATCCTTGCAGGAATCTGGATGAAGCTCGAAATAGGGCCTTGAGATACATAAGGCTCGAGGATGACAAGAAAATGCAGGAAATGATGAACCCATCCTCAACATATGAATCGACGAACAGGAAGTCAGAATCCTCATACAAACCATACCGATCCAAGCCATATGCTAAGAATGACAACAAAAGAGTGAATGTTGTTGAGGATGAGGATGGAGAAGAATATCCAGAACTTTTAGAATATTGTTTTTAGTAAATATTCTTGAACTAATATATGCCATGCAGGGATTGGGGGACAAAGCAAGATGGCCATGAAAGAATCCAAAAAATGTTGATTGGAAGGACAAATCAAAGTAGTGTGCCTTTCTTAAGGATTTTAGGCACATAACGGAGGATTGTATAGCCTTGAGAAAATAGATAAGTTACTTGCTAAGCAAAGGTTACCTAAAAGAACTTCTTGACAGGAAGAAGAACAAGACTCAGGATACTGACAAGAATCCTGAAAGAGCTGCATCTCCACCACCCGATGCAAAGATAATCAACTTCATCTCTGGAGGATCTGACATATGTGGAACTTCTTAATCTACGGCCAAAAGACATGCTAAAGAAGCCAAAACGGAAAGGGGAGATAAGCCAACAAGAATGATGATGCTTGTTTTGGGTGGAATTTTGAACCCATATCCTGACAATGTATCTTGATTTTATGTTTCTTATCTGCGATCAGGATACCGAACCAGGATAGTGGTAACATCCTGCGGGAGTATCTTGGTCATTACTAACGATTTGCTTGTAGACTTTGGCCGCATGTAGTTAACGTTCAAAAGGACCAAGTCACCCTGAAGACTCGCTCAAATTAGTTAAAAAAGGACGTTAATGCCGGAAGAAAGGGTCTACAACGGTCACAAAGGAATATCCATAGTATCCCGGAATAATAGGAGAGTTTGTTGATTTATGTAACTATAAAAATGGGGTGCCGAATCAGTAGAAAACACACACTCTCGAGCTTACAATCTCGCACACTCTCTAATTTCTTGCTACAATTACACTCAAATACTCACAATTCACAATCAGCGTAACACTTAGATCTGATCCGAGCATTATCCCGAAGTTGAATCCTAGTTATTCAATCAATAAGAAGAACAAGGCAACTGGCAATTGTCAGCTCCCGAGGTTTTGTGTCGGCGATCTAGAGTGATCAAGGGCTTTCCTCGTACATCTCGTGTCCACATTTACTTTTATCGTCTGTTATTTGTTACTTAATACAGTTTGATATCATTGAACTCTATCCTGAAACTGTTTTCATTTACAATCAACTTAACAAATTTTTGCAATCATCGATAGCACACTATCTCACAAACTAAATTTGATCACTTAATTGCTTCGGTAATTTTTGACCAAAAAAATTTGGCGCTCGTCATGGGGCAAGTGGTGCTATTTTTACTAAAAACTTTGCTGAAATCACTAATCGGTTTTTTGTTCTCAAAACTTTTTGCAAAACTGTTTTCAATGGCCTCTCAATCAAACTTGAGCTCTTCCTCGATGCCTACTCCAACCTCTGCTATGAGTGGTTCATTGCTTCCTCCACCTCCACAAGTTCAAGCTCCTCAAAAAAGAAATGAAAGCCAAACATCTTGAGACACTCCTGCTGCTCAGAATGTTTACAGATCCAGTGTTTCAGGGAGAACACCTATCATGGCTTCTAATGATGAAATTTTATCTTTGTTTGGCAATATACCATCAGATGAAAAAGCAGGAGGAAACCAACCAAATTATAATGAAGGATATACAACTCTTGAAGTCCGACTCCAAGAGACCTGCTGAGGATACAGTTACCCCTTTGCAGCCCAGGATGTTGAACTTTAGTTCCGTAGTATTCATTGAAGATAATCACGACAACGTCATACCAAGTCATTCACGGAGCAATATCCCGGAAATACCCTCAACGGCCAGGATATCAACCGTGAGGGATCCAGGATATGGCCTAGGATATGGCCAGAACCGCCAGGCTGGTAACTTGTCTATTAACACAAGTATTACTGCTACTAACAATCTTGAATCTTTGCAGGATGCAGGTGTAAGATCAGCATTATCCATAGAACTTCAAAAATTGAAGGATATGATATCAAGTGTCCCTGGGGTAGTGCAGCCTATACCGGAAGTATCCCAGGATAGCCACAGGATATCCCGATTTGCTTACCCCATTTGTGATGCAGAAATCCTGAAGAGGTTCCAAGCTCCCAACATAAAGCTTTATGATGGGACGACGGATCCTGAGGAGCATGTTGCCCAGTATAGGGAAATAATGGAAATAAATCCAATCCCATCAGAACTCAAAGAAGCATGTTTATGCAAAGGCTTTGGTTCCAATCTAACATGATCGGCCTTAAATAGGCTTTTAAATGTTCCACCTCATTCTATTACATCTTTTGCTCATTTGGTTAACCTATTTAACAATCAATTTTCTTATAGCAGGAGCTTTGAGAAACTAACAAGTGATCTTTATAGGATAACACATGGACCACAAGAATCCCTAAGGGATTATGTTAACAAATTTAGTAGATAGTCCCTGGATATTTCAAGCCTTGATGTTGCCACGACAGTACAAGCATTCAAAATGGCGTTACAGAAGGATTCTCAATTTTATCAAGATCTTGTAATGAATCCTTGCAGGAATCTGGATGAAGCTCGGAATAGGGCCTTGAGATACATAAGGCTCGAGGATGACAAGAAAATGCAGGAAAGGATGAACGCATCCTCAACATATGAATCGACAAACAGGAAGTCAGAATCCTCGTACAAACCATACTGATCCAAGCCATATGCTAAAAATGACAACAAAAGAGTGAATGTTGTTGAGGATGAGGATGGAGAAGAATATCCTGAACTTTCAGAATATTGTTTTTTAGTAAATATTCCTGAACTAATGTATGCCATGTAGGGATTGGGGACAAAGCAAGATGGCCAAGAAAGAATCCAAAAAATGCTGATTGGAAGGACAAATCAAAGTGGTGTGCCTTTCATGAGGATTATGGGCACATGGCGGAGGATTGTATAGCCTTGAGAAAAGAGATAAGTTATTTGCTAAGCAAAGGTTATCTAAAAGAACTTCTTGGAAGGAAGAAGAACAAGACTCAGGATACTGACAAGAATCCTGAAAGAGCAGCTTCTCCACCACCCGATGCAAAGATAATCAACTTCAACTCTGGAGGATACGACATATGTGGGACTTCTTACTCTGCAGCCAAAAGGCATGCTAAAGAAGCCAAAGAGAAAAGGGGAGATAAGCTAACAAGAATGACGATGCTGACGGATGATAAAGTGATAACGTTCGATAGTGATGATCGGGATAACATCTAGGATCCCCATCACGACGGGTTGTTAATTACTTTATATGTTGCTAACCATTTTGACCGTAGGATACTGGTAGATAATGGGAGCTCAGTCAATATCATCCAGTTGGAGACTCCGAAGAGGATGAATATCCCAGAAGCTGAGATTACTTCGAAGTCCACTGTACTTGTAGGATTCAGTGGAGAAGCGAAGAACACTTTCGGGGAAATAAAGCTACCTATTTATGTTGAAGGGGTGAACTCGTTGCAACGCTTCTGTATTATGGATTCATTATCCAGCTACAACATAATATTAGGCAGGCCTTGGATTCATGATATGAAAGTTGTACCCTCCACTTATCACAAATGTGTGAAGATTCCTACTCCTTGGGGAGTAGTGAAAGTTGAAAGTGACCAGCAGGAAGTAAAGGAGTGTTATTCTTCTTCAATGAAAGAATCAGCAAAATCCCAGGTAGGATAGCAATTAAGGATACAAGCACAGGATATTGTGGAAGCTTCTGAGCAGGATGTCAAGAAAGTTATCCTCGATGAAGATAACCCGGATATCTCAGTGCTTGTAGGAGTCAATATCCCTGAGGATATTGAGAAACAACTTACTAACTTTTTAAAATGCAGGATGTCTACATTTTCCTGGAAGCACGAGGATATGACAGGTATATCAAAGGATATTATAACCCATAAACTTGGAATTTGATAAATCTTTCAGGCCTGTTCAACAAAAAAGAAGAAAATTCGCTCCTAAAAGGAATGCTATCATCCAAGAAGAGGTAGAAAGGCTGTTAAAATCCAAGATGATAAGGGAAGTTAAATTCCCTAAGTGGTTAGAAAATGTGGTGGTAGTCCAGAAGAAGAATGGGAAATGGAGAGTCTGTGTTGATTACACAGACCTTAATAAAGCATGCCCGAAGGATCCATTCCCATTACCTCATATTGACTCCATGGTAGATCAAACTGCTGGACACGAAATGCTGACTTTCATGGATGCATCCTCAGGATTTCAACAAATCCAAATGGAACCATCCGACCAGGAGGATACTACATTCATGACACCTATAGATATTGTCGTTTGACTTGAAAAATGCAGGTGCAACATATCAGAGGCTAGTCAACATGGTGTTCAAAGATAAACTATGGGACACTATGGAAGTATATATTGATGATATAGTGGTGAAATCCAAGAAAGCAGAGAACCACCTCCAAGACCTGGAAAGTGCCTTCAATATCCTGGACCAGTATAACATGAAACTGAATCCTGTCAAATGCCACTTTGGAGTGGGGGTAGGAAAGTTCTTGGGATATATGGTAACCAAGAGAGGGATAGAAGCAAGCCCAGAGCAGATCAGAGATATATTAGATCTCAAATCCCCATCTAATATGAAGGATGTTCAAAGATTAACTGGAAGGGTTGCAGCATTAAACAGATTCATATCAAGATCCTCTGAAAAATGTAAAGAATTCTATGATATCCTTAAAAGGAACAAGAAATTCGAAAGGGGAGAAAGACATGAAGTTGCTCTGCAAGCATTAAAGCAATATCTCTCAAGTGCACCTCTACTAATGAAGTATGAAGATGGTGAACCTCTATCTTTATATCTTACAGTTTCAGGAAATGCAATAAGTGCAGTCTTGGTAAAAGATCATGAAGGTCAACAGTATCCTGTTTATTATGTTAGTAAAAGTTTATTAGATGTTGAGACTAGATACTCTCATTTAGAAAAACTAATATTAGCTTTAGTTATGGCATCAACTAAGCATAGCCATTACTTTGAAACACATAGGATACATATTAAATCCAACTATCCTATTAAAAATGTGCTTAGAAAACCCGAGATGTCTGGTAGAATGGCTAAGTGGTCTGTGAAACTAAGTACTTATGATTTAGTATATAAACCTAGGAATGATATAAAGTCTCAGGCCTTAGCAGACTTTGTGGCTGATTTTAGTAGTGACATACAAGAAGAAGCTGATCTAGAAGTACAACAATTAGGTGAAAGTTCAGAATTTTGGACACTACATACTGATGGTGCATCCAATATAAGAGGTGTAGGATTAGGAATTCTACTAAAATCGCCACAGGGGGACATATTGCCCCAGGCTATTAGATGTAAATTTACTGCTACAAATAATGAAGCCGAGTATGAAGCTTTAATAGCAGGATCAGAACTAGCTAAGGATATGAATGTTAGATGTTTACAAGTATATGTTGATTCTCTATTAATTACTAACCATTTCAATGGATCTTATCTAGTAAAAGGCAAAAAAATTAGCCGAATATCTTGAAATAGTTAAAAAATAGTAGTATATTTCGAAATATTTTCACTTGAACAGGTACCAAGGGAAGAGAATGTTGAAGCAGATGCTCTAGCAAACTTAGGATCTACAGTCAGGATACCAGAAGGAACTCGGATACCAATAGTCCATATCTTGCACCCTACGATAGAACATTTCAAGTCTTAGGATAAACAAATATCGAGTGTCCAGGATCCTGGTGATGGCTATCCTGGGAAGTATCCTGAATCCTGGATGACTCCAATTGTTAAGTACCTATAAAAAGGAGATATCCCAAAGGATGAGAACCCTAGAGCTTTCAGGATGAAGGTATCTCGTTTTGACATTAATAAATAATATCTTGTATAAGAAATCCCTTGCAGGACCATACTTGAGATGCTTGGAGGATCCCGAAACCAAAGAAGTACTCCAGGATATACATGAAGGAGACTGTGGCAACCATACTGGGGACTGAGCTTTGTTTTCAAAAGTGCTAAGAACAGGATATTATTGGCCAACCATGAGAAAGGATGCTATGGAATATACCCAGAAATGTGATGCATGTCAGAGACATAGCAACATAATGCATCAGCATGCAGAACCATTATACCCTATCATATCCCCATGGCCATTTATGAAATGGGGGATGGATATAGTGGGAAAGTTTCCCAAGGCTGCAGGAGGAAAAAATTTTATGTTAGCAATGACATATTACTTCTCTAAATGGGTTGAAGCAAAAGCTTTTGTCCAAGTCAGGGATCAAGAAGTGGTATCCTTGATAAAAAGGAATATACTGACAAGATTCAGGATACTGGCCGAGATAATTTGTTATAATGGCTCTCAGTTCATCAGCAAGAGGACTACAGACTTTTGTAAGAGACGGGGCATAAAGATGATCACAGCAACACCGGTGCATCCTCAAGCCAATGGGCAGGCAGAATCTTCGAACAAGATAATCGTCAATAACTTGAAAAGAGATTAGGTGCCAAAAAAGGAAAATGGGCCGAGGATCTACCATTTGTCCTATGGGCAGATAGAACAACCACAAAAAATGCTACTAGGCAGACCCAATTCTCATTAGTGTTTGGGGTAGAAGCAGTGATTCCAACTGAAATGGTGATACCTACAGCTAGATCAAGTCTACAAAATCCTAACTCGAATCTTGAAGCCTTATGCCAAGAGTTGGATACTGTTGATGAGACAAGAGATGCAGCAAAACTAAGGATGGCAGCATACCAGCAGAGGATAGCTAAGTCTTACAACAGAAATATAAGGACAAGAAGATTCCAAGTTGGGGATTGGGTATTGAGAAAGGCATTTCAGAATACAACTAATCCTTCCGATGGAAAACTAGCCCCAAAATGGGAAGGACCGTATGAGATAGAATCAGAGTCCGGAAAGGGAGCATATAGGCTCAAGATAATGGAGGGGGATATGCTACCAAGATTGTGGAATGCCATACACCTCAAGGCTTATTACAAGTGAGTTTGGAATTTAAATTCTAACTCAGGATGGTATGAACCCTACCTTATCTAAATTTATTTAATTTATTTAGTTTATTATTCTTTTTTGAAACCTTGTACTGACTTAAGCATCGGAGGGGTGTTAGCTGAGCTAACACCCACTCTCACCTTAGTTTGAAGGTGTTTTGTAGGGATACATTTTAGGATGATACTTCAAGATATTTACTCAAGATAAATCGGAAGACTAGAGGATTTGCCCCCTCTCTCACGTTTAAGGGTATTACATCCCTTCTAAGGTTTAAAGGTATTCACCTTTCTCCTGAATTGAGTTTAAACCCTCCGCCTGGAGCGCACGTTATCCAGATATAGTTCAAGATGGCGGGACCAGTTCATGTAACAGTGACTGACAATTTCGTTATTATTGGCTATATCCTGGATCCTTACGGTATATGAGGACTGATCACCCTCTCTCACGCGAAGAGTGTTATGGGTGAAATTCTGAGCCCATATCCTGGGCAATATCTTAAGTTATATCTTAGTTTCATGATATATGTTCATGCTCGGGATACTCATTCAGGATATTGGTAACATCCTGGATGATATCCTGAGGATCACTAACGAATTATGTACAGGAATATGAGTCCAAGGTTCCAACGTTCATGAGGACCTCTTCTCCTGAAGACTCGCTCTAAGTTGTTCAAAGAAGGATGTTGAACCCGCTTTACCTGGTCTCCAACGGCTACTAAAGAATATTCGAAGGCATCCCATACTTATAGGAGATTTTGTTTTCGTTTACTAGCTATAAATAGGTGGATAAATCAGATCGAATAGGACACAACAACACTCACTGCTTTCTAACACTTTTCTCTCTCGCAACTTTCACTCTCACAAAAAGTATTGTAACACTTAGCGATCTGATCAATATCCTGCACTGTATCCTGACGTTTAAAGCAATAAGAAGAACAAGGCAGCTGCGATTGTCAGCTCCCGAGGTTTTGTGCCGGCGATCCAGATTGATCAAGGGCTTTCCTCATATATCTCGTGTCACCCCCTTTACTTTTTGCTCATAGTTTGATCGTAGATACAGCTCAATATCCTGAGCCGTATCCTGGAAACTGTTTTTGCAAACAACTTAATCAGCATATTTTCAACACACTTTCTTAGCACACTACCTCACTTAACTAATTTGATCACTTAATTGCTTCGGTAATTTTTGACCAAAACAATTCGGCGCCCACCGTGGGGCCAGTGGTGCTATCATTACTAAAAACTTTTGCGAAATCGTTACTTGGTTTTCTATTCTCAAAACTTTTTGCCACACTATTTACAATGGCCTCAAGATCAAACATGAGTTCCTCCACCGTGTCTGCTACAACCTCTGCTACCATTGGTTCAACGCTTCCACCACCTCCTCCAAGGATGCAAGCTTCTTCACAACCTCCGGATATTATCCCTACTCGGAACACTCAGGGATCTGGTCCTGTTCTGCCTTCTAATGACGAAATTCAAACCTTGTTTGGTAGTGTACAGGAACAGATGAGGCAACAGCAAGAAACCAACCAAATGCTAATGAGAGAAATACAACTCATGAAATCTAGCTCAAGCAGGCCCGCTGAGGATAATGTCACTCCTTTACTGCCCAGAGCCTTGAACTTCAGTTCGGCCGTATACACTGAGGATAACAGGGGAAATATTGTGCCTAGCCATCCTCAGAATCATACTCCTGAAATACCATCCTCGGTCAGGATGTCAACTGTGAGGAGCTCAGGATATGCTTCAGGATATGGCCAGAATCCTCAGACTGGTAACGTGTCAAATAATAATATTCTTGCTACTAACAATAGTGGATCTTTGCAGGATGCAGGTATGACGTCAACATTTACTAGGGAGCTTCAGAAATTGAAGGACATGATATCCAATGTACCTGGAGTGGTCCAGCCAATTCCGGAGGTGTCCCATGACAGCCACAAGATATCTCGCTTTACATATCCTATCTGTGATGCTGAAATCCCGAAAAGATTTCAAACGCCCAACATGAAGTTCTATGATGGGACTACGGATCCTGAAGAGCATATTGCCCAGTATAGGGAAAGAATGGAGATTAACCCTATCCCTCCGGAGCTCAAGGAAGCATGCCTATGCAAGGGTTTTGGTTCTACCTTAACAGGATCGGCCTTGAAATGGCTCTTAAATGTTCCTCCTCATTCGATTACATCATTTGCTCACCTAGTGAATTTATTTAATAGACAATTTTCTTGTAGTCGAAGTTTTGAAAAACTTATAAGTGATCTCTACAGCATAACTCAAGGACCTCAGGAACCCTTAAGAGATTATGTGAACAAGTTTAGCCGAGAATCCTTAGATATTCCACATCTTGATGTTGCAACAGCTATGCAGGCTTCGTAATGTGATTTAGAAATACGAGTTTTGCGTTTGTTCTAAACTTTGTTTGTTTTTGCAAAACGTGCATGTCTTTCCACCCCGAAAACATTTACAAAAATTGTAAAACAGTAAAAAGTGGGGTTATGAACTCACCTGAATATTCCTGTGCAAAGCTAGCTAATTTACGACTTCGTGATGTCGTTTCCAAGAGTTGACTTGCTAGCGTGCATTCTACAATATTCCTAACACGGAATATCTAATAAGTTTCTAAATAAACGCAGTATCTAAACTACGTGTCAACGAGCTCTACCGAATCGTTAATCGAACGATTCAACGATAAGTTGTTAACTTAATAGAAACGATTAAGTTATACGAGTTAAGTCTCGTTTAGTGTCATTAGCAATTTAATAAGTCTTGAAAAAGAGACTTAGTTTCCGAGAGACTTAAAATGAATAAATATTTATATAAAAATATAAATATATCGTCGTAAGTGTGTTAGCCGTCTCGAGTAGTCGTACGTGTACAAAAAGATTATTTGTATGAAAATATCATATAACCAACTCGTATTATATATCGCGTTTCGTATGATCTTTGTCAAAATATACGTATGTGCCGTTTAGGCGTATAAAATAAATATGAAAAGTTGTATTTATTTTATAAAAGAATCGTCGAGTTGCTTTTGAAAGTAAATACGATCTATATTTATTTTCATATAGAGAAGTCGTCTTGTTTGTCGTTTGAAAAATAAATATAATCTATATTTATTTTTATGAAATGATTTCGTTTTGTTCGACATTTGAAATAAATATATAAATTATATTTATTTTAGTAAAAGAATCGTCGAAAATGACATCCAAATCGTCGTTGTCGTGATGTTGTAAAGTGTTATCCGAAATGTTATACACTTGTATTTTACTTTATAAAAATCATTTGCAGTCGATCGGTTATGCTTCGTTTTATCATAAAACGTAATTATTTTACGGATTTTCTCGAAAAACGGGCAGAGTTTCTTCTATTTTTGGATGCCCCGACAACACAAGTTGTCGTTTTATTTTCAAAAATTCAACACAATTTAATCAAGATTCAACTATGTGCAAACTTGTCAAATATATAACGAATGTAATTTATAATTAGTCGGTTTCGAGAGCTCGTTATCACGTGATACGTTAAAAGTATAAAACACAAAATAGTAACGCCGTTAAAATCTTTACCACTCTACGTGTCGAAACGTTAACCGAGCTGACCGGCTGACCGAGTCAACCGGGTTGACCGAGTTGACTCGCTGAGTTGACTGGGTTGACTCAGTTTGACTGAGTCGACCCGATCCGTTTCATAAGCTGCTTCGAACCGTCCGACCCGAACCGCCTGACCCGAACTGTCTGAGTTGACTGAGTTGACTCGGTTTGACCGAGTCAAACCGAGTTGAACCATCCTTTGACCAAAACTTAGCTGAAACAAGACCCGATTAAAACCCGAAGGACCCAAAACAAAACAGTAGCAAACTGTTACCCCCACCACCACCGTGTCTCGCCGGAAACGATGATCGGAACTGGTCCGATCGGAAAAGAAAACAGGGAGAGAGCGAGTAGAAAAAGGGGGGGGGGGGGTAATTACCGGGAATCTGTCGGGTAATGACAAGAACCGCCGGTCCGAGTTACAGACCGCCGGGCCGAGATACGAACTACCGGTCCGAGAGACAATTCGTCGGACTGAGACGCTGATTACCGTTGCCGTCGCTCGCCACCACCACCGGTTCTCTCTCTCTCTCTCTTCTCCGTCTTGCCGTCACGCCGCCGCACGGCGACGACTCTCCGCCGTCGGTACTTCTTTACACGGGGGGGGGGGGGGGGAAGAGGTGTGTAGGATGTATGTGTTTGAGTGATTGCTTTGTTTGAGAAGATGAAGTGTGATATGTATTTTCAGTATATAGATCGAGAGGGAGAGTCACATATTATGTCTGTGGCTTCAACTTTGAATGGGTATAAGGTTTCTAGAGAGAGAGAGCAGAGTGTAGAGTGTTTTCGTGTGTGTAGAGAGATGAGAGTAATTTGTGGGTTTGTTGTGTGGGTATGCAGACAAATGAGGGGTCTCTTTAAATAGAGATTTGAGGATTAATGTTCTTTTGTGTATTTATAATACCTTCAGGTCAAATGCTATTTCCACTGGAAGAAGATCTCTATTAATTGTGTAGATCTTTTGCTTAGATCTTGTAGAGATTTTACATGATTTTATAAGATCTTGTAAGGTAAAGATCTATTATATTATGTGTAGGTTTAGGCTTGTGTGTCTTGTGCTTGGGTCCGGGGCCCACAAGCTCAATCTCATGTGTAAGTGGCCCGTAATTCCTACGAGACCCGTTGTCAAATCCTGAACTCCGTCAAAAACAAAAATAGGGTCGGTAGTCGTTGTTTGCACGCCCGTTCGTCGATCACGGTAATAATCGCGAAAAAAAATTGTATCGTTGCCGTCTTTAATCCGTTTTTCAATCCGGTTTCGACTGTAGTCACTAAAGTTTAACTACAAAACTAAAATATATCGTAAAAATTTAATATTTGTCAGCGTTGACAGTATCCTGTTCGGTTTCAATCCGTTGCCGTTTAACGTTTCACGGGTTTCTCTGTAAACCGCCGTTCGCGCACTGTAAAGACGGATAGACGTTCCCAGGCACTCCAAAGGCCTAATTAAGTTAATTCGCGCTGTAAACACTAATTATTATCGCGTTAATTACTTGTTAATCACGTAATTAAGAGTCGTAAATCACGGGTTGTCACATTCTCCCCCTGTTACAGAAATTTCGTCCTCGAAATTTAGACTATGTTATCTCCTCAGAATTGTGTTATTCGCAGGTAAGTCCGAATGATAACAAAGTGAATGACCGCGTAATCGAAACCAGACTTATTCGAATCATGTGAATTCAAGGGCATTCCTACACAATAGGAATCCCAACAGTTTAAAAGAAATGTGTCTCAATAATTGATGTTAAAGGAAACGAGACGTATAGGTACAGTCACTAATGTGACTAAGTTAACAGGGATCCAACAGGAACTTCGACCAATCGAATTCCATAAGAACGTTCACAATAAGTAACTGAGTTCTAGAAGCAATAACATCCACTGGATGAACTTAGAATCAACAATCTCAAATGTAATAGTTTGCATGAAACGTTCGATCGTGATCAGCGCAAGCTGCAAGTCATACCGACGCCACAAGGTGTCGCAATGAATGAAACCATTTAATAATAGAGGTGATCGAACAAGTATCACCTGTGTTTTGCATAAAACGCTCAATCATAATTAGCACAAGCTACAAGTTTGTACTGACACCACAAGGTGTCGTAATGATTCAAATGATTCAATAATAGCGGTGATCAAACAAATTCACCGTGTTTGAAGTCAAATGAAAGCGCAATAAAGTGAATCTTGAAAGTTTGTTTTAAATGACATCACAGGATTTTCAATTGAAAATGGAACATCAATGAAACAATGTTTTCGATCGAAGGTGAAGAAACAATGGATGTCGCAAAGCATTCGATCGATGTTGAAAGAACCGTTATGAGGTACACCGGAATATGAAATGAATTTGTGTACCATTGTCTTAACACACAATTGTGTATAGACTGTTGTAATGTGATAATTCAAAGCGGATTTAATCTGAATCAATAAATGAATAATTAAATCCGTGCATAAGGAACGTAAACGAGTTTAGCGCAAGGTTCAAATAAGTGAAAACACCACCACAAGGTGTCGAAATTAACAATTTAATGGAGTCGAATACCAAACAAGTTTACCACGACTCGGAACAAATGAAGTGTTCGTAAAAAAATTTATTTGAATATGATGCTCCCAATACATCATATGGTGTCTCGAATCGAATAAGTGTAATGAGCAAGTTCAAACAATTGAACTTGGTTTTAGCGTAATCCGACAATAAGTATATGTATCGACAAGAAAACTTTCGGCATGGTTATAACGAAAAACCATGTATGTAACTTGCAAAGAAATGATCGTAATACAATGACCATTAAGAGGAGTAGAGATACGAAAATCTACTCAGTAAGTGTGAAATTCGAAATTTCAATAAAAGAAATTTGAGGACCTTACCTGGGGTTTCGTGTGACGACCAATTGTCAGGTGACATTACCATGGAATGTCGAACATAGCGTACTCGTCATTAGTTAGGTAGGGGAGGGGGAAATGCGGAGACATTCGTCTTCTCCCTCCCTGGCGTGATTCGTGTCGTTGCAGGAACGCGTGACAAGTTGTCATTTCCTGATCGTTAGTTCCCCTGCTGACAGGAATCGAGCGTCGTCGTTAAATTGCGTCATCGTTCCTTCTCAAAGGCCTCGCCTCAATAAGCGTGCGTGTCGTACTTCAACCTCCGTTGACGTATAGCTTAAGTTTCACGTATACCTGTGCACTAGCGTTGTGTGCCGCGTAGAAGGTGATGTACTTCGACATCCGTTGACGTAAAGTTCGAGTTTCATGTATTCTCGTGCACTAACGTTTCGTTATGCGTAGGCTGCCTGCTCGGGGAGTTAAAATATTATAGGCAATATAGTGTGTGCCCGAGTTAATATTCGTGGTTCCTACGTGATGACCTTTAATACACGCACATGCACAATTAATCAATCATGTAATCAGATAAGCATGTTGGTCACCAATAAACGATCAAGTAATCTCCCCTAGTCCCACTAGTCTATCCTCCCAGCCTCTCAGACTGACTTCCTTTCCGAAGGTCTTAAATGCATGTTTCCTAAACTCTCAGAGTGTTGGGTACTGTATGTAATCGTTTCGTGTACCGTGTGTAAAACATCACAATAGCGTATGTTTGAAAACAAAATTTTGACTGTTTGTTTTTCGGCAACGGTTGGAGACCATATTCGAGTACTAGGCGTTCTGTAGGTATTTAACGTCTTAATCGTCTAAGTTCCCAGAGGAAAGTGAGGTTAGAGGCTAGGTATCGCAACAGAAACCTAATTCGCTGTAACCTATAGCTCTGATACCAATCTGTCACACCCCGAAATTTATCAGAGCTGGCGTGACTGGACTGGTATCGTCATTACACAGCGGAAGCAAATAAGCTAAGGTTCTGTTTGTTTTTTCCTAGAAGTACTTCAGAACCTCTTATGTCTGCGCCGCGCAGACCACGCGCAGACATAAGGGTCTGCAGCTTGTTTGTTTTTTAGAGGAGGTTAGGTCTTCAAACCTCTTCCCCACCTCTGCGTCGTGCAGACTTGGCTTGAGGTCTTCAAACCTCTTCTCAGACTTTCTCTCTTATTCCCTTTCTTCTCCAGCGAACAAAACCACCATCTATCCTAACCATCCTTCCACTTCCGGCCGACCATTCCTTCTCTAAAATCCTATTCCACCATTCTACCTCTGGACGCTCGACCCCGACCCACCTCTCCGTTACACTCCGGCCGAGCACCATAACCACCGCCCCACCACGGCAGAGTGCAGACCACCCACCATCTCCGATTATTCATCTCCCATCTCCTTCTTCATCCCCAAACGACCGCCATACACCATTTAACCAACCCCTACCCACTGCCGATCACCGTGACCCTGTAATTGACCATTATACTCACCTCCGACGAACACCATACTCACCGCTGACGGCCGGTGACCACCGAGCGCTGCCCAGAGCCAGTTAAACAGCGGTTGTTCTTAATTTTCTTCTAATTTCGAGCTTAAATCGTGATACAGGTACGAAATCTTATCAACCACAAACTTAGGGTTTCAGTGGAGGTGGTTGTTTTTTGGCTGAAGTGGTGGTGCTTGGCTTCGTGGTGGCGGTGGTGCTTGGTGGTTGCGACGGGGTGGGTGGGGAGGCAGAGAGAAGATGGTGGTGGTGAGTGTTAGGTGGCGGTGGTGGTTGCGACGGGGTGGTGGTGGTTGCGACATGGTGGGTGGTGGCTGAAGTGGTGGTGGTTGCGGTGGTGGTGGTGGTGCTATGGGTGGTGGTGGTGGTGCTATGGCAGATTGTAGAGAGAGAGTAGAGAGAGAGAGTTGAGGCAGAGAGGAGAAAGAAATGGCAGATTGTGTGTGTTAAGAGTTTTTGTAGAAGAAAGAAAAACAAACCCTCTTTTCCTTGCAGACTGCAGACATTTGGTCCATCTCTTCTCTTGCAGATGCCTGCAGATGTGGTCCGCAGACTGCAGACCTTTTCCCGCAGAAAAAACAAACAGCACCTAAGTCTTTCTAGGAATTGAACGCCCGCTAAGTACTCGAGTCTCCAATGGTTCTCCTATTCCAACCGTGCCTTGTCTTAGGACTGTAACCTGAGAAAGAAACATGCGAAAAATCAACATAAAGTTGAGCGAGTTCATAGTTTGTTTGTAAAAGATTTGAAATAAATCTTTTGAGTTGTGAAAGGTTTGAGATAAATCCTTTGAGTTGTGAAAGATTTGGAATAAATCTTTGGAATAACCGGTTTTTGAAGTAGTATTGAGAAAATGAATTTAAAAACCATTTTCTTGCAAAGTTATATGGAAACGTTGTGTTTGTAACACGTTATGTTCATAAAACCATGTTTTTGTAATGTTCGTAAAATCATCAATGCCCACCCTGACTTTGACCCGCATAATCTTATGCCTTAAATTTTTGTATAAAACATGGTATTTAATTTGTATGAACAAGTATGTTTCGTAAGTGTAAAATCCCTGGTATGTAGCAAATAAGGGAATTGAGATCACCAATGGTTTGCAAGGCCACTGATATATGTGAAGTGCAAATAGGGAGACTCAAACCTAACAGATTTCGCCACGGCATTAGTATGTGGACAAAGTCACCCCAAGACCGTTTCTAGTTTGGCCTGGGGCTGGGCTCGCTACACCCAGATAGATCTACCGCTCCTGTCCCTCGGTCCTGCCATGAGGACTAATGGCCTCATGTTGCTCCTACCCACTCACATGATCTAAGTAGTAAACCTCCTTACGCTAACCATACCATGTATAAAAATGTCTGTAATCATTGTACATGTACTTTACCCCAGTCTCTAAGACTGATCCTCCCCAGCCACTAAGGCTGATCCTCCCCAGCCACAAAGGTTGGCTCCTCATTCTCTATATATTATCACCAATTGATCCATCCTTAGTCATGAAAAATCATTCACATTTTGATAATACTCATTTGTTTTGTAAAAACCGGTATGTTTAGTATAACCTTTCGTAAATCATTTGCGTTCCTCAAAATCCCTTCGTAATGTGATTTAGAAATACGAGTTTTGCGTTTGTTCTAAACTTTGTTTGTTTTTGCAAAACGTGCATGTCTTTCCACCCCGAAAACATTTACAAAAATTGTAAAACAGTAAAAAGTGGGGTTATGAACTCACCTGAATATTCCTGTGCAAAGCTAGCTAATTTACGACTTCGTGATGTCGTTTCCAAGAGTTGACTTGCTAGCGTGCATTCTACAATATTCCTAACACGGAATATCTAATAAGTTTCTAAATAAACGCAGTATCTAAACTACGTGTCAACGAGCTCTACCGAATCGTTAATCGAACGATTCAACGATAAGTTGTTAACTTAATAGAAACGATTAAGTTATACGAGTTAAGTCTCGTTTAGTGTCATTAGCAATTTAATAAGTCTTGAAAAAGAGACTTAGTTTCCGAGAGACTTAAAATGAATAAATATTTATATAAAAATATAAATATATCGTCGTAAGTGTGTTAGCCGTCTCGAGTAGTCGTACGTGTACAAAAAGATTATTTGTATGAAAATATCATATAACCAACTCGTATTATATATCGCGTTTCGTATGATCTTTGTCAAAATATACGTATGTGCCGTTTAGGCGTATAAAATAAATATGAAAAGTTGTATTTATTTTATAAAAGAATCGTCGAGTTGCTTTTGAAAGTAAATACGATCTATATTTATTTTCATATAGAGAAGTCGTCTTGTTTGTCGTTTGAAAAATAAATATAATCTATATTTATTTTTATGAAATGATTTCGTTTTGTTCGACATTTGAAATAAATATATAAATTATATTTATTTTAGTAAAAGAATCGTCGAAAATGACATCCAAATCGTCGTTGTCGTGATGTTGTAAAGTGTTATCCGAAATGTTATACACTTGTATTTTACTTTATAAAAATCATTTGCAGTCGATCGGTTATGCTTCGTTTTATCATAAAACGTAATTATTTTACGGATTTTCTCGAAAAACGGGCAGAGTTTCTTCTATTTTTGGATGCCCCGACAACACAAGTTGTCGTTTTATTTTCAAAAATTCAACACAATTTAATCAAGATTCAACTATGTGCAAACTTGTCAAATATATAACGAATGTAATTTATAATTAGTCGGTTTCGAGAGCTCGTTATCACGTGATACGTTAAAAGTATAAAACACAAAATAGTAACGCCGTTAAAATCTTTACCACTCTACGTGTCGAAACGTTAACCGAGCTGACCGGCTGACCGAGTCAACCGGGTTGACCGAGTTGACTCGCTGAGTTGACTGGGTTGACTCAGTTTGACTGAGTCGACCCGATCCGTTTCATAAGCTGCTTCGAACCGTCCGACCCGAACCGCCTGACCCGAACTGTCTGAGTTGACTGAGTTGACTCGGTTTGACCGAGTCAAACCGAGTTGAACCATCCTTTGACCAAAACTTAGCTGAAACAAGACCCGATTAAAACCCGAAGGACCCAAAACAAAACAGTAGCAAACTGTTACCCCCACCACCACCGTGTCTCGCCGGAAACGATGATCGGAACTGGTCCGATCGGAAAAGAAAACAGGGAGAGAGCGAGTAGAAAAAGGGGGGGGGGTAATTACCGGGAATCTGTCGGGTAATGACAAGAACCGCCGGTCCGAGTTACAGACCGCCGGGCCGAGATACGAACTACCGGTCCGAGAGACAATTCGTCGGACTGAGACGCTGATTACCGTTGCCGTCGCTCGCCACCACCACCGGTTCTCTCTCTCTCTCTCTTCTCCGTCTTGCCGTCACGCCGCCGCACGGCGACGACTCTCCGCCGTCGGTACTTCTTTACACGGGGGGGGGGGGGGGGGGAAGAGGTGTGTAGGATGTATGTGTTTGAGTGATTGCTTTGTTTGAGAAGATGAAGTGTGATATGTATTTTCAGTATATAGATCGAGAGGGAGAGTCACATATTATGTCTGTGGCTTCAACTTTGAATGGGTATAAGGTTTCTAGAGAGAGAGAGCAGAGTGTAGAGTGTTTTCGTGTGTGTAGAGAGATGAGAGTAATTTGTGGGTTTGTTGTGTGGGTATGCAGACAAATGAGGGGTCTCTTTAAATAGAGATTTGAGGATTAATGTTCTTTTGTGTATTTATAATACCTTCAGGTCAAATGCTATTTCCACTGGAAGAAGATCTCTATTAATTGTGTAGATCTTTTGCTTAGATCTTGTAGAGATTTTACATGATTTTATAAGATCTTGTAAGGTAAAGATCTATTATATTATGTGTAGGTTTAGGCTTGTGTGTCTTGTGCTTGGGTCCGGGGCCCACAAGCTCAATCTCATGTGTAAGTGGCCCGTAATTCCTACGAGACCCGTTGTCAAATCCTGAACTCCGTCAAAAACAAAAATAGGGTCGGTAGTCGTTGTTTGCACGCCCGTTCGTCGATCACGGTAATAATCGCGAAAAAAAATTGTATCGTTGCCGTCTTTAATCCGTTTTTCAATCTGGTTTCGACTGTAGTCACTAAAGTTTAACTACAAAACTAAAATATATCGTAAAAATTTAATATTTTTCAGCGTTGACAGTATCCTGTTCGGTTTCAATCCGTTGCCGTTTAACGTTTCACGGGTTTCTCTGTAAACCACCGTTCGCGCACTGTAAAGACGGATAGACGTTCCCAGGCACTCCAAAGGCCTAATTAAGTTAATTCGCGCTGTAAACACTAATTATTATCGCGTTAATTACTTGTTAATCACGTAATTAAGAGTCGTAAATCACGGGTTGTCACAGAAGCTAGCCGCCACCCATGTTAAGCACGAACAGGCCATGATCTCTTTCGTGGGGAAATCAAAAACTCTGTTGTTGTCTCCCTTCTGCAAGCCCGGATCAAGATGGCCTACGAGGCCAGGGAGACAGGCTTGGAGTGCCCAACCTGGCCAGTTGACTCCTGGGTAGCAAAGCTCAAGGATCTTGGAGGCAATGCTATGCCATATCCTGCCAAAGCTGGAACTGAGGAGCCTTCGAAGGCAACAGAGGTGGTGGTCGAGGCTGGAGAGAAGACAGATGCTGGACATGATGCTGCTCAGGATGCTGGTGCTGAGGAGGCGAAGAAGGTTGGTGAAGATGCTGCTTTGTGAGAGCATCAAGGTGGGCAATGATGGATATTGTTGCTTAGGCCGGAGCCCACTTTTGTAGATTTGAATGGTCTATAACCCCAAAACAATTTACTTTTCCTGCACTTGAACAATTTATATTTCCTACATGCTTTTGAACAATCAACAGTTGAAGGTGGAGGGATCCTATGTTTTCAGGACGAAGCCTTCAACTGTTTATGTAAATATGCTTTAAAACTAGTTGTACTTTTGGTGGATGGGTCTTGTTTTGAGATGAAGCCAAGAGTACAACCTTTTGGATCGTTAATAATAAACTAACCTTTTAGCCTTATCTGTTGTTATTATGTTTTCATTTTGAGAATTATGTTCTAAATATTCTGACCAAATATCTTGGTCAGGATACTGATATTATGCTCAACACTTTTGTCACTTTTATTCAAAAATGTTTGACTAGAACTTTGTTAAATATGACCTTATAGAAAATTTAGATCATTTAGATAAGGCTTTTAAGACTTGAAAATATGAAATCATACCAGAAACACTTAGGCCATAATTTTCAACTTCAACCTTTGAATCCCTTGCAGTGTCCCCAGCATGGATGTCCCCTGTCTGTGCATGATATTGCATAAGTGCATAACATACTTGAATATTTTTTCACTTAGTGATTAAACTTCATAGCTTTTTACCCACAAAAGAATGTGTGTAATCATAGTTTGTTTGGAACTTGTCCAAGAACTTTTGTTTTACTGGGGATAAACCCTTAGCGTCCTAGGGATAAACCCTTAGTATCCTGGGGATAAATCCTTAGTGTATAAACAACAAGACTTAGAAAGGTGAAAACCTTTAAACCTTAGAGAGTATGAAAATACCCTTTCATGAGAGAGGGTGATCAATCCTCATATACCTTAAGGATCCAGGATATAGCCAATAATAACGAAATTGCCAGCCACTGTTACATGAACTGGTCCCGCTATATTGAACTATTCCTGGATAACTTGAGCTCCAGGCGAGGTGTTTAAACCCAATTCGAGAGAAAGGTGAATACCATTAAACCTTTGAAGGGATACGAATCCCTTAAATGTGAGAGAGGGGGCTAATCCTCTAATCTTTCGATTCATCTTGAGTGTATATCCTGGAGTAATATGCTAAAGCGTATCCTACAAAACACCTTTAAACTAAGGTGGGTGTTAGCTTGGCTAACACCCCTACGATGCTTAAGTCAGTATTGGGTTTCAAAGAATAATAAATTAAATTAAATATATTTAGAAGAGATAGAATTCATACCATCTTGAGTTAGAAATTAAATTCTAAACTCACTTGAGATAAGCTTTAAGATGTATAGCATTCCATGATCTTGGCAACATATCCCCTTCCATGGTCTTGAGTCGGTATGCTCCTTTTCCAGATTCTGATTCAACTTCATAAGGTCCTTCCCATTTTGGGGCTAGCTTCCCATTAGCAGGATTGGTTGTATTTTGAAAAGCTTTCCTTAACACCCAATCTCCAACTTGAAATCTCCTAGTCCTTAAATTCTTGTTATATGACTTGGATATCCTCTGCTGATATGTTGCCATCCTCAGCTTTGCTACATCTCTAGTTTCATCAACAGTATCCAGCTCTTGACATAAGACTTCAGGATTTGATTCAGGATCCCTTAAGCTTGATCTAGCTGTAGGTATCACCATTTCTGTCGGGATCACTGCTTCTGCCCCAAACACCAAAGAAAATGGGGTTTGCCCAGTAGCATTCTTCACAGTAGTTCGATCAGCCCATAGGATAAATGGTAGTTATTCTGCCCATCTTCCTTTTTTAGCACCTAACCTCTTCTTTAAGTTGTTGACAATTATCTTGTTTGAGGATTTTGCCTGTCCATTTTCTTGAGGATGCACTGGAGTTGATGTGATCATCTTGATTCCCCAACTTTTTTCAAAAATCAGTAGTTCTTTTGCTGATGAAATGGGATCCATTATCACAAATTATTTCGGCCAGTACCCCAAATCTTGTCAGGATATTCCTCTTTATGAAGGCTACCACTTCTTGATCTCTAACCTGGACAAAGGCTTCTGCTTCAACCCATTTGGAAAAATAGTCTGTCATTGCCAACAAGAAAACCTTTCCTCCCTGAGCCTTTGGGAGTTTCCCCACTATGTCCATACCCCACTTCATAAATGGCCAAGTGGATACAATAGGATACAATGGCTTAGCAGGCTGATCCAGTATATTGTTGTGTCTCTGACATGCATCACACTTTCCAGCATACTCTGCAGCATCCTTTCTCATAGTCGGCCAGTAGTATCCTGTTCTTAACACCTTCGAGAACAAAGACCTTCCCCCAGTATGGTTGCCACAGTCTCCTTCGTGTATATCCTGAAGTACCTCCTTGGTTTCAGGATCTTCCAAGCACCTTAGGTACGGACCTGCAAGGGATTTCTTATACAAAATATTATTTATACACTACAAAATATTATTTATACACTACAAAAAAAGTCCATTTAGTGGCACACACTTCTAATGGAATTTAGCTTTTGTGCCACTAATTTTGGCTTTAGTGGCAGTTTGTGTATGCCATATTTAATTAGCACATAATTTTAGTGACATTTAGTCCTTATGCCACTATTTCAAACTTTTAATTTCAAAATTTTAATGGCACTTTACATATGCCATTGAAATTCTCTATGATTTTTAATGGTATTTTACATATGCCACTATTTTCAAATATTTCTAAAATCTACTATTTTATCTACCCTTGAAATAGCTTAATAAAATTTATTAACTTCTTTTCCCTATCCTAGTTTTCCCTCTTTACATCCTTCGGGATATCTCCTTCTCCCTCCAAAATCACGTTTCACCAAAATCCTAATATATAATAGTAAAATGGGATACCTTCATTCTGAAAGCCTTAGGATTTTCATCCTTCGGGATATCTCCTTCTTCAAGATATTTTACAATTGGAGCCATCGAGGATTCGGGATTTTCTCAGGATATTCATCACTAGGATCCTGGATACTTGCTACCTCCTTATCTTGAGATTTGAAGTGTTCCTTCGCAGGATACAGGATATGTAGTATTGGTATCTAAGTTCCTTCCGGTATCCTGACTGTAGATCCTAAATTTACCAGAGCATTTGCCTTAGCATTTTCCTCTCTTGGTACCTGTTCAAGTGTAAAAACTTCGAAATATCCTGCTAATTTTTTAACAATTTCAAGATATTCGACTAACCTTTCACCTTTGACTGCATAAGATCCATTGAAATGGTTAGTGATCAACAAGGAATCAACATATACTTGTAAACATTTAATATTCATATTCTTAGCCAATTCTAATCATGCTATCAGAGCTTCATACTCAGCTTCATTATTAGTAGCAGGAAATTCACATCTAATAGCATGGGGTAATATGTCCCCCTGTGGCGATTTTAGTAGTATCCCTAATCCTACACCTCTTATGTTAGATGCACCATCAGTATATAATATCCAAAATTCTAAACTTTCACCTAGTTGTTGTACTTCTAGGTCAGCTTCATCTTGAATATCACTACTAAAATCAGCCACAAAGTCAGCTAAAGCCTGAGACTTTATAACATTCCTAGGTTCATATACCAAATCATATACACTTAGCTTTACCGACCACTTAGCCATCCTATAAGACATTTCAGGTTTCCTAAGCACATTTTTAATAGGATAATTAGTTTTTATATGAATCCTATGCGTTTCAAAATAATGTCTAAGCTTAGTTGATGCCATAACTAGAGCGAATATTAACTTTTCTAAGTGTGAGTATCTAGTTTCAGCATCTAACTAACTTTTACTGACATAATAAACAGGATACTGCTGACCTTCATGATCCTTTACCAGAACAACACATACTGCATTCCCTGATACTGCAAGATACAGGGATAAGGGTTCACCATCCTCGGGCTTCATCAGCAAAGGTGCACTTGAAACATACTGCTTTAATTCTCGTAGGGCAACTTCGTGTTTTTCTCCCCGTTCAAACATTTTGTTTTTCTTCAGGATATCTAGAATTCCTTGCATTTCTCTGAGGATCTTGATTTGAACCTGTTCAACGCCGCTACTCGTCCTGTCAACCTTTGTACATCTTTCATGTTAGATGGTGATTTGAGATCCAGGATAGCTTTAATCTGTTCCGGACTTGCTTCTATTCCCCTCTTGGTCACCATATATCCTAAAAATTTTCCTGCCCCCACTCCGAAATGGCACTTAACAGGATTCAACTTCATATTGTATTGGTCCAGGATGTTGAAGGCACATTCAAGATCCTGGAGATGATCCTCTGCCTTCTTGGATTTCACCACCATGTCATCAATATACACCTCCATTGTGTCCCCCATTTTGTCTTTAAACATCATATTCACTAGTCTCTAATATGTTGCACCTGCATTTTTCAAACCAAAAGGCATGGCAGTATAACAGTATATACCTGTGGGTGTCATGAAAGTTGTGTCTTCCTGATCAGATGGTTCCATCTGGATTTGCTGGAATCCTGAGGATGCATCTATAAAGGTCAGCATTTCATGACCGGTGGTTGCATCTACCATTGAATCTATATGAGTCAACCGGAACGGGTCTTTAGGACAAGCTTTATTGAGGTCTGTGTAGTCACAAACTCTCCATTTCCCATTTTTCTTTTGAACCACCACCACGTTTGCTAGCCACTTGGGGAATTTGAATTCCCTAATCATCTTGGACTTCAATAATCTTTCAACCTCTTCTTGTATGATTGCATTTCTTTCAGGAGCAAATTTCCTTCTCTTTTGCTGAACGGGCTTGAAAGACCTGTCAATTCCAAGCTTGTGAGTTATAATATCTTTTGAAATACCTGTCATGTCTTCGTGTTTCCATGCGAACGTGGACATCCTACATTTTAGAAAATTAGTAAGCTGATTCTCAATATCCTGAGGGATATTAGCCCCTACAAGCACTGAGATATCTAGATTATCCTGATCCAGGACAACTTTCTTAACATCCGGCTCCGAAGCTTCCACGATATCCTGGGCTTGTATCTTTAATTGCTATCCTGCTTTGGACTTTGTTGAGGCTTTCATTGAAGAGGAATAACATTCCTTTGCCTCATGTTGATCGCTTTCCACTTTGACTACCCCCCAAGGAGTAGGGATCTTGATGCACTGATGATAGGTTGATGGCACAACTTTCATATCGTAAATTCACGGCCTGCCTAATATAATATTATAACAGGATAGTGAATCCATCACACAAAATCGTTGCATTGAGTTCACTCCTTCAACATATACAGGCAGTTTTATTTCTCCAATAGTGATCTTTGTCTCTCCACTGAACCCTACAAGCACAGTGGACTTTGAAGTGATCTCCATTTGGGGGATGTTCATTCTTTTCAGGGTTTCCAACTGGATGATGTTGACCGAGCTGCCGTTGTCCACCAGTATCCTGCGTACAAAGTGATTAGCAATATATAAAGTGATTACCAAACCATCATGATGAGGATCCTGAATATTATCCCGGTCATCACTGTCAAACGTTATCACTTTGTCAGTTGTAAGTGTTATCATCCTCGTCGGCTTGTCCCCTCTTTCTGCCTTAGCCTCCTTGGCATGTCTCTTTGCTGCAGAATAAGAGGTTCCGCATATATCGGATCCTCCGGATATGAAATTAATTATCTTGGCGTCTGGAGGAGGTAATGCTGCTCATTCAGGATCCTTCTCAGTATCCTGACCCTTATTTTTCTTTCTGCCCAGACGATCTTTCAAATATCCCTTGCTCAAAAGGTAGCTTATTTCCTTCCTCGGGGATATACAATCTTCCGTCACATGTCCAAAATCCTCATGGAAGGCACACCACTTGGATTTATCCTTCCAATTGGCCTTTTTCTGGTTCTTCCTTGGCTACCTTGCTTTATCTCCTAAACCCTGCATGGCATACATTAGTTCAGGTATATTAAAAGAAAAACAATATTCTGACAATTCGGGATATTCTTCGCCATCTTCATCCTCAACAGCATTCACTTTCTTGCTATCATTTTTGCCATACGGCCTAGAGCGGTATGGTTTATACTAGGACTCCGATTTCCTGTTTGTTGATTCGTATGTTGAGGATGCATTCATCCTCTCTTGCATTTTCTTGTCATCTTCAAGCCTGATATATCTCAGATCCCTGTTCCGAGCTTCATCCAGGTTCCTACAAGGATTCATCACAAGATCCTGGTAAAATTGGGAATCCTTTTGCAACCCTATCTTGAATGCTTGCACAGCCGTAGCAACGTCAAGATGTGGGATATCCAAGGATTCCCTGCTGAACTTGTTTACGTAATCCCTTAAGGATTCTTGAGGACCCTGAGTTATCCTGTAGAGGTCACTTGTTAGTTTTTCAAAGCTTCTACTGCAAGAAAACTGACTGTTAAACAAATTAACAAAATGAGCAAATGATGTAATTGAATGAGGTGGAACGTTTAAGAGCCATTTCAAGGCTGATCCTGTCAAAGTAGAGCCGAAGCCCTTGCAGAGGCATGCTTCCTTAAGTTTTGGTGGAATAGGGTTAATATCCATCCTCTCCCTATACTGAGCAATATGTTCCTCAGGATCCATGGTCCCGTCATAAAGCTTCATATTGGGAGTTTGGAATCTTTTTGGAATTTCAACAACACATATAGGATATGCGAACTGGGATATCCTATGACTGTCCTGGGATACTTCCGGTATAGGCTGCACTACCCCAAGTACACTGGATATCATATCCTACAGCTTCTGAAGCTCTCTGGAGAGTGCCGACGTCACACCTGTATCATGCGAAGATCCAAGATTGTTAGTAGCAAGAGTATTAACATTATTAGATAAGTTACCAGTTTAATGATTCTGGCCATATCCTGGAGCATATCCTGGGCCCCTTACAGTCGATATCCTGGCTGTTGAGGGTATCTCAGGAGTATGGCTCTGGGAATGGCTTGGTACAACATTTCCTTGATTATCAGTATACACTGCTGAACTAAAGTTCAGCGCTCTGGGCTGTAAGGGAGTGACAGTCTCCTCAGAAGGTCTCTTGGAGTTGGACTTGAAGAGCTGTATTTCCCTTAATATCATCTGATTGGTTTCCTGCTGTTGCTTCATCTGATCCTGTATACTACCAAACAAAGTTAGAATTTCATCGTTAGAGGCCATAATGGGAGTTCTCCCTCGGACACCAGATATGTGGACATTTTGAGCAGGAACAGTGTCTCTGGATATATGAGTTTCAACCCTCCTTGGAGGAGCTTGAGCCTATGAAGAAGCCTGCATCTGTGAAGGTGGTGGAAGCACCGAACCGGTTGTGGCAGAGGTTGTAGCAGGCATGGAAGAAGAGCTCATGTTTGATTTCGAAGCCATTGAAAATAATCGTGTAAAAAGTTTTTAAAACAAGAAGCCAAGTAGTGATTTTAACAAAGCTTTTAGTAGAAATAGCACCACTTGCCCCACGGTGGGAGCCAAATTGTTTTGGTCAAAAATTACCGAAGCAATTAAGTGATGTTTGTGAGGTAGTGTGCTAGCAAAGCTTGTGAAAAATATGTTGGTTTGTTCGTTTATAAAATCAGTTTCAGGATATAGCCTCAGGATGTGAAACTATACCAACAATCAAACAATGAGCTGAAAAAGTAAAACTGGACACAGGATGTACGAGGAAAGCCCTTGATCAATCTAGATCTCCGGCATAAAACCTCGGGAGCTGACAATCGCCGGCTGCCTTGTTCTTCTTATTGCTTGAATATTCAGGATACAGTGCAGGATATAGCTCAGATCGCCACTAAGTGTTACAAAGATTGCTAGTGTGGTGTGTTAGTGCATAAATGTAAGAAAGAATTGTACGAGTTTGAGAACTGTTGTGTAGTGTGTGACCTAGAGATTTGGCTATCCATTTATAGTTACAAATAACAAACAAACTATCCTAAAAACTTGGGATGCTCCGGAATATTCCTTTTGGAACGTTAGAGACCTAGTCTTCCTACTTCAACGTCCACTTCTCAACCAAACGGAGTGAGTCTTCAGGAGAATGAGTCCTTTTTAACGTTATGATCCTGCAACCATAACCTGTAAACGAATCGTTAGCAACCACCAGGATACTGCATCAGGATATTACCAATATCCTGGTCCGGTATCCTGATGATAAACAGCTATTATATATTCAAGATATAATTCAGGATATGGGCTCAGAATTCCTCCCATAACAGGTTCGCTCATGTTAATGTTCATTCGTTTATCTAATCGAATGAATTTTTTTGCTCATGTTCATTCATTTATTAAACGAACGAATGTAAGCAAACTTCTCGTGAAATGGTTCACGAACTGTTCGCTAAACGTTCGGTTCGTTTACGACCCTAATTTTGATTAAGGGTTTGAAACGACGTTTGAAAATTTTGATATATACATATATATGTAAATATATAATTTTTATTTTCTATGGGTTGATCACTTTGGTTATTCGGTTAGATTGACGGTTTTTGGTTTGGTTTATTTAATTTCAATTAATAGCAAAAACCAAACTTGAGGCTAATACTTTTGCTTAGAAATATATGAAATTAAGGTATAAAAACATGAAATAAAAGTATAAAAGTATGAAATGGAGATATGAAATATATGAACTAGTGGTATAAATGCTAGAAATATATGAAAATATGAATAATTCGTTTCGGTTCAGCTAATTTTGGTTAAATGAGAGTACAAAAAAATTGATAACCGGTTTTTGGTTAATTCAGTTTTCAGTTAATTCAGTTTTTTGTTGATTACAGCTCATTTTCTTCTGTTTCTGGTTTGGTTTAGGTTAATGATTTAGTTATTGCTCACCAATAACTGATTTTGGTTAATAACCAAGAAATGCGCGCGCGATGCGGCGGGAAACACAGATATTGCCTCAATGTGCATTGTTCGGTTGGTTAGATTACTATCCTTAATCGTAATCGAGGTCATTGATTAGTCTATTCTATTAACCAATTCGTTTTCAGTTAATCGGTTGGGTTTTGACTATTAGCCAATTCGTTTTCAGTTAATCAGTTTGGTTTATTCAATTAGATTGCCGGTTTTTGGTTTGATTTATTTAATTTCGGTTAATAGTCAAAACCAGCCAATGATGTCATGGTAACATGGTTGAGGCATCCTGGTTTTCCTCTTCACACCCAGGTTCGAGTCTCATCCATTGCACTTTGGGTGAGGGCACTGTTCTGGCTAGCGGTGTTTGTGGGGTTCTCATCTAGTTGAACGTCATGTCACTTTTTATGCCAGCGTGGGCCCTGTTGTAATGAACGACCGTCTAGACGTCGTGGGGACCGAGCTTCGAATGGGGAAATGCGATGAGTCGATGCAGATAGTTTTGTCGTTAAAAAATAGTCAAAACCAAACTTGGGCTAAAACTTTTGATTAGAAATACATGAAATTTAGGCGTAAATACATAAAATGGATATATAGATACATGAAATGGATGTATAAATACATAAAATGGGGGTACAAATATGAAATAAAAAACTGTAGATATAAAAGCTAGAAATATATGAAGATATGAATGGTTCGCTTCAGTTAATTTTGGTTAAATGAGGGTACAAAAAAATCGAATAACCGTTTTTTGGTTAATTGGGGTTTCGGTTACTCAATTTTCAGTTAATTCAGTTTTTGGTTGATTTTGGTTCGGTTTCGGTTAATGGTTCAGTTATTACTCACCCTTAGTCATTGTTAATCACGTAACATATCAGATTTTTTAATTAAAAAACTATAGCAATACTATACTCAAATTAAAGAGAATAAAATACTCATTTATATGGTGTAAATTTAAAAAAAAGAACATATAAAAATCCGGGGGGGGGGGGGGGGGAGGGAGGGAGGGGGTTTAGTTTTTTATAAGGGGATAAAGTGTAACTACTAACTAGTTGTCTATAATTTTGTAAAAGATGAGGGGAGTAAAGTGTAATCTAGCATTATGGGATAATGACTAAGTACGTTGGCTTTAATCACTTGTACACTAAAGCGTCATCTACTTGTACATTTTAATCCACACGTCAATACTGACCAAGACAACTAACGAAACGTTGACAAAAATGAGTAGGTCGTCATTGTACTGTCGGATTTTTTTAAAACGTTATAGTTATAAGATGTGACAAGAAAACGTGAAGAATTTTAAGTTTGTTATGGAGGGAGAAAATGGTAACTAATTACCCATTATTATGTTAAAACTCAAGGATATAAGTGTAATAAGATGGGGATAAAAATATAATTATTGTTTAAAAGACCAATTTACCCTCATTTTAGAGGTGTATTTATAAATTAAAATAGAAAAAGTTCCTATTTTTTGGATATTTTAAAATGTCTCTCCCTCATACATTATAATATAGTATAGATAGGTCCGTCTCGAGGGAAAGCCCTTTAAATGCCATTTTAGTCCCCTGTGGTTTGGGCCATTTTGCCAGTTTAGTCCAAAGGTTTCATTTTTAACCTGTGGGTCCAAAAAGGTTTCACAGTTGCCATTTTAGTCCATTGGGTTAACTTCATTCATTTTTTATGTTAACGAGAAGGCCAATTTGGTCATTTTGTATGTAATTCTGTTAACTAAAAGGGCAATTCAGCCATATAAAATTACCGAATTGGCCTTCTCGTTAACAGAAAAAACGGATGAAGTTAACCCAGTGGACTAAAATTGCAACTATGAAACATTTTTGGACCCACAGGTTAAAAATGAAACCTTTGGACTAAACTGGCAAAATGGCCCAAACCACAGGGACTAAAATGGCATTTAACTCTAAGTTTTATCCGAAAACAATTTTGAATTTGAGTTGTTATTTTAAAATGGGAAATTATATTTGAATATCTTTAATTAGAGAGCAGATTGAGATTTCACTGGAAATTTTATAACTTCAAGAGTTAACTTCCGTTTTGATCCCTGTTGTTTGGTCATTTTAACGGTTTGCCCCAATAGTTTAAAAAGTGCCATTTTCCTCCTTTATGTTTCGATTTTGTCACTAGTTTGCTCCACCTCTAAATCTATCCAAAATGATTGTTAACAAGAAGGGTATGTTCGTCTTTTTATAGACAAGGACTAATAAAGTAATTTATCTAATTAGAGAACCATATATGTAAATTATTTAAGTAATATTAACCTACCACTTTCTTTTTCCACTATTTTCAAAACAAGACCTCTCTATCTACTCCTTACCTTTTCCTCCACCAACAACAACCACCTCAAGTGGTTGCCACCATCACAAACAACATTGGCATCACAGAGAATAACAATCTCTTTAGCTTTCTTGATGATACCAAAATTTCTTTTAGAGTGTGTGACTTGTATGTTGCTTGTGTTATCTATCCATTCGATCTCCATACTTCCTCTTCCCATTATTTCTCTTATACTACTTTCAGATAACAACGGGGAGATTTAATGTATCTTCATAGAAAAGTTAATCGATAAAATTTTAAAGAGAGTGAGAGAGACTTCTAAAAATGGCTGGAAAGCAAGAGATTTTCATCCAAAAAAATGAACAAACGTGTGTGGCAACAAAGAAAGTGAACCAGCGGAAGGCATGATCAGAGGTGACCCGCGGCAGTTGTAGTCGCGGCAAAGAAGGTGAACCACGATTTTTAGATCTGGTTGTTTTTTTGGGAGAGTTGCCCTTTCTAGATCTAGTTTTTCTGGGAGAAATCAATTTTTAGACTTGCGAAGAGGAGGTAGTGATGGTAGTGGTCGACAGGTGGCGGTGGTGGTCAGCTGGTGGTGGTGGTGGCTAGTTACAATCAATGTAGTAAAGCTTAAGTAAGTCCGAGTATCAAACCCATGAGACTCTAGTAATTACTAATATTAGACTCGATTACGACTAACTAAACTGACTCGACTAATTTGTTTTCTTTCTTGGGGGGGGGGGGGTCTAACAAACTACTAAACTTAACGAAATTACTAAGTAAAACTGACGAAGACACGAACTAAGACTAATGTCTGGATCCGATGATGAGAAGACACTACGTAGTTCAGAATCCTACATACGAATGACACATTCTATCAGTTATGGAACTATTATGGAAATCAGGATCTTAAAATACTAACTTAAAGGATAACCTAAAGGACCCTCGATCTTTCTCGAGAAGAAACCTATGGAAACCTATAAGCTGTTAATCTACCAGTTTAGAGGATTCCCACATGGGTTTCCTATCGTAATAATAAAGTACCCTCAAGTCAATCTACCTCACAACACAAAAGTCAAAGGTAACTATGGATTCCTGATCAAACGATAAGCAAATAGTGAAAGGGAAACTAAGGGGACCTTCTCACAAAGTATCCAACCCTAGCAATCTAACACTAAAGACAAACCGACAACCTCTCACCTCACGGATATTGAGATTGGTAGAATACTTAATCATATTCAAGACTCAATCATAGTTCCTATGGAAAACATGCATAATTAACCGTAAACTAATCGCTAACACACGGTCCACGACCTAACTTGCATTCATACATGAAAGACTTCCACAAAAATGCAAGTGAAACATGTGATAAAGTTCAAACAAGATTAAATACGCATAAACACCTAAGCATTAAAACCAAAGCTCTTTACTTTAATATTAAATCCACAATTCTAATCCATAAACCAAAAGAAACAAATATCAAACAAGTGTATTCATCTTTGACCTAGGCAGTGTATAAGGTTTTAGCCAACAATCATGATAGAAACATAACCAATGTTCAAAACAAGTTCACAATTTGTATCCATAATCATAAAAAACAAGAAAATGATAGAACCAAATGATTAAAAAGCGAGAATCTTGATCCAAGCTCTTCAAAACCTTCACTCCTAAGCTTCTTGCACTTCCAGATAGTCTCCACAACTACCAAGTACGTCCTCCCATTGTTAATTTTCATCCAATTTAAGTCCTCCCAGCTGGCAACACAAAGAACAACAATCTCTTTAGCTTTCTTGATGATACCAAAATTTCTTTTGGATTAGGTAGCTTGTTGTCACACCCCAACCGATTGAGGAAACATCAGAGTGAAACGAAAACAAATCGCTCAAAGCATCATAACACTAATTGTGACAATATAATTAAATCAAAATTTCATAAATGACTAAAGTAAATACATTGTTCCAAACAAAGACAAATTGTAGCAAAACACGATAAATGTTTATTATTAAAGCGAGTTTCTAAGTTCATCCTAACTTGATTTCTTCACCACTTTCTAATCAACATGCAACATGTATTAAAATAATGATCAACAAAATGTTGGCGAGTATACAAGTTTGAATACATAGCATAATAATAAAATGTTTAAACGTGCTCATATCCAACATGAATAACACATACAAGTTACTAATATGCTAAACTAGTGTAACTATATGTCAAACCCAAGTTTCCAACGCAATCTTGATTACCCAACATCGTCAAGACGAAGAGGGTGTAACATGTTTTACTTAACAATACCCCAAGAATCAAGGGCGGTGCGTTAATCCTATAGCGCTATAATTGTTAAGGAAGGCTAGTAAAGTTAATGAGCATATAGAAACAATGTATACTTAGCATATGAGATTAACAAGTATCACATGTTTTCATGTTTTCATGTTTAAAATGTGGATAGAGTGTGATTTTGAATAAACAAGTCTCAAGTGTTGCGTGTTTTTGTATAATGTACATGTTGCACCCAAAGTGTTTAAAACAAAAAAGGGATCTAGTATACTCACAGTTTGCAAGTGGTTTCCACAAACGTGAGATGATCGTCTTGAAAGGTTGAATCACCAAATTATCCTAACAAGGATAAACAAGGTGTGTAAGTACAAGGATTTAGAAGTTGGAATGTAAATGGGATTTGAATAAGAAATGAATGATGATGATGATGATGATGATGATAATAATAATAATAATAATAATAATAATAATAATATATGAAAATACATAAAAATATTATCTTGACTAAACATTCACTTTGAACACTATTAATTTATGTGTATGAAATAAGTAAAGAGATAATTGAATATTGGTTTAGAGATGTAAATGAGAAATAAAGAATAACTTATCAATTAAAATGTATATGTATAGAGATATTGATAATTATATGAACTTGTTATATAACTATATGTAATATCACCTATAATGCACAAGTAAGTCTAATTATATAAAAAAAAATCCATAATCTTTTAATTAGGTAATTAGTAGGTTGTTTATGGTAAATAGATGGAAAAGGAATTATTAGACTAATTAAATTTAGAAAATTAAATTACTAGAATTACTAACAATATATATATATATAATTTATTTTATGCCTAATTATATTTACTATAATATTTACATGTTCTAAGGTGAAAAGTGGAATTTTGGTTTGGTTTTTGAAAATTATGTAAAATAGATGCAAAACGTTCATGCAAGTAGGTAAATGGTTGAATTTGCATCCTAATCACTACAAGTGTCTACCTTAACACAAGATCACCCAAACATTTGGTTAGTTTGGTGTCTTGGTTTGGTTTTGGCGAATTAGCCCAAACAAGTCAAACAAATGCATGAACATGAACTAGAAGTAAAAGACATGAATGTAAAATCATAATGTAAATGTTAGAAGTTAGGTACGGCATGAATGTAAATTGTTAGAAGTTAGAAAAGACATGAATGTAAAAGTATAATGTAAATGTTAGAAGTTAGGTACAACATGAATGTAAATTGTTAGCGGTTAGTGTATTAGTTTAGTCATATAATAAAGAGTTAGACGATATTAAGTTAGGAATTTTAATAATTGATCATGGTTAGTAATGTAAGATGGAAGTGACACAATTAAATATAAAAAAAGCATGTAAAAGAAAAACCCAAGATTGGTCCTTATTTTGGTGATGCACCATCTTTGTTTACCATGGTAAACATTTGGTGACATTCCATAAGGATTTCTTCAATATGGGGAACTATGAAAACATAAAAAAACAAGAAGAAGAGAAGAAGGTGAAAGGAGATGGAACTCACTTTCAAGAGGAAGGAAGAACTCTTTGAAAAATGGCAAAGAAAAGTGGTGGAATGAGTGTGGTATTTATAGATGAGAGATTAGGGTTTAAGGTGGTGAAAGAAATATGGAAAGTTGAAAATTGGTCCATTTGTATAATTTTTTTTTTGGGGGGGGGGGGGGGGGGGCTAATGTTATGATCTTGTTTGTTTTATGCATTTCTTTTTAGTTTCTAACATAATTTATAGATTGATTGAGTCTCGAATATCGAATTTACACAATATAAGTCGGTTTTCGAATGATTTAAACATGTTTTAATCGGTTTTTCGAGTATCAAGCATCAATGTGTAACTAAGAATCGAGAATCATGTTTCAAAATGTGAATTATGATTACAAGTTTGCACATTAATATGATTAAAATATTTGCGTTTTCATTATGATCAATCGTCTCGGATTACAAGTTGGAATGAAAATAGAATACAACAAGGGTACAAGTGTCTAAAATGGAAAGTACAACAATTTTTGCTAAATTGGGAAGGTATAAATATGAGAAGCGTTACACTTGTGTTATTTATCCACTCGATCTCAATACTTCCTCTTCCCATTATCTCTCTTAAGCTGCTTTCAGATAACAATGGAGAGATTTAATGAATCTTCATAGAAAAGTTAATCGATAGAATTTTAGAGAGAGTGGGAGAGATTTCTAAAAATAGCTGGAAAACAAGAGATTTTCCTCCAAAAAAGTGAACAACCGTGTGTGGCGATAAACAAGGCGAACCGGCGGACGACAAGATCTGAGGTGAACCGTGGTAGTTGTAGTCGCGACAAAGAAGGTGAACCATGATTTTTTGACCTGGTTGTTTCTGGGGAGAATTGCCCTTTCCAGGTTTGGTTTTTCTAGGAGAAATCGATTTTTAGACTTGCGAAGAGGAGGTGGTGATGGCGGTGGTCGACAGGAGGCGATGGTCCAGGAGGAGCTTAGTGGGAACCGGGGGGTTCACCCGCCCACCCCAGTGTTTCGGTTAGAAGTGTAAAATTTATGATTTTTTGTCCGAAAATTTTAAAATTATATAGGATCGCCCCCCAATTATTTTGCCTAAATATTTATACAATATATAAATTGGAACCCATGACTTTCTGCCCCCGGAAATTTTTGGTCAAGCTCCGCCAGTGCGGTGGTCGACAGGTGGCGGTGGTGGTCAGCTGGTGGTAGCGGTGGTGGCTGGTTGTAGAGAAGGTAGAGAGAGAAGGTGGGGTGAATGAGAGGGAGATGAGTTTTTTTTTTATATTAAATGTCAATAAAAAAATGGATTTTAGAAATTAATAGTAAATTAACAAAAATACCATTACTTTTATCCTTAAAATTATGAAAATACCCTTCTAGTTAACATACAATATAGAAGGAGTTAGAGTCATGGAGGAAACTGGTGACAAAATCGAAACATCAAGGAGGAAAATAGCAATTTTTAAACTATTGGGGCAAAACTTTTAAAATGACCAAACCACAGGGAGCAAAATGGAAGTTAACTCTAACTTCAAATTAGAGAGCACACTGAGATTTCACCAGAAATTTTATAACTTCAAATGTTTATGCAATTTGGCAGCGGGTGAAATGGGTGTTCACAGTCTGATTTGGTCGGTTCAGCCAAGATTTTAGGGTGGACTGACAGTTTGGCGGTTTTGTGTAAAAGTAAACGAACCCGACAAATGGTTTAGCAGCCTAAGTGGTTGGGTTTTAACGGTTTCCGACAAAGATACCAAACAATGTATTCCAATGACATTCTTAAACGTTGGCTAGACTGATCTAGAAAGATAACTACTCAAGAAAAAGATTTGACTCCAAAACATAAATCAGGAACTGAATTCTGAATTCATAATGATTTTACTATTCAAAATCAAGTTACATGCTACTAAAGAGGATTGACAAGAAAGTAGAAAATTCCTTAATCTTGAAGCTGCAACAAAACACTTAACAGGCATATGAATCTACTTGATGATTTACAATGAAAAGAGGGTTTAATTTATAGGCATTACAAAAGTTTAAATAAGGAAAAGAACTACTATGGTGAGCTCCTCAAGAGACGGATAATTGATCGTTAATTTGTTAACATATAATCACAATGAAAACATTATTAGTGAGTAATGACTAACGGTTATAGCTTTAACATTTCTATCATCATACCCAAATATACATCAACCACGTTTCATTAGCTAAATGTCATGATCCGCCTAAATACACAACTTTCTTCGCGAGTTCTGGAAGGTTCCGGAACACTAAAGATGCGTCTAGGGCTGCCCGGAAGTTTCCGGAACAACCTACAAGTTGCTGGAATATCTTGGCACCATCGAAAGACTCTAGATCAGCCAAGAACACTCTAGAATGACCATGAAAACACTTAGAAGTCATGGATATTTTGAAGGAACTCTCTAGAATTCAGCTCATAAATATCCTAGATATTTGTATGGAATTCTCTAGTTAAGAATTCTCTACAACTAGTATGAACTAGTATAAATAGGTGATGAAGGTCTCATTATGAGATCACCCCACATAACCCCTCACAACTCATTCATAATCCAACTTCTTGTAAACACTTCGTACTTGTAACTTTGTTCAAGTAATACATAACCATCTTTGTTGTAGTATTGCACTACAAAATCATACTTGTGATCCTCACAAACAAAGACTTCCGCTGCTATACATAACCAAACCCATCCAAAAGGCTGAACTTAGAAGTATTCTAAGTGCCACACGAGAGTTCAAGAATAACTCTATGACAAGTGGTATCAGAGCCGCGTTGGTTCACTGGGATGGCAAACAAGAAAAGCAAGAAAGGAGCTACGTGCAAGAAAATCATCTCTAGCAAAGAAGAGACACATAATCATAACCAGAATCAGAAAGCAGTTAAAGGCATGTCTATATATTTGGCCGGATCCTTAGACAAAATGAAGACTAATGTCGAAGCTTTGGTCACACAACTTGGAAATCTTGTCAATCGTTCCTTGGAAAAGCTAGATGCTTTGGGAACATTGCGAGATGAGTTAAGAGGACTCAAAGAGGACTTCAAAAATGCTATCGACATCATACGCCTCGAGATGCAAGCCATGATCCAGGAGGAAATCACAAGGCTGCGGAGTGAGGTAGACGACAAGATCCAAAACCTTCACAAAAACTTTGCCGAGTTAGAAGCAAAATTAAACGCCACCAATAAGGGACAACCAGAAGCATGTCCGAGGTCCATGCAAGTAAGGCATCTCGATACTTTAAACACACAAGAAACTCCCAAAACACATGAAAAACATAACATCAAAAAGCTCTCGAACAAGGGAAAGAAAAGATCCACAGCCGCAAAACCAGAAAAGAAGTCGGAAGACGAACTTCAACTCGTCAACATGGTGGTAAACGGGAGACTCGTTAAGGCACTAATTGACATAGGAGCAAGCCATAACTTCGTCTCAATAGATGAAGCAATAAGACTCGGTGTTCGAGTAACAAACAAAACGCAACGATGAAGACCACTAACGGACCCATCCAACCAACACTAGGGATGGCCTACGGCGTCAAAACCATAATCGGCAAATGGAAAGGTAAGATTGACCTTTCCGCAGTGCCAATGAAAGAACATGACTCCGTGCTTAGCCAGGATTTCTTCGAAAAGGAACAGGCCATTCTCATTCCGTTTGCAAAAAAAAATTGCATCATAGACGGAAACCAAGTTCGCAAAATGAAGACAGACACTAGCAGTCAAGGTATGTCAATAACATCAATACAACTGGAGGTTGTTCTAAGACAAGATCAACCAGTCATTCATCACAACGAAGCATAACCCGAAATCGCAATGAGGATGTTGCGAATTTAGGTGGGGGGGGGAATGTCACGATCCGCCTATATACACAACTTTATTCGCGAGTTCTGGAAGGTTCCGGAACACTAAAATCCTAAAGAGATCTTCAGCATAACCACCAAAATCCTAAAGAGATCTTACCTTCCTATTCTAGCACCACACTGAGCCCCCTTGCCCCTGACCCTTTTACATCTTGGATTATCAAAAACTTGGCCTTTTGCATTCTTACCAGCAGGCTTTGTGACCTTTATTTTGGGCCTCAGTGAACTGCTCTTAGCAGATTCCCCGAGCCAGGCAGGCACCTCTTTGGCTTCAAGCTCGAAATACCTTTCGACTCCTCCCTCATTTCCTTCACTTTCATCCGATGATGATTCATCGGGCATGGAGGGGCCCGTACGTGGCTTAAGGACCACGAGCCGGGCGGGCACCTCTACGGATTCAAGCTCAAAATACCATTCAACTCCTCCCTCATTTCCTTCGCTTTCATCCGATGATGATTCATCGGGCGTGGAAGGGGCCCGCGCGTGGCTCAAGTTCCAGAAACCCTTCAACAGCTTTTTTTGCACTCTTTTTATCTATAACACTCAAATTTTTGAAAATTTTTTTTTATTTTTTTATCTATGCTTCAATCCACCCTACATTTCATAGTTATTACAGATGAAAGATCATTAAAGAATACCCAAAAAGCAAAAAGAAAATATATATAGAATACCCACATGAACTAAATCCCAGATGAAGAATAATTACAAGAACATTAAATTTACAATCTTTATCTCTAAATAATCAAGATTTTTAACAGATCCTGAAAATACAATTTCTTAATAAACATTACAAACAAATAGAGAATACCCACTTGATAATCTATGCAACAAACAATCTGTATTCAATCAACTTAACTGGAGATAAAGATGAGGCTAGGATTATAGGTGCAAATATAGCAGAAAAATGGCAAAGATGATGAGGTTTAAATTAGTGGTCGTTTTGTTTGTTTAGTAACTATTTTAGTTTTATACAAAAATGGTGCAACAAACAGTCTGATAAAAAACATTATAAATCAAAGATACATAACAGTTGATAAAGATGATGAAGTTTTACCTAACGATCAATCGCTAACGACCGAAAGAAACTGAGATCTCGGATGAAATCCTGAATTTAGAAAGAAACGTTAATCTCCAATTTTTTCAGATGAAATCTTGATGCTAAGTAGTACTATCGATCAATACGAACTTGATTTAAATGGTTAGCAAATGTGAAACAATGATGAAAATCGGTTATAAGTTTTTTGATTGAAGTGATGCTGCTGTATCTAAAAAACGGTTAGTGTGCGAGGCGGGAATGAAATTATACACGTCGAGTATACACGTTGTAAAAAATCGTTAATGAATTATTCCACCATATGAGATTCTTCTATTTCTTCTTTAATAATGTATTGTTTACAATTATATAAAAGGGTTAGCATTTTTTTAAACTAGGCGGTAACATGGTCGGTGTGTTACGGTATTGGTATTTGTACCGGCACTCAGTTTAAAGTCATGATATGTTCAAAAGAAGTTATTTTTATTGGAAACCAATAAAGAATAAGATGTGTAACGTTCCAATAATAATGGTACCAATAGCGATGTCGGTATCGGTTTTCACATTACTATTTGAATAAAACTTTTTTTTCAACAAAGTTTATACAAGAACGTCGAGAAATAAAAAAAAACACTAACATAGTCGCGTACTCAACTTTTTTTTTTAAAAAAAAAATATGCATACTCTGTTTTGATACAATAAGATGAGTGAATTGCAAGTTTTGTCATTTATCTTTATACCCAATTTCAAGCGGTGTTCTTTGTGTTTAAAATTGATAAATTTTATACAAGAACGTCGAGAAATAAAAAAAAAACACTAACATAGTCGCGTACTCAACTTTTTTTTTAAATATATATATATACTCTGTTTTGATACAAAAAGATAATGGACACGAGTTATTGAAGAAAATGAATTTAAATAAAAACTAGGTCAAAAACGTATATAATTTAAAATATAGTGGTGAAATCAGAATATAGGACTTTTTAATACAATGTCATAAAGAATTCGGTGTTGGAAAAATCGTGATTAATCGGCGACTAGTCGGTGATTAATTGCTAGTCGGCCGACCACGGATTAATTTTTAGGTAATCGTTGAATTTATCGTTAGTCGACCGTAAGCCCTAGTCAGCCGGGTATCGGCTCTAATCGGCAGGAAATTTTGTCCAGAACCTGTAAATTAAGACAATTAATCTTGTATACTTAAAAAATGGATAGAGGAAGGGAAAACAAGTCTACTTAAAAAATTACATATAAAATGTGTATATGTATATGTATAAAACTAAAAATCACATATAAAAATCGCAATCTGATTAATCTCGATGAATCACGACTAATCCCGATTAATCACTAGTGGATACTGCACTGGCTGACTAGCGCATAATGATTCTTACAAACATGAAAAAGGTTATCTTCTAAGTTAATACATAGTCCCATAATATAATAAATTGATCATTGTTATAACTATGTACTTTTCAAGATAATAAACATTCATATATAGGTTACTATTTCTAGATAATAAACATTCATATATAGGTTACTATAATGGATGGTGAGTTTGAAATTGGGTAATGGGCATGAGGCATAACCACTTAATACTTTATTACTATAAGGGTAGAGGGGCACCCGTTTTGTGTACTCACCACCCACTAATCTTGAAGTGCCATCTTATTTTTACTTTTTACGCACAACTAAACTAAACCTAAAAAAATATTGGCAACACTCCTTTCATCAACCCAAAAACCAAAGAATCCATCCTTTTACTCTACCCACCAATCACACATGCACACCCTTAAGAGTGGACCCCGCCTCTTTCACCTTTTGTAACACCTAGGAAAATTGTGTCGAATTATATGACGACACGTGTCCGATTAACTCTCAATTATGCCATGTTGTTTGGCGAGAGGGACTAAATGTATAAAATATATGGAAGAATGTTGTAGAGGGACCATTTATGTCAACATGCCGAATTATTGGCCTCTGAGTGACGCTTATGGACCATAAGCCATTAGTGCTTACGGACTGTAAGGAAGGAATTTTATTGTATCTGGGAAGCGGTTACGGACCGCAAGGATATGGTCCTTACGGTCCATAAGGAAACAAAAACAGTGAGCGCTTTGAAGGCTTACGGACCGTAAGCCATCACCACTTACGATCCGTAAGGACTACCACTGGCAGTTTTTGTTTGGAGGCCAAGGCTTTCTGCCCTTGTACCACCTATCTCGCAAACCTGAGCTCTTTTGCAGCTCTTGACACCTCAACAAACACCTGGAGACATCCTAGATCATGTCCTAACATCTGGAATGATCTTGTAACACTCCCACTAGTATAAATAGCAAGCTCCACTTCCTCATTTCTTGCTCATTTTGATTTCTTCTCTTCTATTACTCTCATCTGGAGTTGCTTCTTCCAAGAGGCCTCCCAACTGGGTTATCTTTTCTCCTTGGATCACTAGTAAGTGTTCCATCCCTGCTCATTTCATTTTATAGGCTAGTATTTAGCCGAAAGTCAAGCAAATTGACTTTTGGTTAAGACCATTATGGTCCAGCAATTGTTCGAATCGAACATGGCTACGTGGTCGTTATAAGATAGGTGATTATCCCTCAAAAGGGCACCTCCTGGAAATCACGTTAAGTTGGTCAAATAACGGGTCAAAGTTATGTCAAATAAAAAGTCAAAAACACAGTTTTCGAAAAACTTATAAACTGAACTTATAAATGTTTAAACACATGTTTTTGACACCATATCAGTTGTTAAATAATATTAGAACATGTCTAAGCATGTTAAGCCCGTCATTTCCATTTTATACCTCGGTTCGCAACCGAAAGTCAAGCAGTTTGACTTGCTTTGACTTTCGATTCTGACCCGAATTAGCCATGTTAGCTGCTGAATTGAAGTTGCATTATGATCATAATTATGTGTAGGATAACCCTCTGTGGTTATACTACTTGATCATAATCAGTTGTCGGGTTTTTATTCAAGTTCATACATATTGCCTATTATTGACCAAAATGCCCTTTTTGAGCATAAAATGATTTTTAATCATAATGAACTTATGAAATGGATAACCTACTGATGTAGTAACATAATTATAATGTTTCGGCATATTGAACTAGTTTATGACTCTTTATGTAGCTTAGTTTACGTAAGTTAACCGAATTGGGTCAAATCCTTCAAATTTCTTTTATATTTCAGAATGTAATTATGTTTACCCATATTATACAAGTCTTAGTACTTGTGGGGGTTTAAACTACATTATATCCGGTCATCGCTTAATCTAGCGTACCATACCGTTTTTCATTATTTATAAGTTAACCGGTCCAAGTCTATGACTTGCATAGGACCCGTTAACATTCTAATTCGTTATTATACCATTCATTCCACACTGGGGCGTCCAGTAGATTGCAACCTTGCTAAGTTGTTTGTTATATCGGCTGTGCTTATTATTATATCTTGGATTGTAATATATTAAGCCAGGTAAATACTCTTAACCTATTTTCCCTATGCGAGCTTGGAATACGGTAAATTATTACCGCTTGGTCGGCTTATCAATGTCGGATTGTGACTAAAAATCCGCATAACCCGTTTCAGTCTGTTTTGCTTGACAACTTAAACATTGGAGGTTAATGCGACCGTGTCATGGATATCCTCGGCTCGTTTTATTGCAAATGGCCATGACTTAAGCATGGGGTGTAGGCATACACCCGACAGATGCTAATGCTATCATAAAATAATTTCTTACCCATATTGGGGATACTCTTTATGGGTTAAAGTGGCGTGTCGGTTAACCATGTTATCGGTGTTTAGTACCGGGCCCCATATGTATTGACAAGTATGTAAAACTATATACAAGATATAATTATATTTTCCCAGTTATTTATGAAAATACATGTGCCTAGTGCACTTAAAACAATTTTGAAATATTTTCAAAAGGTGTCGGTTATTTGTATTTACCAGTGAAAACTGACGTATCTTCAAAAGACTAAGTGCAGGTTGCAAGGATACGTAAATAGGTTGGAAGTTGCCCGGTAAATGCTTAAGTGGAATTTGCAACTCCATGCATTGAAGCCTAGTGGTCTGCTTACATAGTCATTTTGTTATTTTCGATCCGCCTGTGGATCTTTTGATACAATTCTGTCTATATATTATTTTGAACATTCAGACATTATAATTTGTAATAATATATTAATCCCCAAGACTTCCATTGTATTATTTGTGTATCTTGATATCAACTCGTCATGTACCCCAAGTCCGGGCCCACCGAGAAATACAGGGTGTGATAGATTGGTACCAGAGCCAACGTTTGAGTGAATTAAACACTAGGCTTTTGTGTTTAATCTCAAACATCACAATAAAATAATCCTTAGACTTTCTGAGTCTAGGCATTGACATAGGATTTACTCATATCTTTATTAAGTTATATTATTGTTTTTTATATTTAACATGTTATATTATGCCGCCAAAAAGAATTAGAGGACGAGAAAAAGGTCCAATGAGAGGAGGACCATCTGGACACATACCCTCTCAATCTCATAGCTCGAACCATCCACAGTACTCAAGCGAGTCACATTCGTCCTAGTCTGCAAGACACTCTTTTTCACACCATTCATCTCATTCTCACCATTCTCACCACTCACATCAATCTCACCATTCCCACTCACATTCTTTTCACAGGTCATTCGACCCTAACCAGTTAATTAACAGCCCACCTGCTAGAAAGAACCAACAAAGCCAGCATAATCAACCGGATGACAATTCTGATCCGGAGATGCCACCGTCTGGGTCTCATATGCACCCATTTGAACTCTCCAGTGATACTGAATCTTATGCAGGTTCACCATACCAGGGCCCTAATGAATGGGACCAATACTTTAACCATTTTACATTTGTCTATACACCTCCTTATCAACCTCCAACGCCGTCGCTGTCTCCACCAGAGGACGGGCCGATGGAGCCTGCGGAGCCACTACAACCGCCACCACAACCGAGGAAGCCTCATGTTGCGCGTGATGGAGAGGATGAAACCCGAGCTTTATAGTGCTTATATCATGAGTTTTATATATGTTTTATGTGTTACATGCATTGAATAGGTTAACTACCACTGTTTGTTGATTTACAGGTTAAGCACGTAATTCGGTGAAGTTACAATGGTTAAAGGCGAAGTGGAATGTTTAGGGATGGTACTTGCAGCTCACGGTGCAGTTTTGGGACTTGTTCGGTTGAGAAAGTAACATGTACTTATTAGAAACAAAAAATAAAATACAAGAACAAAGTTTAGGGGGCGTTTGGTAATTAATTGAAAGATGGTTGTGGCTGGAATGTTGAAGGAACGAAGACTTATGAAGTATAGGGGGTGAAATTGACAATTGATGAAAGTTCTAGGATGGTTGTACGTGGAGTTGAGAAACACGTCGTAACCTACGGTAGTTAGCCCGTAGGTTACGGTTTACGGATGTTGAAATCAAAACAAACAGAACCTTTATACCGTAACTGGCGCTCAAAACCGTAGCTTACAGACCGTAAGCCGGTTTCCCATACGGTCCGTAAATGTGTGGCGAGGGCTGAAATTATGGACGCAGCTGACTAAATTGACGGATTTAAGAGGGTTTTAACCATAATCTCGAACACACATCAGACACAGACGATTTTGGCAGCAAGGGAACTATTCTTTAGGCTCTCAATTCACAACACATCATCATCATTCGCATCCAAATCAAGCTCAAGATCATGAATTCATCTGTTCATCAAGCTTTTGAAGATCACGTGACCGAGATGAGTGGCTAATTCTCTATGGTTTCCTCCGGATGGAGGATTCTTGTAAGTGAACTAGGTTATGTGTTTGAAACTTTGTTAAATCCGGTAATCTAAGCATTCGATGCTTGTTACCGATTGATTTAATTTGGTTGATTTGTAAACGATTGATTTTGCTTGAAACCTAGTTTTGATTCTTTCAATTCCTGAGAGTTCTAGTAATTGGGATATATTAGATAGGGATTGGGTTTGGTAATCTTCAATTGATAATCGTGTGATAACCTCTCGTTGTTAATCAATCAGAGTACTTAGTCCTCTTTTATCACAATCAGTTAAAATCAGATTATACAGTTATGTCTATGTAATTGTAAACAATCCAACACAAACCGAATTCACTTTGAATCTGAAATCCGGAGGAACCATTTTTCTCTCCCATTGTTTACAACTTTGTATTTTCGTAATTCGCTAGTTAATCAAACAACCACAACATAAATTGAATTTTACTTTTCAGCAATAGTGAATCAATACTTAGCATCATGACACTTTCCACAATCCTCCTCTGGTTTGATATCCAACTTATCCTATCTACACAGTTTAGTTGGTTTTTGCATGTTCTTAACGATATACATCAAAATGGCATCGTTGCCGGGGAGGCGTGCGCAAAGTGTTTAGTGTTAAGTTTTAGTTTAAATAGATAAAAATCCAAAAATAGTGTCATTTTGTTTTGTTCAGAATTACGCGAGGTTTTTTCGTTTGTGTTACGCAGGTGATCTCATATTTGTATGCATCATACGAGAAACTCCGGAAAAGCTTCACCACTAGTATTTGATCCGAAAATTAAGAGAACTGTTAGGCACACCCGATTTGTGCAACAAGAAAACAAGATAGTGCGAGCTCTAACTTCAAATCTCAAAACAATGGAGAATTTAAGCAACCTCGAGAAGCAACCCGAAACTTCAACTGAACAAACTCAATTCACCCCCGACTCCTTCACAGCCATCACCCAACACCTTTATACCGTCTAAATAATAACCACAATCCACCCAAGCTACTTCTCCACTTCCACCTATGCCACTACCACCGTTCCCTAATTTAGACAACATGCCACCCTTCACAACTCAACCAACATTCTTTCAATACCCAACATTCACCCAAACCTCTAACATCCAACATTCCTCACCATATGTGAGGATTGTTGATGTTCATAGCACTGCCCCACCTAATCAAACACACAACCTGTCAACTCATCCTCTCCAATTCCTTTACCGACACAACCCTACCATTACCAACCAGCTCAGCATCAACAGTTCTTTTAGAACTTCAATATTTGATCAGGGAAATAGTTCAAGGGAATTTAGGGATGATTACGATGAGTATCATAGCTATGGTGATCAAGGTGAGCGGCAACAAATGCATTTGGGTAATTACCAAAGAAACATGGGTTCGAGAGTATTAGAACGAAAAAGCTCAGGCATGATTGGGTATCAACGGCAATTGCAACAACCAATTCCGGGAATGCCTTTAGACATACCATTGCTGCCACCGGTGCAACAAATGCCGGTTCAACAGAGGCCACTTCCACAGAATTTGGTTCCACCGGTCAACAATTTTAAGGGCATTCCAAGAAGAATCGACCGACCACCGATGCGGGGTGTAGAAAGTCATTTCAAGCCTGCGATTACTAACAACCCATCCCCGGTTGTAATTCCTCAATTACTAGGAGGTTGATCATTTGAGGTACGAGCACAGTCGATCTCCAGCTTACCCAAATACCATGGTCTGGCACATGAAGAGTCGTATCTGCATATCATCGCGTATAATGCGCAGTGTAATACTATCGGGGGTCAAGGTTTCACAGCGGATGATGTGAAATTGGTTCTTTTCCAATTCACACTCGATGATAAGGCATAGCAATGGTTTCACTCTTTTCCATCTGCTTTGATTTTTACATGGCCCGATATGCAGCAGCTCTTCTTAGATGAATTTTACACGCCTCAACGAACCAATAATCCTAGGAAAGACATCCAGAATTTCCAGCAACAATCTGGTGAGCTTTTCCATGAAGCATTTAATCAGTTCAAAATGATGATTAAGAATTGCCCACATCATGGTATACAACTGTCGGAGTTGCTTATTGCTTTCCATAAGGGGTTAACAGATGAGGATGCGAGAGATCTTAGCTCGATATCAAACGGTACATTTGGTACAAATTATGAGCATGTGCATTGGGATTACCTGGAGAAGAACGCATGTACCTCTAAAAGAAAAGCACAATCATCGAGAAGAGGTCGTCAATCAATGGTTAGGGTAGTCGAGCACACACTTGAGGCCGGGGAACAATACCCGGTGTATGGTCATTATGGGGATATAGGGTACATAGTTGATCAGTGCCCTAGTGTTGTAGGTAAAAAAGATGGTAAACATGTTGCAGGGCAATGGGAACAGGTATTTAGGTTCCCAAGGCAATAATCACTACTAGTAGCCCCGTAATCAGAATAATTATCAAGGGGGTAATAACTTCGGTTATCAAAGAAACTACCAGCAAAGTAGTGGGGGTAGTAGTGAGATGATGGAGATACTGAGAATAATGCAGCAGGAGATGCAAAAAAGAGGTCAGCTGGATGAATTATGGGCCCATAAGGATGAGATTCGGGACAAAGCCATTCAATCACTAACCACACAAATGGGGCAGCTAGCTAGTGAGGTAGAAGCATTGAAGCAGCAACAAGGGAAGCTACCAAGTGACACTCAAACAAACCCCTAGAATGCAAAGATTACTTTGATCAGAGGGGTAAATCATGTTCCTAAAAGTAAATGTTATGATAATAATTTGTATGCTTCTCAGGTTATTGCAGGTTTAAGTGAAGCAGTTGTGAAGTAAACGGAATTGATTTGGGTGAACCGGTTGCTCCAATTAGAGTTAGAAAGTTCAAAATCCACAAGGCATTGCTGGATTATGGAGCGGGAATAAGCATATTACCTGGTAGCTTGTATGACCAGTATGATTTCGGTCCGCTACAAGCATGTGATAGCATGGCCATGTTCGCGGATGCAAGTTTGAAGCAACCCCGGGGGGTTGTGAAGGATGTGGTTATCCAACTGGGTGAGTTCTACTACTCGGTGGATTTCATGGTGCTCAATTATGCACCATCGAACATATACGAGCAGCCACAGGTGGTTTTGGGTCGCCCATTTCTGTATACCACTAATTCCCATATTGATTGCAGAGGCAGAATGGTCACCATGAGCTACAAGAATTGTAAGTTGTACTTTAATGTGTTTTAAAAACTATTTCTTACGATCCTATTAATGATGCTTGTCACATAGTTGCTACTAACGAACATGTTTCAAGTGTGACCAAGGACAGGTTAGAGGCGAGTGGACATTGGGTGAAGAAGGCAAGTGCGAGAAGGCCAGCTGGTGAAGGAAAACCACCTGATGGTGGGTTTGGATGGGGTAATGAAGTTTACTTTAACCCCAACCGGAATGGAGCTATGACCCTCCCCAAAAACTGGATGGAGATGTACGAAGAGAAATGGGAGGGTAAGCATTCATCTAAACCACCCTGAGCATAAGGTACGGTTTGGCTGAAGACCTTTAAACTTAGCACTCACGGGAGGCAGCCCGAGGTTGTAGAGTATTGTACTTTGGTTTGGTTTGTTTTGGTGTATTTGTGTTTTGACAGGTTTCTATGATTCAATCATCACGGATGCAATAATTCAAGTGTGGGGATGTTTTGCAACATCCCCGGTGAGATATCAAAGAAGCTATGGAAAGCGTTCATTCCTGTTAAAGCACATCGGCCACATCATTACAGACACATGATCAGGTGCATGTGTTTATCTATCTTGTGTTTTATTTGTTTTTTGTGTACTTGGTGATGTGAAATTTTTATGTTAGGAGTGGTTTTGTTTGTGAGTCGAGTTGGTTATTAGTCGTTCATGGTTTACGGGTGGTATTTCTCAAGTTTAGAGTATAAATTGCACCATACATTAGGGATAATGTATCCCAAGTGTGGGGATGCGGTAACACGAGAAAGGGTTGGTATGAATGTTGATATTAAATGCTTGAAGGGTTGAAATTGTGAAAAATTGAAAAATTTTGAAAATTTTTGTCTCAAGTATGCTAAAAAACTACATGAAAACCAACATTTTCAATCGCTAAAGGGTTCCTGCTGATGTTAAGCTAACTTAGATCCTTAGTCATGGTTGTCCCTTTAAGTTTCATGAGAGTTTTTCTGACAAGTTTTTAGAGATGCCTAACTAGGGGTAACATGCTTTAGGAATTACACATGCTGCGTGTTGGTAACCCATATTCTTTCTATTCGGTGAGATTTTGAGCTTACTAGATTGTTAGTTGAATTACAATAATTGTTCATTTGTTGAGAGTAGGCCATATGTTGCTTTGTGTTAGAACTTGTGTGGTTTGATACATGCCGAGACTATGCTTTAGCGTATACACATAGATGATAAAGGCATTAGCATCCCTTCATTGTTTCGTATGTTGATTGATTATCCATCTTACCTTAGTAAACCATGTTGAGCCTTTCACCTTTCGTTTGTTACACCTTGTTTGACCCGTTTGATTACCAACCATGAATGATAATTGTGTGTTAGATGTTTGTTGAAAAAAAAAACAAAAATTATTGTTATGTTCGTGTTAAATAAATGGGTCGAAAATCACCCAAAGTTTAGTAGTATTGTGAATAAGTTGTCATGGTTTGGTATATTCATTTGTGTTTGCCAATAAACATAAAAAAATCCAAAAAAAATATTTCCCTACCTTTACCCAAAACCCAAAAAGTCCTTTTGATATGTGTTATGTTATTTGATACAGTGGAGGTGTGATTGCTATACAAGCTTATGATTGCAAAGTAGCATATTTGGTTTTGAGTGAAATATACACTAGCATATTACACGCTAGTCTTGATAAAACCGAGAGGAGTGATTATTGTGAGGGGCGTGTGGCATGTGTGTAGTATCATAAGCAGGTTAGTTTTAGTTAGGTTAGTCTTAAGTTGTTTTAAATGCGTATCACTTATCTATTAGATTGTCAATCTTGATTGTGTCAATCTATGGGACGGGTATGACTGGGGACCTTAAATTGCTAATTCAGTGAGGGATTTAATGGTGATGTGTTAATAAGGTGAGTAATGTTTGTGATGGTTTCCTGAGGACAATCAATGATAAGTGTGGGGATGTGATGGAGAGGGTGAAACCCGAGCTTTAAATTGCTTATATTGTGAGTTTTATATGTGTTTTATGTGTTACATGAATTGAATAGGTTAACTACGAGTGTTTGTTGATTTGCAGGTTAAGCACATAATTCGGTGAAGTTACAATGGTTAAAGGCAAAGTGAAACGTTTAGGGATGGTACTTGCAGCTCACGGTGCTGATTTGGGACTGTTTGGTTGAGAAAGTAACTTGGAGTTATTAGAAACAAAAAATAAAATAAAATACAAGAACAAAGTCTAGGGGGCGTTTGGTACTTAATTGAAAGATGGTAGTGGCTGGAATGTTGAAGGAACAAAGAGTTATGAAGTATAGGGGGTGAAATTGACAATTGATGAAAGTTCTAGGATGGTTGTACGTGGAGTTGAGAAACACGTCGTAGCCTACGCTAGTTAGACCGTAGGTTACGGTTTACGGATGTTGAAATCAAAACAAACAGAACCTTTATACAGTAACTGGAGCTCAAAACCGTAGCTTACGGACAGTAAGTCGGTTTCCCATACGGTCCGTAAATGTGTGGCGAGGGCTGAAATTATGGACGCAGTTGACTTAATTGACAGATTTAAGAGGGTTTTAACCCTAATCTCGAACATACATCAGACACAGACATTTTGGCAGCAAGGGAACTATTCTTTGGGCTCTCAAGATCATGAATTCATCTGTTCATCAAGCTTTTGAAGATCACGTGACTGAGATGAGCGGCTAATTCTCTATGGTTTCCTCCGGGTAGAGGATTCTTGTAAGTGAACTAGGTTATGTGTTTGAAACTTTGTTAAATCCGGTAATCTAAGCATTCGATGCTTGTTACCAATTGATTTGATTTGGTTGATTTGTAAACGATTGATTTTGCTTAAAACCTAGTTTTGATTCTTTTAATTCCCGAGAGTTCTAGTAATTGGGATATATTAGATAGGGATTGGATTTGGTAATCTTCAATTGATAATCGTGTGATAACCTCTCGTTGTTAATCAATCAGAGTACTTAGTCCTCTTTTATCACAATTAGTTAAATCAGATTATACAGTTATGTCTATGTAATTGTAAACAATCCAACACAAACCGAATTCACTTTGAATCTTAAAACTGGAGGAACCATTATTCTCTCCCATTGTTTACACCTTTGTATTTTCATAATTCGCTAGTTAATCATACAACCAACCCATAAATTGAATTTTACTTTTCAGCAATAGTGAATCAATACTTAGCATCGTGACACTTTCCACAATCCTCCTCTGGTTCGATATCCGACTTATCCTATCTACATAGTTTAGTTGGTTTTTGCATGCTCTTAACGACAGACATCAGCGCGCATACGTGCGGGACAATGGTCAGGTTCGCTTCCACCATTGCCCCCAACTTATCCTACCATCCCTAAGGACCCACAAATGGGTGGGCCCTAAAACACTGAGCCTGTTGTTGAGCCACTTCCACAATCATCTGCTCAGCAACCACCTTTGGGTTTTGATAACCTAATCCCTACATATCCAGATGTGACTGGGTTTGATACTAGATATTCTGTAGCGCCAATGGATTTTAATTATCCGACGCCATCATCGACCCCTACATGCAGGCAGTCATGCATAATGCACTTTACCCATCTCCTTTCCCTCCCGCCTATCAAAGTACTGGATATCCCAATTATGGGTACCTGTATCCTATTGTGCGTCAGCAACAACCTCTGCCACCGCCACAACTCGAGGCCATTAATCAGACCCTGGAGTGGGCAGAGCAGATTCAGTGTCAGGCTAAAAAGAACGAGAAGAGAACGAACAAAATCTTCAAAAAGCTTACCAAGATATGGAAGGAGAAGAAAAATGATTGAAGATTATTATTTATCTTTTATTGTAATTTATTTTATTTTCAAAAGTCCCTGCGTGGACGTGTCATTTCTTTTAAAGTCCCTGCGTGGACATGTTATTTCTTTAAAGTCCCTGCGTTGAAAAGTATTGTTATTTTATTTCAAAAGTCCTTTGAGGGCAAGTATTGTAATCTTTCCATTTCGAATGATAATTTGAGATTATCTTATTCATACTTTCCTTTTTAAAGCGATCGTCTCGATTTTAATTCGAACTTTATCGATCTGCTCAATATACCAACAAGATTTTCTTAATGGTTTTTGACTAGCCATATGGCAAAGCCTATATTATTGGTAATTATAAATGACAATTGTGGCTGTATAGCTCCCTGTCAAGAGGTGGTGAACTATGTTCAAGCCTTATAGCCTCTATGGTCAAATGAGACCATGGCTATATATATATATATATATAGGGTAGGGATCCTAAGAGAAGTCCATCCTATTTGAGAAACTTGAGAAGCAATCTAGACCACACATTTTCCCTAAGCAAAAAATGCAAAAAAAGGTGAAAAAAAAGGCAAAAAAAATTTTTTTTTTTTTTTTTTGGGAAAAATCGCAGCTTTTTCTTGAAGGATTAAATTTTTTTTTTTTTTAAATTTTGGGATTTATACACATGTGTATATTGTTAATCTTTTAACTATACATATATGTATATTGTCAATTATACATATATGTATATACATGTTTAAAATTGAAAAAATATGTGTTATAAATCCTAAACCTTATACCATAAAAACTAAAGCTAAACCTTAATGCTAAACACTAAACCCTAAACCCTAAAGTTAAACCCTAAGTCTAAACCCTAATGCTAAACCCTAAAGCTAAACCCTAATTCTAAACCCTAATGCTAAACCCTAAAGCTAAAACTAAACCCTAAAGCTAAACCCTTAATGCTAAACCCTAATGCAAACCCTAAAGATAAAGCTAAACCCTAATGCTAAACCCAAAAGCTAAACCCTAATGCTAAACCCTAAATACTATTACTAACCCCTAATGCTAAACCCTAATGCTAAACCCTAATGCTAAACCCTAAAGCTAAACCTTAAACCATAAAGCTAAACCCTAAACCCTAATGCTAAATACTAATGTTAAACCCTAAATAACACTTATTTTTCAATTTTAAACATGTATATACATATATGTATAGTTAAAAGATTAACAATATACACATGTGTATAAATCCAAAAAAAAATTTTAAAAATATAAAATTAAATCCTTAAAGAAAAAGCTGCGATTTTTGCCAAAAAAAAATTGCATTTTTTTACATTTTTTTGCTTAGGGAAAATGTGTGGTCCAGAATGCTTCTCAAGTTTCTCAAATAGCCTACTACGTTTCACATGATCCTTATCCTATATATATATATATATTCTCAAACCATTAAGACATTTTTCAATATTAATATTCAAGTAATATTAATATTCCTGGCAGTGTGACAATGAGGAATCACACTAAACCATCAAGGTGGTGGACTATGTCCAAACCTCATAACCTATATGATCAAATGAGGTCATGGCTAATATGATCAATTCGATGATTATTTTAAACATCCTATGTGATGTCAAATGATTTGCCTACGGGCTATATATATTATTATCAATTGAGACAATGACAGTTGTGGCCATCTGGCTCCCTATCCAAAGGTGGTGTACTATGTCCAAGCCTTATAGACACTTGATCAAATAAGATCTCGAATCATATATTATTTTAATTTTTTTAATGTGACAATGGCAGTTGTGACCTTATGGTTCTAATGAAACACTGGTTAACACTAGGTTATCCCAGCTGTCTGTCTCGTGAAATATGGTTCAATCTCTTTCTCCACTCGCCGTTAAGCTGGATCTCCTGCAAAACAGAACACCAGTGACTCACCACAAGGAGGGGAATAGGGGGTTCTCCTTGTGACCACCCTCCGGTGTAAGAATAAGTACTGTTCTGAGGAATAAGTGTGTGTTAAGAGTAAAAGAGCAAGAGAGCGGATCCCTAAACCTGGAGGTGGAGTCCTCTATTTATAGCCAAAGAATGGAGGAGGAGGAGGAGGAGGAGGAGGAGGCCTGCTAGATAGCCAGTGCTTGTCAGTTGTCCGACCAGGGAAAATATCCTTTCTGTCCCCTCTGCCATTGCCATTCTCGTGGGTGACGTGGTGCATGCTTACTCGTTCCAGCTGGGCGCCTGCTAGTACTGGCTGTCGGCCTGTCCTCCAGAGATCTTGCTTTCGTGGCTAGCGTCCATCCATTGGTGCCACGTATTGTCTTTTTTGTCACCGGGAGCATCTACTTTGCTATCATGCAATTCCTTCCAGAAGATTCCAGAACCTTCTGGAAGCACCTGGGTGATGTGGACGCTATGTTAGAAAAGTGGTGTGGTCCCTGTGATACGTGTGCACTAATTTGGGACCATACCTCTTCAAGTCCCCTCAGTCCAGTGTGGCTTCCAAGTAAGTTTATCAGCTGGGAGGGATTCTGGACTTAGAAAGATATAGTTGATTTGGTTGTTTTTACTTAAGCGATGAGGCGTGTGGGTCTGACGCACGGATTTGAGCCAAAACGGCACGTGAAGATGGCACACAAAAACTGAGCCAAAACGGTGCGTGGCGTATGGCGTACAGACTCGAGCCAAAAATTGGCGTGTGAAAATGGCGTGCAAAACTGAGCCAAAACTGCGCGTGGCATGTGACGTACAGATTTGAGCCAAAATAGCGTGTGGCGTATGGCGTACAAATTGGAGCCAAAATGGCACGTGAAAATGGCGTGCAAAAACTGAGCCAAAACGGCGCGTGGCGTATGGCGTACAGATTTGAGCCAAAATGGCGTGTGGCGTATGGTGCGCACGCGTATAAGAATTTTCTTTAAGATTTCTTCAAGGAGAAGTTCTTTCTTGTTTTCTTCTATGTTTGGTGAGATGTGACCGTTGACATTTGACTGATGCTCCATCTGAAGTGGCTGTCTTGTCGGAGAAGGAACAGTCGCCTTTTGCAAGGGGTACGTCAGGTATCATGCACGTCTTTTCGTATCCACACGCCCTAAACAGGCGGCGTTTCAGATTCTCTTTCCTGACGTTGTGTCTCCCGGTTGGTTGCCTTCCTGCCTTCTGACGGTTCGCTTCCCCATCGCATTAAATGCGATGGGTATAAATACCCGGCGATCACAAGGACTTTCCCACCTTTTCTCAACTCTTTTTTCAAATTTCCTCTCCTGTTCATCATAATTTTTTCCTTTTCTTCTTCAAATCTCCTTGCTATTCCTACAAGTATGTCTACCTCTTCAAAACAAGGGACTTCGAAGAAGAGGCAATCGAAGCCTGAAGAAACACTAGATAAATGGTCGAAACCGAGATATCTAGGGGGTTTGAATCCGCATAAAAATGTTAGTTTCCACTTGATTGATTCAGTTATAATCGATCTTCTTCTCCGAGAACTCTGCAAAAAAGAGCACCGTTAGCCTCGCCAAGGGGAGAAGAGGGTTCTCTCCTTGACCCGACTCCGGTGTGAGAATAAGTATGGGTAATGAAGAAGAAGAAGTATTTGAGAAGTGTGTGTAACTTGAATTCATACCTGGGTTGTTTCTCATATTTATAGCCGGGAGTCGTTTAGGCGGGAAAACCCGTTAGTGAAAAGTTAACGGAAGATGCTAACCCCGTAAGCGGTTACATTTCCTTCCGTTTAAGTTCTTTGATCCGACGTGAGAGCACACGGATCGTGGTCTAGATCAAAGGCTGGGGATTTGCCACGTGTAATGTGATCAAGTGGAGATTACTCTCCAATTGCATGCCTTCGTTGTGATTTCAGGGGTGCCTGTGGTAATGACACGTGTCCAGACGGTTATAACCGTCTGGGTGGTGCACGATGGTATTTCTTCTAGATGATTACTGTTGTAATCTGGTGTGGCACCTTATTGTGTGGAGACCACTGAATAAATAAATCCCAAGTCTGAATAACTAATATCCAGGTCTGGATATTTAGGCGGAAGTATTGATCTCAGGATTTTTATCCTTTGCTAATGGGAGAAGGCGCAAGGATTTATGTTTTCCTTTGGGCGCGTGACAATAGATTGCTGATTACTTTCTTCCTTTTGTAAGACCAGTGCGCGGCCGCGCAAGGTTAAAAGGTTAAAAGGCCAGGTTGTGGTGTGGTCCCAAATACTTATTATGAGGTTTTTGGGACCTTACCCCTTCAAGTCCCCCCATTCTAGTGTTGTACTTATGCAAATAAGTGGAGCACTGGACTTATGAGAGGAAAATGCTTTTGGGCGCGAGAGATAAGAAAACTTCTGGACGAAGATTCATTTTGATTTTTGTAAAGATTTTTTGAAAATCACTTTTAATGAGACCGGTACAGTAAATTGAGTGACAACCTGTCATTGTCAGTTGTTGTTTACTGTCCGTGTCTTACACGAGCGCGTATAAACGCGTGTGTGTCTGATATTTACTTTTCCTGCTGCCTGGGGAACTGTGATATCCGGAAAAGTCGCTGTGACGGTTACCGATGCTATTTATTGCGATGAGTATATATAGCATTTGGGTAACCTCCTCTGTGTAATCATTGTTTTGTTGAAAACTTTCCATTCCTTTAAGAAGAAATTCCATCATTCGTCCTCTTATGTCAATCGGAGAAAATCAGGAAGATCTTGTTGAAGAGATGTCGACTGAACTTCCATCGTTGAAGTGGCCTAGAGCATCCTTTGATGGTTTAATTCAGAATCTTAAATTCCCGGACAACTGGGGTGCTTTGTATCCTGAAGAGGGGCAAACGGCAGCGGATGCTCCGGGCGGGTATATTACCCTCTTTTGGGATTTTTTCTATGACGGTAACTTTCGCTTGCCTGTCACTAGGTTTTTTCTTGACGTCCTTGGATTTTACAAACTTCATATTTCCCAACTTCACCCTATTGGCATGGTTAGGGTTCGGCATTTTGAATTTGTGTGTCGGAGAATGCATGTTGAACCGACCGTTCTCCGATTTAGGGTTTTTCATCAGATGCATTGTACCCAAGGGTTCTCTTCGTTTGTTCAGCGGGCTTCTGCGAAGAAAATTCTTCTGCAACCCCCAAAATCCTTCCACGATTGGAAGCAAAAAATTTTCTTTATCAAGGCCGGAGTGATTCCGGTGAAGATGGTTTTAAGGGGGAAGGACGACGTTCCGATTGAAACGCTTCAGACCCCTGTTGATGAGAACTGGTACCAAGATCTGAAAGATGTGCCCAATATTGCGTTGCCGGAGAAAGCTCTCGTCGGAGCCGGCATGAGTTTGAACTGGAAGATGGAGCGTGAAGATAAACCCGTATACACAGAGGATGGTCATAGTAAGTTTGGGGCTTTTCCTCTCTCTCTCTCTTTTTTTTTTGACCTACTCTCTCTTTGAATGTAGTTGTTTCTTTGTATGTTGTTGCCTTCAAGAGGGAAGGCGGAAGGATGGGTACCATCAAAAAGAAACCTGAAGAGGAGCTTTGGTATCACCGTATTGTAAGGAATTTTGTTCTTCCGCGGGATGCGGATCTATCTGCTCAACCAGCTGCTGGTGCTGGTAAGTTATATCTGCTTTTCTTTTCCTTCTTGCTTGTAACACCCCGAAAATTTACGTCCTATAAGGTGTTGACACGTGTCATAAGCTTGAACGTGTGAAAGAATACCCTAGAGGGACTAAAGTTGACAAACTTGAAAAGTATATGAAAATACGAGTTCTAAATGTCAACAGTGAATAAATATGTTGTACATTAACCCTACATGATGCTCATACCTTCAAAAGAATGAATCATGGATCATACGAAGCTAAAAGTGAGAGATTACAAACTACAGGGGTTAAATGTGTCAACATGTTAAAGATATACCTCTGAGTGACCTTTTGACAAACCCGAAGCTTTGTAAATGTAAATTATGCTCACTAGAATGCACGATTAAAATTTCATAAAGTTTCGTTATCGTATGAGAAAGTTATGATCAAATTCGTGTGCGAGGGGTTAAAAACGTCAACGTTGAAATTTATGACTTTTCGGGTAACCATAAAGTTACCCAAGGACTTAACAAAGTATGTTTATGTCTTAAGGCCCATAAAAGTCAAGTTAGAGGGCTCGAAGTGCAAGAAAGCATGTAAAGATCAAGTGTAGAAGGATCAGGGACTAAAAGCGTCAAAAAGTGCATAAGTTTGCATTTTCGCGCATAACCTACATTCTGAATACATCTGGTCATCCAAAAATTTATGTAAGCACTAAAATATTTTATTTTAGTGTTCGCCATAAGAAAAATCCATTCGTCGCGTCATTTGGATCGTTTTTGGCACTTATGCGCATTCCGTCGTAATTAAGCGAACATCGCGTTCGTACGACCAAACGAACCATCACCCGGCACATTTTTGAGCATGTTTCATGTCCACAATGTTTAGGTAACATTTTAGGGCCTTAAAGTTGGCTTTACGGGCCTTAGAAGTGTCGAAAAAGGCCTTAAACACGTGCAGGGACTGAAACTGTCATTTTTCAAACTTGTTGTCTGATCAGGACCCTCAGGCGGCCCGCATGAGTTTAAGGGCATCCTGAAGCGGGCCGCATGGCCCCTTCTGACCAGATTAAATGCATCAAACAGCTGGTTTCAGCTGTTTGGCACTCCAAATCTCAATGCCACATGTTGATTTCCTATGGTTAGTGGCAATTTAGGCACCATAACCTTCCGACAAGTGTACGGCCTTGATCGTGCCCTCTTCTCCAAGAAACGATCCTAACGGTGGATCGAAATCTATAAATACCCATCACATTTCACTTCATTTCTCACACTTGATCTGATTTTAAGCCTTCTAAGTTGAAGTTATACTTCATACCTGAAGGTAAATCGGATCGAGAGCTTTCGGGGACCCTTCGTAAGTATTCTTTCGTTCTTTTATTGCTTTACAGGTCCGAAAGTCAATCTTTTCTTGACTTTCAGCATTGACCAGTTTAAGGTCGATGCGAAGTTCGTTTGAACTTCATAACGTGAGCGTGATCACGATGGTTATAGTCCCTAGTGACTATACCTACTGATTTCCACGTTATCTAGGCTCAGTGACGAGCCGTAGTTTCGGCCAGAATACGTATTCTTGCGTATTTTGTAACCAAACTACTTATGGGTATCAAAACCATTTGTTTTGATACCAAACTTGTTTCTAACTTAGTTAAGCATGTTTCAACATGCTTAGCTCGTCACTTTAGTTTAGTGCTTATATAGGGTCGTAAAGGTAAGCGATCTAAACAATCGCTTATACTTTCGAACCCGACCCGTTTGGTCGATCATTAGGATCCGACCAAACACATTAAGTGACCTTATGATCACATTGTTCGAGTAGTTGTATGACAGGTAGTATATATGCCTTAGGTAAATGACCAAAATACCCCTACGGGGCTTAAATTGAGATTAAACTCGTTTTGGGCATAATGGAAGGTATCCTACTGATACCACAACATATTTAAGGCATATTAACTTAGGAAACCTGTTCGTGATCCATTCGGTTACCCGTTACGCTTATTACGCGATCGGTTCGGTTTATGTAACAAGTTTACATAAATTAGCCGAAACGGGTCAAACCTTATCGGTTTTATCTCAAAATCCAGAATGTGTTGAGTTTACCCATATTATACAAGTCTCCAAACTTGTCGGGTCTAAATCACATTCTATTCCGGTCTTCGCTTAATCATGCGTTTGAACCGTAAACCTCTCTTAAAACTAACCGGTCTAAGTTACGACTTAAATAAGACCCGTTAGTAATCTAATAGGTTAATAAAACCTTCGTTCCAGATTGAGAGCCCCAGTAGAAGTACTCGTGCTTGCTGATTAGAATATACGGCTGAGTATAAATTGCATTGCTAGCTCAGGTAAATACTTTTAACTTATTTTCCCTTATACGGGCTTGGGATACGGTATTATAAAAATACCGCTTGGTCGGGTGTAGAAACCTTTTAATCGGAGATGATTAAATTGCATAATCCCGTTTTAATCTGTATTGATTGATTACAAATAACATTGGGGGTTAATGACCGTGTCCTGGATATCCTTGGCTCATTTTAAAAAGTGAATGGCCACGACGTAAGCACAAGGTGTAGGCAAAACACCTCCTGTTGCATATGTATAACGTATACTCACTCGTAAGGGTATCTTCTTGTGAGATTATATTTGTGGTGTGTCGATTAATCTTGTCCGGCTTGTATTGTATAATCACCGGCCCTAAATGTTGGACAACCATGTAAATCGGATACAAGATTTTTATTAATAGAATTGTCCCAATTATAAAAGATTAATTTTGCCTCTGTGCATTTTAATCAATGTGTCAAGATATTTTGTGCCGTTTGCACTCAAATCACTTTTCAAACTCTTTTTCCAAAATGAGTCAGTTAACTGTATTTACCAGTGTAAACTGACGTATTTTCCAAAAAGGTTAAGTGACAGGTACTATGCGTAATTGGCTGGGAGCTCAGGGCGTCACTAGGGAATCTTGCAAGTTCTAGATGCCTAAAGTCTGTTGAACAGTTTTCCTTTTTGATCCGCCTGTGGATCCTTTACCTTCCGTTGTAATACTTTGACATTACTTATATTCGGAATGTAATATATTTATCTTTTGCTTCCGCTGTGCATTATTATATTGTGTTGTTTGACCATGATGTTGCCAACCACGTCACGATACTCCCCCACCGGGCCCACCGGTGACACGTGGAAAATCGGGGTGTGACAGGTTGGTATCAGAGCCAACATTGAGTGAATTAAACACTAGCTTTTTGTGTTTAATCTCAATGACACAATTGCACATTCCTAAATCTTCCGAGTCTAGACTTAACATAGGAATATTCTCAATCCTAATCTGGAAAAATTTTACTTCCAAATTTTTATTAGATACGTCGTCAAGCGAAGAAGCCGTAATAGGAGTTCTCCACACCCGGAGCCCTGAGATGCTGAGCTTCGTACCGCGGCTAGAATGAAACGAGCATCCAAGGAGAATGCATTTAGAAATAAAATGAAGAAGAAACTCCTTTTACTGAAGATCGTTTCCTTATTAGTCCTTATAAGGACATATTATCTTTCAGTCCCTTTAAGGACACATTATCCTTTCAAAGACCCGCTTAGGGCAACTCTGTACTTCTATTTTCATATAATGGATTGATTAAATTAAATTTTCAGTCTAAACATGAAATAGGAAATGAATGGAAAATAACATCCCTTAGAAGGGAAGTGCCTACGGGCTATAATTAACGTCCTCTGAGACTAAAGACGGTGATAGCCTACAGCTCCCTGTCAAGAAAAGGTAATGAACTTTGATTCACACCTAAATGCCTCGATCCCAGACGATCATGGCTTATAAATTAAACTTGTCTACGCGACTCGGCCATTTGTGCTATTATTAAATTATAAATTAGGATTTATGATAAAAATCCTGAATAAAATAAATATCCTTCCTTCCCTGCCAGTAGGCATTTTAAAAAGAATCTTAAAGGTGAAATCTAGCCTATGCGGCCAAGATGGTGAAACCTACTCAAGAGATTCAAATCCTTGTTAACACCTAAGAACGTGTTAGCACTCCTGACAAATGTGATTCGATAAAATCACAACAGTCATCCTTATATTAGATTCTTCCAATTTCCTTGTCTAGTCTATTGATTTAGAAATCATGGCTTGTGTCATCCTATAAGATGATCACATTATAAACATCCAGTAGTGATGAAGTGCCTACGGGCTAAACTTGTTGTCCGAAAAGGCAACGACAGTAGTGGTCTTTGACCTCCTGTCCAAAAATGTTGGACCAGGTCCAAGCATAATAGTCGGTAGGATCCTTACGATCTCGACTAATAGCATCTGAGAAGATGAACATAGTATAACCATCCCTCAGAAGGGAAATGCCCACGGGCTATATCTATTGTCCTAAAAGACAAAAGACAGTTGAAGTCTACAACTCCCTGTCAAGGTAATGAACGTGATTCAAACCTTAATGCCTCGATTCTCTGAAATCATGGCTTATAAAATTTAGAACTGTCCTTGTGACTAGGCCTTTTTGCGCCACTTTAATATCCTTAATGTTTTATAACTAGGATAAATTATAATGGAAAATACTAATTTAATATAACTAACAAGTTAACCAATATGGTTTATATTACCATGGTTGATAAATCGTCAAAGATGATGATTCCATATTAATCTCTGAATAAATCATTGTTAATATTTATGTAGCAATCAAGCTACATGGCTGGATTAAATGAAGATAACAGTCACTTGAAGGAGAGCAATGATACTACCAGAATTAATGTAACTGGAGCAGAACTACAGGCAATAATAGATTATGCTGTTGCTCGAGCACTTGATCGGCAGTATGATGAGTCGAATGATACCCATTCTAAGACTCTATCTGCGGCTAGCTGTAAGCCTCCTCTTAAAACACATGAGTCAAGGGAGGACGATGTTCATGACTTGTCAAATCAAAGGAGTATTCCGGCTAGACAAGTTGTGTTTCATCAAGAGGCACTAGTTAAGACCTGTTCATATAAATATTTTGTCTCCTGCAAGCCCAGAGACTTTACAGGAGAAAAAGGAGCCATCGATTGCATGACATGGCTCGATGAGATGGACGCTGTTGTTGACGTCAGCGGTTGTGCGGAGCAAGATGTTGTGAAATTTGTTTCACAATCATTCAAAGGAGAAGCGTTGGCATGGTGGAGATCACTGCTCCAGGCCACGGGAAAGGTTCTACTCTACAACTTATCTTGGGAGCAATTCGTTGCATTAGTCAAGGAAAACTATTGCCCCCAGCACGAGGTAGAAAAGATAGAATCAGACTTCTTGACTCTGGTCATGGAGAATTTGGATTGTCAGGCATATGTTACAAGTTTCAACACTATGTCCCGCCTAGTTCCTTATTTAGTCACCCCTGAACCTAAACGCATAGCGCGTTTCATTGGAGGCCTAGCACCAGAGATAAAAGGGAATGTTAAAGCGTCTAGGCCAACCACATATAGGTCCGCGGTGGACTTATCCTTATCTCTCACCTTAGATGCAATTAGAATTAAGTCTATTAAGGCTTCTGATGAGGGAAGAAGAGAAAGAGAGGAGGAAAACTCTCAACGATATAACAAGAAGATGAAGGGAAACTCTGAGCGCGGGAAGAATTCCGAGTTTAGGAAGAACTCGAGTCAATCTGATAACAGACCCAAATGCAGTAACTGCAAAAAGCAACATTTTGGAAAATGTACAATAGACCCACGCGCTAAATTGTGTGGAATTTGCAAGACCAAGGGTCACAAAACCTTAGATTGCAAGGGGTTAAAGAACGCCACATGTTACAATTGTAACGAGGAAGGGCACATCAAAACCAACTGCCCAAAGCTTATAAAGAAGCCGGGAAAGGCTAGGGAAATAAGCGCATGAGTCTTCCGGGTGAACGCCAGGAGATGGTGCAGAACGATAACTATATAACAGGTACATTTCCTTATCAAGCAGTTTATGCAGAAATTTACTTGATACTGACACATGTGATTCAATAATGAATGATCACTGTTGAGAACTGTTGTCTCCGTCTTAGTAGGACTTCGGTCATTTTATACGAAGTAGAAATTGGCCGATGATACTTTAGAAAATGCTCCAACAAACCTTAGATGGATATTTTATATCTAAATAGGAATCACTCCTTTCTGATATTCCTATGGCAAGCTTTCAAGCTACCTAAATTCTTTAATGTAATAAAGACAGATGTGACGTTTTGATCCACTGTCAGAAAAGTGATGGACTAGGTCCAAAATCTTTAATGCCATTAATGGTCTTTTGCGACCTAGGCTAAGTAATATTAAATTATTTTAAATAATGTTCATTAAGAATGTTAGTGCTATAATAGCCTGTATAGGTTATTGACACCATGGCTAGTATATATTAAGGCCATCAGAATAAAAATATAGTAGTTGTTGGATTTCAACTGAGAAATTGTTTTATTGGTGTTAGGAACCAATAGAAAGTAATGGCAAACTCGGATAAGACAACAGTCGATCGCGCCATTGATGGCACGACGCAGACTAATGATGCTGAAATTGTAAACCTTAGAATTTCCAAAGATGTTCTTCAAATTATGATAGACGCAGCCGTTGGAAAAGCTGTGAAGAGAGCTGTGAAAAAGTTAAATGAGAACCATGCTGCTCGGTCCAAATTTTATCTAGGACCACACTTCCTTACTCATAAGAAGGATCTCGTTCATGCCTCTGATGCAAAGGATGAACTAAAAAAGGAAAAGGGAGGTAGATAACTCCCAGAGTTCTAAGAAAAAGAACAAACAAAAGTCCGACCAGAAACCAGTATGTGAGACCTGCAAGAAGCGCCATTATGGGAAATGCAGGTTCGAACCAAAATCCAAATCACAGCCCAGGGCTTGTGGGATCTGCAAGTCTAAAGGACATAAAACCATGGATTGCAAGAAGTTGAAGGATGCAACCTGTTATGGTTGCAACGAGAAGGGGCATATCAAGACCAACTGCCCTAGGAAACAGAAGAAGCCGAGTAGGCCAAGATGACAAACGCACGAGTTGTCAGGATGAACGCCCAAGAGATGGGGCAGAATAATAATAGTATAATATGTACCTTTCGTTATCAAACAGTTTATGCAGAAACTTATTTGATATTGGCACATATAAATATATTATGAATGATAAAGGTTGAGAACTGTTGTCTCCACCTGATTAAGACTCCGGTCATTTAATGCCCGGTAGAAAGTGACGATGTTACGTCGAAAATGCTCCAACAAATCCTATATTGATATTAATATCTATTAGAAATCACTCTTTTCTAATATCCTTGTAGCAAACTTTTGGTTGCATACTTAAGGACTCAATATAGTGATAAAAATCGATTGGTTGCCTTAAAAAAAAAAATAAAGCCCATATCGTGGGTGATAAGAAGCAATTATTTATCAAGACTCCTTATGAGACAACCCTCGTAATTACACGTATCCGTACGATTAACTAAAAAAAAAATGGTGGAACTGGCCGTCCCCGGAATCGAACCTGGGTCTAGGCCGGCCGCACCCTTTCGCGCGCCTAGCCAACCGAGCTAGGTGCTTAGTTTGTGAAAATCTCCATTCTAATTAAATATAAGCACATATAGTTGATATCTCTTTAATCTCTATCGATTCCGAATACCAAATAGTATGACAAAAGCGCTATATGAGGATTGGTGTATCTTAATAAATTCCATAGATTGCTTCCATGCCTGATCAGTATGGAGGTTTAATGCATGGGACCACAAAGATATCTCGATGGTCATACAGTACTAAAGTCAACTAATGGTATTCAAAGGAGATGTCCAGAATGGAATTGTCCAAGTAAATATTCCCGATTAAGGAAATTGTGGACTAGTAACATGAATATGTCATTTATTTGACACAAGCAATTATGGATGAACTGGAGCCCGAGATATGGAAAACTCTCTGTAACCTCCTTGCATCTTGATTATCTTCTCCTAATAATAACCTGTTTACCCCTGAGAGGCAGGTAGAGCTAAGGTTTAAATTCTGTTTAAGGCTGTGTTATTATGAAATCTCCAAAAATGGCTAGTACTATCATTGGAAGAATCGAAACCCTGGTTAATTAGGATTTCTTAATAAAGGGTTCAAATAGCTTAACTCAATATCCTGGAAATCCGGTATAGTTAATTAAGAAAGACGGTTCATCTTGCTTATGCATTGATCACCGAAACCCTATTTACGCAACAATTAAGAATTTCTATTACCTACCCAGGATCGTCGATTGGTTCGACTAGCTGTAAGAATTAGCTATTCTTGGAGAGTAATTAAGCAGTAGTTGGAATAACCATCTCATCATAGAATAAGTTTTCTATAACAATTATTATGTAAGTGATAAGGTTACTCCTTTGGAGACTTAGTATAGATGGAATGTTAAACATCTATTGTTAAATAGAGAATTGGTAAGTCCAATTATCAAGATCTGAAAGTTACCTGGGGGACAACAAATAAGATTATACAAATCCATAATCGATTGTAGGTTGCCAGTATATGGCAAGAAATCGAGGAGTTATGAAAATAGCAAACTTCCTAAGTTCTTGTTAAGGAATATGGTTTAACAAAAGATATCACCCAGGAAGGGTGTATCAAATTTGTGAAATTATCAGGCTAGTTAAGCTCTGAATAAAGGTAAATCATTCGAAGGAAATCGAATGTATCAAGATCAAGTAGCTTGTAAGCTAAAACCTACTTAAGGAGTTTGACGGAGCTCGCAATACATTGCACAATAGTGACTGGAGGATGTGTTCCGCCAATAAGTCAAGGAGCACTATCACAAATTGGTATGCGGATTTACGATGTGATAAACATCCTAAATTGATTAAGGATCGACAGGTAAGAACGCTTCGAAGGAAGAATATACCTTTTGTAAAGGTCAAATGGGATGCCCGAAGAGGTCCCGAATTCACGTGGGAAGTTGAATCCACGATGAAAGAAAAGTACCCTTACTTATTTCAGTAAATCTCGGGTCGAGATTTATTTTAAGGGGGTGAGGATGTAACACCCCGAAAATTTACGTCCTATAAGGTGTTGACACGTGTCATAAGCTTGAACGTGTGAAAGAATACCCTAGAGGGACTAAAGTTGACAAACTTGAAAAGTATATGAAAATACGAGTTCTAAATGTCAACAGTGAATAAATATGTTGTACATTAACCCTACATGATGCTCATACCTTCAAAAGAATGAATCATGGATCATACGAAGCTAAAAGTGAGAGATTACAAACTACAGGGGTTAAATGTGTCAACATGTTAAAGATATACCTCTGAGTGACCTTTTGACAAACCCGAAGCTTTGTAAATGTAAATTATTCTCACTAGAATGCACGATTAAAATTTCATAAAGTTTCGTTATCGTATGAGAAAGTTATGATCAAATTCGTGTGCGAGGGGTTAAAAACGTCAACGTTGAAATTTATGACTTTTTGGGTAACCATAAAGTTACCCAAGGACTTAACAAAGTATGTTTATGTCTTAAGGCCCATAAAAGTCAAGTTAGAGGGCTCGAAGTGCAAGAAAGCATGTAAAGATCAGGTGTAGAAGGATCAGGGACTAAAAGCGTCAAAAAGTGCATAAGTTTGCATTTTCGCGCATAACCTACATTCTGAATACATCTGGTCATCCAAAAATTTATGTAAGCACTAAAATATTTTATTTTAGTGTTCGCCATAAGAAAAATCCATTCGTCGCGTCATTTGGATCGTTTTTGGCACTTATGCGCATTCCGTCGTAATTAAGCGAACATCGCGTTCGTACGACCAAACGAACCATCACCCGGCACATTTTTGAGCATGTTTCATGTCCACAATGTTTAGGTAACATTTTAGGGCCTTAAAGTTGGCTTTACGGGCCTTAGAAGTGTCGAAAAAGGCCTTAAACACGTGCAGGGACTGAAACTGTCATTTTTCAAACTTGTTGTCTGATCAGGACCCTCAGGCGGCCCGCATGAGTTTAAGGGCATCCTGAAGCGGGCCGCATGGCCCCTTCTGACCAGATTAAATGCATCAAACAGCTGGTTTCAGCTGTTTGGCACTCCAAATCTCAATGCCACATGTTGATTTCCTATGGTTAGTGGCAATTTAGGCACCATAACCTTCCGACAAGTGTACGGCCTTGATCGTGCCCTCTTCTCCAAGAAACGATCCTAACGGTGGATCGAAATCTATAAATACCCATCACATTTCACTTCATTTCTCACACTTGATCTGATTTTAAGCCTTCTAAGTTGAAGTTATACTTCATACCTGAAGGTAAATCGGATCGAGAGCTTTCGGGGACCCTTCGTAAGTATTCTTTCGTTCTTTTATTGCTTTACAGGTCCGAAAGTCAATCTTTTCTTGACTTTCAGCATTGACCAGTTTAAGGTCGATGCGAAGTTCGTTTGAACTTCATAACGTGAGCGTGATCACGATGGTTATAGTCCCTAGTGACTATACCTACTGATTTCCACGTTATCTAGGCTCAGTGACGAGCCGTAGTTTCGGCCAGAATACGTATTCTTGCGTATTTTGTAACCAAACTACTTATGGGTATCAAAACCATTTGTTTTGATACCAAACTTGTTTCTAACTTAGTTAAGCATGTTTCAACATGCTTAGCTCGTCACTTTAGTTTAGTGCTTATATAGGGTCGTAAAGGTAAGCGATCTAAACAATCGCTTATACTTTCGAACCCGACCCGTTTGGTCGATCATTAGGATCCGACCAAACACATTAAGTGACCTTATGATCACATTGTTCGAGTAGTTGTATGACAGGTAGTATATATGCCTTAGGTAAATGACCAAAATACCCCTACGGGGCTTAAATTGAGATTAAACTCGTTTTGGGCATAATGGAAGGTATCCTACTGATACCACAACATATTTAAGGCATATTAACTTAGGAAACCTGTTCGTGATCCATTCGGTTACCCGTTACGCTTATTACGCGATCGGTTCGGTTTATGTAACAAGTTTACATAAATTAGCCGAAACGGGTCAAACCTTATCGGTTTTATCTCAAAATCCAGAATGTGTTGAGTTTACCCATATTATACAAGTCTCCAAACTTGTCGGGTCTAAATCACATTCTATTCCGGTCTTCGCTTAATCATGCGTTTGAACCGTAAACCTCTCTTAAAACTAACCGGTCTAAGTTACGACTTAAATAAGACCCGTTAGTAATCTAATAGGTTAATAAAACCTTCGTTCCAGATTGAGAGCCCCAGTAGAAGTACTCGTGCTTGCTGATTAGAATATACGGCTGAGTATAAATTGCATTGCTAGCTCAGGTAAATACTTTTAACTTATTTTCCCTTATACGGGCTTGGGATACGGTATTATAAAAATACCGCTTGGTCGGGTGTAGAAACCTTTTAATCGGAGATGATTAAATTGCATAATCCCGTTTTAATCTGTATTGATTGATTACAAATAACATTGGGGGTTAATGACCGTGTCCTGGATATCCTTGGCTCATTTTAAAAAGTGAATGGCCACGACGTAAGCACAAGGTGTAGGCAAAACACCTCCTGTTGCATATGTATAACGTATACTCACTCGTAAGGGTATCTTCTTGTGAGATTATATTTGTGGTGTGTCGATTAATCTTGTCCGGCTTGTATTGTATAATCACCGGCCCTAAATGTTGGACAACCATGTAAATCGGATACAAGATTTTTATTAATAGAATTGTCCCAATTATAAAAGATTAATTTTGCCTCTGTGCATTTTAATCAATGTGTCAAGATATTTTGTGCCGTTTGCACTCAAATCACTTTTCAAACTCTTTTTCCAAAATGAGTCAGTTAACTGTATTTACCAGTGTAAACTGACGTATTTTCCAAAAAGGTTAAGTGACAGGTACTATGCGTAATTGGCTGGGAGCTCAGGGCGTCACTAGGGAATCTTGCAAGTTCTAGATGCCTAAAGTCTGTTGAACAGTTTTCCTTTTTGATCCGCCTGTGGATCCTTTACCTTCCGTTGTAATACTTTGACATTACTTATATTCGGAATGTAATATATTTATCTTTTGCTTCCGCTGTGCATTATTATATTGTGTTGTTTGACCATGATGTTGCCAACCACGTCACGATACTCCCCCACCGGGCCCACCGGTGACACGTGGAAAAATCGGGGTGTGACATTGCTTCTATGGGTAAGTTTTTGTTTTGCGCTTTTGTAGGTGAATTGTTGAATTTGGGCATAGGCCCTGAAAAGAAGAAACGCGCAACGACTTCTACTTCTGTGCCAAAGAGAAGTGAGACTGTTAAAGCTCAACCTTTGAAGATGAAGAATGTTGGAGAGAAGAAAGGTGCGCGCCGTTCCTCTGACTCCAGGTGTGATTATGTGGTGGTTTCTGACTCTTTGGAGGGTCTTACTCCTGCAGTGACTATACGAGAACCGAAGCCTGAACCAAGGGATTCTGCTGATATTCCCCCATCCAACCCTAATGAGCCTATCGATTTGGATTCTAGTCCCGAACACTTGGTGCATCGGAAGGCTGGTAAAAGGAAACAACCTGATATTGATGCGGAGGGCCAGCCTCCTAAGAAAGTTCCGAGGAAGAAAATTACCAGAAAAGGGAATCTTGATGCCTTTGTTTCGGAATCTGTTCCTGGTACGTGTCGTTTCTCCTTGTTTTCTTTAAGCGGACTGAATCCTTACAGATTTTTATTTTTCCAGAAGTTCCTGTTTCCCCCATTCCCACAGAACTGCAATATGTGGTTAATGAAGAACTTCCCTCCACTCCTCCGCGCGCTTCTGTTGCAGACCAGTTAGAGCCTGCAGAAGTTGCTGGTGATGGTGTGGGGAAGACTGTTGAGGTTGAGAAGCCTGTTGGTGTTGATACAGAAGCTGAAAAGGTTGTTGATCCGAGTGTGATGGATGGTGCTGATAATCCACCAACCCCTGAAGCTGTTGTTCAAGATTTGAGGAAAGAGCAAACTGCTGAAAAGATTTCAACTTCTTCCCCTAAACCTTCTGACGCTATGCCTGAACATACTGAGAGGGTAACAACTGAGGAACAAGGCTCATCTGCTGGTGTTGATAAACAATCTCCAATCCGTCCAGAAGAAACTTTGGGAGAATATTACTACCGGACCTATACGGAAAAAGATGCTTCTGATCCTCATGCCCCTGTTTGGAATTTGAAGAAAGGCGACACTTTCTCTGATTGGCGTGTGTGCCAAGATTGGTTGCAGGGGATACTTCCGCCTGGCGAGATCAAGTTTCAGGAAAGTCGACCTTATGAACAAACCTATCAGTCTTACCTTGCAGAAACTGCTTCTCATGTTTCTACCACTCACCGCATAGTGCGTGAGTGGTATAGTATGCATAAAGAGCAGGAATCCTTTATGGCGTCTCAGAAGAAATTTGCCAAAGATGAGAGACGTCTGGCTCAACTGATGGCTAAATTAGAAGCTGATCAGGCCAAGTTTGAGACTGAGCGCAAGACTGAGGAATGGTCTGTTGCTGGTTGGAGAAGAAAAGCAGAAGCTGAAGCTGCTCTCCTTTCCGAGGAACGCAAAAATTGGAGAAAAAATTGTGAAAAAGACAATGCTGAGAAAGCCAACCTTCGCAACATTATTAATAACCTCAAGGCTGAGGTTAAAATTTTGAAGAATCAGGATGCGGAGGTAGAAAAATTAAAGAAGGAGAAAGCTGATGTAGAAGCTGCGCTGGCGGAGGCGCGTTCTCATAGGGAACGTAGTGAGCAACGGGAGGTACAAGCTTTCGCCACTCTTGCCCTTAGAGATAAAGAGTTAGAGGAACTTACTGCTTTGGTTTCTGATCAGGAACAACTAAAGAAGGATCTGGAGCTTGCGCATTCCGAGAATACTGAAACCTCCCGCCGTTTGACTGAGGTTGAAGAGAAGCAAGAAAATTCAGAAACGGCGCGGGTTACAGCGGAAAGCGAGCTTGAACCTTTAAAGAATGATATGGCCTGGTTGAAAGATCGCGGGATTGCTTGTGTAAGTTTCTTTTCTCCTTTTTGTTGTGGAATCATCTATGCGCTTTTTTTTACTCATTTTTGCTTGATTTCATAGGTTGCTGAATCTGTGTTAAACTCTGAAGAGCTGGATAAAACTGTTGCTAATCTAATGGTTGCTGCGCGACGAGATGGGTATGCACAAGGTTATGCGGAATGTTCCCAGCATGTGAATAGCGCGTTGAAGGTTAACTGGGATGATAGCAAGTCTGCTACTTTTGGCGTAAATACTGCCGCCGCGCTTGCTTCCATGAAAACAGAGTTTAACAATTTGCAACTTCCGGTCATGGAACTAATAAATGTGGCGCTGCAATCGGACGATCACGTGGCACAACTTAAAGAAATCTTTCCGGATGAGGGTGAAGATTTAGAGTAGTTTGGAATTGTATTGAACAATTTCTTATGTAATATCCGGGATGCAAATCCCTGTTTTAATGGTGCGCTATTGCGCGAGTATCTTAAACACTGTCGTGTTTGAAAGTCTTTGGGGCGTATCTGTACGCTGATAATAGCATGTTTCTATTTATTTTGTTTGATGATTTTACAATATTTTGCATGAATACAATTGCTTTTATTGAGTAAGGCGAATGAAGTTGGTATAAAGCTCATGTGTGAATTTTACGGTCGTTTGTGACATGATCACTGACCACGCATGGAGCTTGTTTTATAACTACCATAATGTTTTTGCGCTTACTAAAAGAAATTGCATGCACTTTGTAAACACAGAAATAATAGAAACTTTGCAATTTTATTGATGGATAGAGCACAGAGGCTTTACAAAGTTTTGCTAATAATTATTGGAACTTAACTTACCCTTCTGATATTTCCGCCGTATTTGATGAATCATGTCTTTCCGCGGAAAACTTGTTTTTTAGGCTTTTGCCCGTTTGCTTGGACCTTCCTCTCCCCTGGTTATCTGCTTAATCTCTTTGCGCACATTTTGGAGTAAATGTGTGAGTTCGCCGCTCTTGAGAGCTTTCTCTATTTATGTGCGTAGAGAGATGCAGTTGTTAGTGGTATGCCCGTTGTCTTTATGATATTCGCAGTATTGCATCGGGTCTTGTCCACGTTTACTTTTCATTGGGATCGGAGCTTTGAATTGATAGTCTTCAGTACTTAGAACCTCCGCAGGGGTCTTTGTTAGGGGAGTCCACTGCCTTTCCCTATTTTCTTGTTTGTTCTCCTTCTGCGCGGAGAGTTTGTTGATTGTTGTACGAGCATCTTCAGACGATCGACTTCCTGATCCGGACTCGCGCCATGACTTCTTAAACCTTCTTTCGCCGGTTAAGCTTAAGTCTGCGGGCCTATTGTGTGGTGGTGGTGGCCTGTTTGTAGTAAGGTTTTTCTCAGTTTGCGCGTAAACTTTGGCCGCCGCCATTATCTTTTCCCAACTTGTTGGAAAGCCCTCTGTTCCAGATAAGACTTTAACCATGTCATCACATCTAATCGCGTACTTGAATTGAGCACGGATTAGTTGTTCATGAACACCGCCAATCTCCAACACTTCTTTATTGTATCTAGTGATGAAATCTTCTAGATTTTCGTCATCCCGGTGCCATATGTTCATGACGTCAGAAGTGTCTCGAATGGAACGACGTTGCTGGCTGAAGTGTGTTAAAAACTTTTCACGTAGATCTTTCCATGATTCGATCTGTCCAGTTGGTAGGTTATCAAACCAGATTCGCGCTGGGCCAGTTAATGTTTGTACAAACAGATGACACCATAGCGGAAGGGTCCAACCTCCAACCAGACCCGCGCTGGTAAATACTCTCAGATGATCGTCGGGCTCTGTTAACCCATTGAACTTCCCTATGTTGGACGGTAATTTAGCCTTCTCCAATGGTGCTAGAGCTATTTCCAGTATGAACTTTGAGTTTTCCGCTGCTTCTGCAGGGCGGTAAACCAAGTCATAGTTGTGTTCTGCCTCAGGGTTATAAACCGCTCGAGGCCTGCACTTGTTATAGTTTGGCTGCAGTCGATTGAACACACTGGTGTTTGCACTCAAACGGTATGTTGGATCAGATTCATCGGTGTGGGTGTCCCGTTGGGAACCCAACCTATCATGAACCGATTGTCTTCGACGAGGGTGTGGTTCACCATGGTGTTGTCTCTGGTAACTGCCTGACTGAATGTGTTGTGATGTAGATCTGGCATAAACTTCTGTACCTTCATAAGTTGATTCTTCCCGTTGGGAGGCATGAGCACGAGATCCCGGTCTCCGTGATTGAGTCAGGGGAGAAGTTTGAGCACACAGCTGTGTGTATACTGCGTTTAATGCCCCTTGAGACTGGACATACCATGATATCGGAGTTTCTCCTGGTGGTAAAATTGATTGAGCAGGGTTTGCTGGTAACACTCCTGGAGTGACAGGATCGTTTGCTCGATTGGATTGAACCTCGTTATCGTCCGAGGCCTCTTCTACGATTCCTTCTACTTGTAAATTGTTTCCGACGTTTGGTCGAGGACCGACTTGCCGGTGAGATGATGAATTTTCTGCCATACTAAAGTTGAAAACGGAAAGAACTGAATCGAAACGAGATGAAAGCTAGAAAACAGAGGAATCGGTGGGCGCCAATGAAGAAACACTAGATAAATGGTCGAAACCGAGATATCTAGGGGGTTTGAATCCGCATAAAAAGGTTAGTTTCCACTTGATTGATTCAGTTGTAATCGATCTTCTTCTCCGAGAACTCTGCAAAAAAGAGCACCGTTAGCCTCGCCAAGGGGAGAAGAGGGTTCTCTCCTTGACCCGACTCCGGTGTGAGAATAAGTATGGGTAATGAAGAAGAAGAAGTATTTGAGAAGTGTGTGTAACTTGAATTCATACCTGGGTTGTTTCTCATATTTATAGCCGGGAGTCGTTTAGGCGGGAAAACCCGTTAGTGAAAAGTTAACGGAAGATGCTAACCTCGTAAGCGGTTACATTTCCTTCCGTTTAAGTTCTTTGATCCGACGTGAGAGCACACGGATCGTGGTCTAGATCAAAGGCTGGGGATTTGCCACGTGTAATGTGATCAAGTGGAGATTACTCTCCAATAATTGCATGCCTTCGTTGTGATTTCAGGGGTGCCTGTGGTAATGACACGTGTCCAGACGGTTATAACCGTCTGGGTGGTGCACGATGGTATTTCTTCTAGATAATTACTGCTGTAATCTGGTGTGGCACCTTATTGTGTGGAGACCACTGAATAAATAAATCCCAAGTCTGAATAACTAATATCCAGGTCTGGGTATTTAGGCGGAAGTATTGATCTCAGGATTTTTATCCTTTGCTAATGGGAGAAGGCGCAAGGATTTATGTTTTCCTTTGGGCGCGCGACTATAGATTGCTGATTACTTTCTTCCTTTTGTAAGACCAGTGCGCGGCCGCGCAAGGTTAAAAGGCCAGGTTGTGGTGTGGTCCCAAATACTTATTATGAGGTTTTTGGGACCTTACCCCTTCAAAGCCTAAAGATCCTCCAGGGCCTAACCGTGCGGTGATCAACTAGAAGGAGGAAGAGTTTCATAACTTGTGTCAGGGATTTAGGTCTCCTTCTGAATGGGGAGCCCAGTACCCTACCACCGGTAGTACTGCCTTGAACGCCCCACCAGGTTATATGACTTTATATGATGTGTTCTTCAGGGAGGGAAACTTCTGTCTACCCATGTCCAAATTTCTTGGTGAAGTTCTCACAACATACGGCGTGCATATTTCTCAGATAAATGCTTTGGGGCTGCCTCGGATAACCCACTTTGAGTTTATTTGCCGTGAACAGAAGTTAGTTCCGACGGTGGAGATGTTTAACATTTTTTTACTACATTACTTACGCTGGTGGTTTTTATTCTTTCAACTCCCATACTACCAATGTCCTTCCTTGTAGCAGGGACCCCCCTAAGAGTTTTCATGACTGGAAAAAGATTTTTTTCTACATTCGCCCGGATGTGATTCCCATTGATATGCATTACCGTGCTGAGCGCTAGGGGGTGCCCAAGTTTGTGTTGGGTGGTTCTTATGCTGATCGAGAGTGGTATAAAACCCTTACGAAGGTTCCTACTCTGACTGTACAACTTGAGGAAAAGGCGCTTGTTGATGTGGGAATGAGCATGATGTGGGTACCAAGGGACCCGAGGGCAGCACCGGTATATGCCTTTGGAGGCAAAGGTATTCTTGTTCTTTTTCATCTCTCTTTTTGTTTGTTGCTTACTGGTTTTTATTCGAGTAGGCTATAGTTTAATGAACGTCTTGGATCCGGATGTTGGTGGGGAGATGATGGGTATGCTTTTGCCAGAAGGAGAGAAACCCTGGGTAGATCGGATTAGGGATAATTTTTTGCATCCTTCTTCTGAAAGCTTGGCAGCCTATGGTGCCGTTATTCTAGGTGCGCCTTCCGCGGTTAAGATTGAAGTTGGTAAATCTCCTACTTGGAAGGAGACTATTCTCCTTTCGAGTGAGGATTCTACCGGATCTTCTCACGGATTGATTCATCGCTCAACGCGTGCAGGTCCCCGTCAGCGACCTGTTCAGGGCCCAGAAGATGTTGATGTATCTACTCCCCCCGTTGCTGATCCTGTAACTGCTGCTTCCGAGCCTAAGTAGAAGGAGTCTGGGAAGGGGCTTGAGAAGAAGGAGCCGGAGAAGAAGAAGTATGATAAGGAGCCAGTCGGCGCGCAGACTCGTAAGCATTCTTCTAAGGCAAAATTCTTGGACTATGTTGTAGTATCTGACTAGTTGTCTGGCTTAGACGCAGGGACCAAACGACCTGCCACTGATGAGGATGATCAAGCCACACTAATCCAGATGATGGAGGAAAAACGAAAGCTTTTGGCTGATAAGAAATGAGAGTTGGATGATTAGGCTGCTTTGGAGCTTTCCGAGAAGAAGCGGAAGGTGATGGGTCATGCTGCGCCTTCTGACAGTGACGTGGATCTTGGAGTGTTTGCCAAAAAGTCTGGCAACCTTCTTGAGCAGATTTATGAGGCATCTTCTCAGAAAAAAAGTATGATTCTTAAATAGTTACTCCTGCTTGTGTTTGCCTTTTTGGTTCTTTCTCCCTGTTGGGCTTTGGTGGATATAAGTTTCTGTTTTTCTTGCAGCGCCTTCAAAGCCTACTCGGTCTACGTCACGTGGTGTTAAGATCGTTGTTCCTGATATTTCTTTTTGTAGGATCGTTGTACGACCTGACTGAGTCGATCAGAAGAGTTGTTTATCCGAATCAGAGGCGGAATCAATGAAACGGACACTCGATGTAATTATGTCTCTTATATTGAATTGATAGTATTACAGCACCTAGAGACGATTCGGCAGAGCTTCGCTACTCAGATCTGAAAGTTACAAATGAAATAACAAGTGCACCTATATATAGGGTTCCTGATTTCGCTTGAAATGGACAAGGAAGTTTCAAACAGAATCACCACTAAAACCATGAAAATCAGTTTCTCGTATCCCGTGCACTAGTTATCCTATCCTATCCTATCCTATTACACGACTCGATACAAGACGAAGTCAATAGACATAGTGCACTAACAGACTCCCCCTTGGATATTGATGAAGTCTTCAGTGTCTAATCTCTATCATGACACCTCTTCAGTCTTGATCAGTCTTCAATCTCTTTCCAAAATGTCTAATATTGTAAGCATCCATCAATCCTTTTCTTTAGCTTCTTCAGGCTCCCCCTTTCATCAAGCTTCCGTGCTTTAGGGATCAACACCTAGCTTTCCGGTTACAAGTTCCCCCTTGCTTTGAGCTTGTCTTCAGACTCCCCCTTAGACTATGCTGTCGGGATCGTAGTCTGGTACATAACCTGCAAAACTCATACGTTTATAAGTAACAACATTTTAGACTACCAGGAATCGTAACTGGCAATTCAATCTTCTCTAAATCACTCCCCCTATCAACAATCTTTACAGATTTGGCAATGTCAAGTATCCAAAATCCCTCACATTTCATCTTCCAAGTCCAAACTAATGACCTTGGAGATATCACAAACTGTTTTTTATTTTTGTTAAAAATACAAGTTTCAAATTAATGAACTTGTTTTATTTTCAGAAACACAATCAGCTTACTCAGATTTTGACACTCAGCATCTCAGATATCAGTTGTCGAAAATAAAACAGAATCAAAAATCTTTTTGAATTTTCTGAAAATATAAAGCAGTAAAGAAATATGTACAAACATATTTACAGGCAATATTTTTGTTTGAGTATGTGTCAGAGGATCATATCAGTTTTTGACAAGTCACAAGTACCGTTGAGCTTAGTTACACATTAAGAATTAAACAATTCACTTAAATTGTCGATATACTGATCCACTTAAATTTTCACACAAATTTCAACTGATTCAGGATACGAATTAGGTGTTTTAAGAACTTAAACGCATTCATGTGTCCCGCCTCTTGAATATACTCCCGTATCTAGATCCCATTATTCAGTCTTACAGGTGAATATACCTAGATGATATCTGTAAGGGGTTAGATGCGAAACCGTGAGAGCTCAGGTCAGAACTTCCGTTCAGCGGAGAGATAACGGTTCGACTTTAGGTGTGTCCCCTTTAGAGGATCTTTTCTTCAACAGCAATGATTATCAATTTTATTGTTTCATCATTTTTGCTGAGGGTTGCGCTATGTTTCAAGCAATGCGGAAAGTATTATGCGGGGACTAGGTCAGAATTTCCATTCAGCAGAAGTCCCGGAATAATACCCCAGATATCACTGAGTATAAAGACCTAGTATCTCAGAAAGAGGGACCTTTCAAACAAGATTTCAGGGGTTACCTATATATCCAAGTAGTGTTCCCCACGAAATAAGCAAGTTTGAATTTATGTTTATATCCCGAAAAAGTTTACTAAATGTATAAAAACCTACCGACACATCCACGGTGAGATCGTTTAACACATTTTGACTTTCCAATTCTTTAGCGTACTGTAACTGTCTACTGATGTACTATCATTTCCTCTTTTTACACAAAAACTCAATTTTTAATTTTATCATGCTTTTGACTTTTTCAAATTTTCTAATGTTTTTGGATTTTCTGACAATATATATCTCCCCCTAAAATGCAAAATCATTTAAAGAAAATTTGACAACCAATACTGATATCTTTGTCTCGCCATCCATTTTCTGCTAACTGTGCACCAAATTACATGAAAAGCAATAATTACCCCCACGATTTACAACCCATTGATTTTCGACAGTTTGAAAATCGTTTTTCAATCTTGTGAAAGTAATCATGTTTATTCAGCCGTGAGGGTTTCGGCGTATTCAATTAACACATATTTTTGAAATTTTCTATTTTTGACAAAAATTAAAAACAAACATATTTTTGGTTTTTAATTTTTCAAATTTTTAGGTTTTTTGAAATATTGTTTATTTATGTACAGAAAATGTTAAACTCCCTGTTCAACCAAACCAGGATCCAGCATCCTCTTCCTGTGCCAGGTTGCCCCAACTTTCATTCTCACAATCTTCGGTTTTGTTGAGCACCTGCACATTCAAACTACTTCAATTACTTAAACAATTTAGCCCAGGTCTGTTTGACCTTAGGCATTTCAACACAATATGCATCATTTAATTTCGGAAAATCTTTATCATCAAAAACTTTTTCAACTTTAACTTCAACTTTCTCATCTTTTACCGAAATCACTTGTTTTTAAACACTCCATGTTTGACCTTTCGGAGTACCTCTTTTGTAAAAATGTGATCCTTTTTGAACATTTTGTTTTTGAACAACTTTTGGTTTCCAAAACTCTTGGGGTTTTGTCATATCAACCAATTTTTGCCAACTTTGTGTTGTTCTGAATCTGGGTGTGTGAGAATTCCAGGTATGTTTTGAATCGAACCTGTTCAGGTTTGATTTCCAATTTTGATTTGAAACAAACTTGTTTGTGTTATACCTCCAAGTTTGTTTTGAATCAAATCTGGTTGACCTTTGTTTCACATCCCACTACAAAAAAAATGAGTATTAGAGACTGAAAAATCAGTCTTTGATGCATGCAAATCAGTCCCTAATGGTTATCGAAGACTAATTTTCTAGTCCCCAGCCAGTCCTCGATACCTAGTACTAGATAGTGGTTTTAGTAACTAAAAATCAGTCCCCATTGTATGATACCAACAAGCACTAACGATCAGTCTCTGATATATAAGATTTAGTCCTTAATTTGTACCCTGGTACCACATTATTTCAGTACCCAATACATTTCTTCAGTGACTGCAAATCAGTCTTGGATACCATGATATTTGAGTCCCTAATGTATAACTTTAGGGACTGAAAATGAGTCCTCGAAATATGTAAATATGGTCGTTAATACGTTTTGTTAGGTTCGTGACTTCATGTTAATTCAGTCTCTAATAAAAGAGGTTTAAAATTAGTTTCTTATACTATGCCATTTCAGTCCATAATATACTTGTATTAGTAACTGAAAAATAGTCTTAGATATGTTTCCTTAGCATCTAAATATCAATCTCTTATAGCAATTCTTTTAATCTCTATTATATTTATTGAAAGTATAAAACTAATATCTAATAATATGTCTCAAGCCAATTGTAAGCAAATCATACCAAAAAAATTTACAAATTTCTGTGAACTCACAATATATGGAGGAAATGTGCTTAGATAGAACAATACATGTGAAAAAATAAAATAAAAATGTAAAGATCTATAATTTGCGAGTTCTAAAACACAAACTAACAAAAACAACCAAGATGATATGATACTTCTAAGTCATTGTCTGCATGGGTTTTGTTATGGGTGTCATGAGTTCTTCCCAATTTCCGCCTTCCTTAGTTTTGTAATTGGCGTGTTTGGGTCCATTGGTGCTCCAAGTTACCTGATTACGTGATGCATTACAGTCATTAGTAAATGATGCATATTACAATTTACAAAAACACAAAGTCTAATGTAGAATTAAATTTACTTCATGTGTTGATATTAAAATATATTCAAACTAAATGATGTAAAAAGGAATTATATATTAACCTTAGGAATCATTAAACAAGCACAAATATATGCCTGGAATTGTATGAAATTTCATTAAGACATTTAGTCAAATATATGCCATGGAGTGCATGATGAATCAAGAACAAAGGTTAACTAATGCTAGACAAAGTTGAACCCAAACAACTAAAATTTTGTAAAAGCATGTTATGTTTCTTTTGTCCAAATGATTATGAAAACTAAGTGAAAAAAATAGAAACCTTGGTACTACCTGAACTGCGGTTATGCTTTTGTTTGCCGAGGGCTTCACTGCTTCTATGTCAACTAGCCTCCATAAAGACCTAGTGGAATCAAATCATAAGTCATGTTGAATAATTGAATTTAGCCCCAAAGTAAACAAACTAGATTTATTCAATTGTCGGTCTCGGTGCTATATATATGTGTGTGTATTTGCACATAGTTCAATCTAGTTTACCCCATGATTGCTGCAAAAATTCTCTTGTTCAAAATCTTTGCAAAATGACCCGAAATAGATTGAAGTCCCTTATTCTAAAAAAAATAAGAAATATAACAGTTGCTAACAATTACAAAATAAGAATACGGAACATAATAATGGCATATACAAGTTTATAAAATCAATATCACTTTTATAATAATGGAATATAATAATCGCCTTTTAATTTTGAGTTCCTGGTGGGTTGTAATAAAGATAAAGCAAAACAAGGGTTTAGTTATTACCTCAACTGCGAAATCGTTAAGAGTACAGATTCGTACGGTTGTCAATGGTTACCGGTTGTGCTACAAGAATCCTTCACCGTCAATTGGAGGCGTTCCAAGCGGAGTATATTTCCGGTGTTGATTCATAGTAGAAATGCTCCGGAGCAGGTACGATCTCGAGTTTCCCTGGAATTCAGGAGAAACAAAGAGAGAAGAGGCAAAATATAAGTATCTAACAACCAAAAAAGCATGCAATCATACCCCACAATATTGATTCTGTCACTATTCAATATTTCATGCAAAGCTAAACATAAGGTGTAAACATTGAGTTACCAACAATTTTGATATATGTAGACTCTAGATGGTTATATCTTTATGTAAAAAAAAAAGAATATCTACAACATAAGATAAAAAGATAATAAGCAAAAATCCCAATGAAATTATGAAGCTAATTATCAACATATCACCAATACAAATCTGACATCAAGATCTTGATGCTAATTATAAGGAACCACCATCAACAGGAAGCTTCAAATCGTTAAAACAGACCTGCAAAACCGATTCTACTTCTAGAGATTTAATAAGAATTGAGAGTTGGGGTTGGTACTTTGAATCTCGATTAACTTACAATCGATCCGTACTGGTTGATGCGATGGAAATCGTGGCCTTGTTCATCTGGAACTGTTTTGGTAGAAGCCGGCAATGGTGGCAACTGGTTTCCCTTTCTTAAAGATAATCTATCCCAACTAAATACTTGGTTGTCCTTCGTTGCTTGATTTAATTCACAACAAAAACTTCTTTTAGGTTAATTGCATCAAAATCACACAAACAAACCTATTGATTTAAACCAATTTTGCTTTGAATCCGAGAAAAAAAGGTTAAAAGAAGAACATTTATGGCTTCTTACAAACTTTATCTTCGTTATCGACGATGGTCTGAACAAACACATCCAATTGTAGATGCGATGCAAATGGAAAAACAAATTCGAGAAAAAATTTTAAAGGGATTGAAGTTGAGATCGATAGAAAAGGAGAGATAGAAGGATGTGTATTTGAAATTTTCAATTTTACCTTTTGAGAACGAGCGGGAATTCGGATATTTTAGGAAAAGGGTAAAAATGAGCGGGATAACTTCAATGAATTTTATTTGGTTATATTTTAGGAGGGACCTATACAAAATTTCTTTGATATTTATATACATTTAGATAAAATAAATTTAAAACTTATATAACATACAAGATTGTGATTTATAGAAGAATTCTACAAATTATAAGTAATTATTATTAAGCCCCTCACATTGCGTTTGGGGCGTAAAAAATTCGGTACGGTATTTTCGGGATCGGTACAGGATCGGGATCCGGACGGTATCGGATACCAAATGCTCATCCCTAGTACCAACGCCACACCAACGAGCACCGAAAAAAATAAAACCCAACCAAAATAGATGTAAAAAGGTTGACACACCCACGCGAAACGTAAAAAATATAAAACCTAAACTTTGCAATCATAGATACAACCGATGATGCCAAATGTACAACACTTAATTAATCTATTTCAAAGTTGGAAATTTACAATATGTATAATATGTGTATATAAACTCATATAGACTAAATTATATATGTTATATAAGTTGGAAATTAACAATATGTATAATAGGGGAATGATCCACTAAAAAATGGATTTTACCTAAGTAGAGTAAAAAGTATTGTGATAATGATATGTCACACTTCTTATAAGTAGGAATGAATGACATTTGATGCTAAAACATTTTGGTCCTTATAAATATGAGTGTGAAAATAACATGTGCCATCTCTTTTGTTTTCTAAAAAATACAACAAAAAATTTTTGTACAAAAATTTAGCACAAAAAAATCAAGTACAAAAAATATAGCACAAAAAATTCAGAAAAAAATTATAAGACAAAAAAAATTCAATACAAAAAGTATAGCACAAAAATGTAGTACAAAAATTCAGCAAAAAATGTTATACAACATAGAAATAAAACACATTTTTGTGAGTTTTTTTAGTATTCATATTTTATATAGCAATATGGTACTCAAATTAAAGATAAAAAGACGCTCGATTTTATGAAGAAATTTTTATGAAAAAATAATGTTTTGAGTGATAGGCACCCCTATCCCCTTAATTACACATATTGACCAAATATGATTCTATGTTGACCAAATACGTTAAATAAGGTCATGATCGTTTATATGTTGACAAAATATGTATACGTTATATCAATTTATGTTTATCTTTTATGTTAGACTAGTGTTTTTCAATGACGCGCGTTGCGCGAAAGGCATTGGTGTTTTCGACCGACATCATTCTTCAAACGATTCGAGATAAACGATGCGTAACCAGCCATATCCGGCATCGTGGAGTGTATTAAAAAGGGAGCAATTGGACGATTGGATGCTGGGCTAGGTGTTTCTTGGAATGCCCACGGATTGTTCGGGTCAAAACCACGATTATGAGGATTCATTTTTCGTATTGTGGTTGGATGAGAATTTTTTTTTAAAATAAGATAGAGATGATTATAGAAGAGGTGGAGTAGTTGTGGTAAAAAAAAATGAATAGAAGTGTGAGTATTTATAGTGAATAAATTTTTTTTAACACATAGCCGTTGGCCTACGGCTAGCCCAAACGGCTACTTGTCTTGGCCAATGAGATCATGCCATGTCATCTTGATAGCCCCGTCCAACGCCCGGGCTGAAACCCCCGTCCAAGGGGCCACGCCGAAACCCAAGCCCACCCGGGGTGGTGACTTGGGCGTTTGTACCCAACCCACGCCACAACCCCCGCCCCCAGGCTGAAACCCCCGCCCAAAGGGCCACGCCGAAACCCAAGCCCACCCGGGTGGTGACTTGAGCGTTTGTACCCAACCCACGCCACAACCCCGCCCCATACCCCATATTCTAATAGTTTGTTTTTTATCATATATGAATTCACTATTCATTTAGTTTGTTTTTATCATATATGAACTAGTTGTTAACCATGCGTGCACGTTGCGGCGCGGACTCGGGGTGGTGAATTGGGCGTTTGTACCCAACCCACGCCACAGCCCCGCCCCATACCCCATATTCTAATATTTCCTAGATTTTTTTTAAACACATAGCCGTTGGCAAACGGCTAGCCCAAACGGCTACTTGTCTTGGCCAATGAGATCCCGCCATGTCATCTTGATAGCCCCGCCCAACGCCCGAGCTGAAACACCCGCCCAAGGGGCGACGCCGAAACCCAAGCCCACCCGGGGTGGTGACTTGGGCGTTTGTACCCAACCCACGACACAACCCTCGCCCCATACCCCATATTCTAATATTTCCTAGATCTTTTTTTTAAACACATAGCCGTTGGCAAACGGCTACTTGTCTTGGGCAATGAGATCCCGCCATGTTATCTTGATACTTGTCTTGGCCAATAAGTTACCGCCATGTCATCTTGATAGCCCCGCCCAACGCCCGGGCTGAAACTCCCGCCCAAGGGGCCACGCCGAAACCCAAGCCCACCCGGGGCGGTAACTTGGGCGTTTGTACCTAACCCACGCCACAACCCTCGCCCCATACCCCATATTCTAATATTTCCTAGATCTTTTTTTTTAACACGTAGCCGTTGGCCAACGGCTAGCCCAAACGGCTACTTGTCTTGGCCAATGAGATCCCGCCATGTCATCTTGATAGCCCCGCCCAACGCCCGGGCTGAAACCCCCGCCCAAGGGGCCACGCCGAAACCCAAGCCCACCCGGGGTGGTGACTTGGGAGTTTGTACCCAACCCACGCCACAACCTCCGCCCCATACCCCATATTCTAATATTTCCTACATCTTTTTTTTAAACACATAGCCGTTGGCCAACGGCTAGCCCAAACAGCTACTTGTCTTGGCCAATGAGATCACGCCATGTCATCTTGATAGCCCCGCCCAACGCCCGGGCTGAAACCCCCGCCCAAGGGGCCACGCCGAAACCCAAGCCCACCCGGGGTGATGACTTGGGTGTTTGTACCCAACCCACGCCACAACCCCCGCTCCATACCCCATATTCTAATATTTCCTAGATTTTTTTTAAACACATAGCCGTTGGCCAACGGCTAGCCCAAACGGCTACTTGTCTTGGCCAATGAGATCCCGCCATGTCATCTTGATAGCCCCGCCCAACGCCCAGGCTGAAACCCCCGCCCAAGGGGCCACGCCGAAACCCAAGCCCACCCGGGGTGGTGACTTGGGCGTTTGTACCTAACTCACGTCACAACCCCCGCCCCATACCCTATATTTTTATATTTCCTAGATTCCTATGTTTTAATTTAAAAAACAAATAATAAATCACTTTTAAAAAACAAATAATAAACCAATGGCAAAATCGTAAATAAGTACCACTATTCATTCACTTCTATTAGTATATTATATTTCCTAGATCACTATGTTTTAATTTAAAAAACAAATAATAAATGTGAATTTTTTTTTTCTTTTTTTTTTTATATAAACTTTTATATATAAGGCCAAACAAATTACACCAAGATAGCCGGTAAGCGGGCAACAAGCTGCGCCGCTACCCCCTTTTGAATAGCGAAACCTAACCTAGTAAAAACGAAACCCCGATCTCTAGGAGACGAAATGTTGCTGTGAACAACCCGTTGGACCCGTTCAAGAAATCTGATGGCTTCTGGGGCTAGCGAGCCAAAGGTATCAAAGGCAAAAGGGATAAAGGAATGTTGATTATCCTCGCAGGCTTTTGCATGTTTGTCCATTTTCTTCGCTGCCGCCCTTGCAATCGCCTGACTAGGGACAAAACCTGTATCCCGAAAGCCTACAAGGGGGGAAACCCCGGTAAGATCAACACAAGCGTGTTTACCTGCATCCCACCCGAAAACTAAAACGTCCGCGGGGCGCAATGTGGATCTTCCTTCCCTCGGATCTGTCAAAAAGTTTACGGGGGCTTCTTTCTTCACCGAGATCCCCGCCCGTTTGAGGATGTCCGCCAAGACATCCCGCACCCAGTCGTGCCTATACTTAAAAAAACACGCTTTTTTTAAAAAAACAAATAATAAACCAATGGCAAAATCGTAAATAAGTACCACTATTCATTCACTTCTATTTTTATTAGTATATAATTCTTGTGACCATTGTAATGCAACATTTATATTGACAAAATCGTATCATAATGACATGCAAAGCCATTTAAGACTAGTTTATATGAATTGTTAGAATTGAATTTTATTCTCTAATACGTTTTCTTAAAATACTAGAATATGAGCCAATTATTGGATACTGAATATTAGTCCTTATTTCGTTTACAAAAATCTTCTAAGACTAAATATCAGTCCTGAATAATGTCCATAGTAATTTTTTGATATTAAATTTCAGCCTCCATTCCCTTCGATACAAAATATGTTCTAAAGTGAATTTTAGTTCCCACTATGATCTATTTTAGGAATATATGGAACTCATTTTCAGTCTCCAATACGTTTCATACATATCAGAGACTGAATATCAGTCACCGTATATTTTGGGCCATTTTTGTTATGTATTTGGGACAGAACATCAGTCGGTAATAAGTTCCCCTCCAAATCTTTGAATTGCATAGACATATTTGCGACTAAAAATTAGTCTCAAATAAGGTGTCAAGATATTAGCGACTGATTATCAATCACTAAAATAGGTCGCATAGAAATCAGTCCCCAATATTATTAGTAACTGAAAAATCAGTCCTAGAAATTACGTATTTGATACTGATATATTAGGCCCTAATAATATAGTCTCTAATGGTCACTTTTCTTGTAGTGTCCTCAGATTTTTGTTTCTCAACATTTTCAGGCTTCTTTTTGTCAACATCCACAGGTTTTAGATTCGAACACTTTCGTGCAAGATGTCCTAATTGATCACACTTAAAACATGTTCTTTTTGAAACATCTTTAACCTGTGGTTGTTGCCTTTTCTTTTGAGCACAAAACTCTTCATTAGACTGTTTTCTAAATTTGAGTTTTTCCTCTTCTTCAAAACTTTTTCCTTGAACAAAACTCATTTTTGCCTGATAATTCGACATTTCATTTCTTTTCCAATTCTGTTTCTTTTTATAACCCAACCCAGCCTTCATGTTTTTCTTCTTGAAACCAGGTTTGTTATAAAAAGTTTTGTGACCTTTTCCAGCAAACTTTTGAATATCAGATTTCTCAATCTCAACCATTTTGAAAACTTTATCAACCTTTTCTGAGATCACATTCTGAATTGGGAATACAACATCTAAAAATAATTTGTCTGATCCAATCATGGTGTAAACCAATCCTTTTGAATCATCATTCAAGTTTTTCTCGGATTTTGTCTGTTTAAGATAGCCATCATGAAAATTTCCCTCATTTTCATTATGTGATTCAGACTTACCTTTGCTTGACTCATCTTTCAGAATGCTTTCAATAACCTTACTTACCACCTCTGAATCATCAGCTTCATCAGGTTTGGTGTAAGTCACATCGATACTTTCAGTTAATTGGTCAACTATGTTCAGACCTTTTACCACATTTTTTTCATCATAAAAAGTATAATTGTTTCTCAATGGTGGTGGTACCTGATGAAATTCTAAACCAATACCTTTTTTATTCTTGTCAGTATCTTTGTCATCTGGTGTGATGTTGAAAATGCGTTCGAGAATGTATGAAGAGTTATGATAACTTTGAAGTTTGGTAACAATCTTTTCTTTTTCAGCCAGAACTTGTTTGAGATTAGCAACTTCATCAACACACTTGTTTAATTCAAGTTGCTTTTCTTTAAATTTTCACTCATACAGTTCTTTAGTTATTAAAGTTTCAGACAATCTTTGGTCAAAACATTTGACTTGGCTCTTCAAAGTATCATAAGCTTCTTGTACTCTCTGACTCCACTTCTTTAGATCATCATACTCTTTTTGAAAATCTTTAAACTTATTTTCTTTTTCAACACAACCAACACATTTAGCTGTACACATTTCTTTCAAAATCTTATTTTCTTCTTCAAGACCATGACATTTCTGTGTTAGCTTTTCAACCTTTAGTTTCAAAATTTCTTCTTTTTCAATCATTTCTTTACATTTTATTTTGAAAACATTTTCAATTTTATTTGTTTCAATATCTTGTGTTTTGATTATTTCATCTTTTTCAATACAGACTTTGCACATTTCTATGCAATTCCTGCACTTGTTCTCATTTTTATCAACAATTTCAGCATTTGACAAGTCAGAAGATTCATTTACCTCAGTCTCTTTTAGCACCGATGATTCTTCTGTCTGATCCTCTTCTTTCTTCTCTTCTTCTTCTTCTTTCTTCTCTTCTTCTTCCATCTTCTGTTGTTTTTCAATCTTCTGCTCTTCTTCTACTTTCTGTTCTTCTTCAGCAGCAAGCTTTGCACTAATCTTCACTTCTTCTACCATCTTTTTCAACTCTTCTTCTTTTCTCTTCTTCATTTCTACTACCTTTGGTAGACTTGCTTCACAAATTTCTTTTATTTTGTTCAACAAATCCGGCAAATATCCTTTATCAGATAACCTTCTTGTGTTGAAAGTACTCTGACTTGGAAACAAATTTGTTACTGCATCAAAATCCACCTTTGATGGGTTAACAACTGGATTACCCTGTGGATCCATGTAACATTCCAATTCGTCATTCCATCTTTTGGCTCTCTGGGCTTCTTTGAATGGTTCTCTGAATTTTTCAATTTCCCATCTCGCGTAATCTCTTCTCCACCATTTATCATGATCAAAATCAGCTACAAATGCATATCCAAAACAATCTTCTTCAGGGAGAACTTGACTCCAGTCATAACCTTCATCGTCATGAATAACTGCAAGAGCTCTTGATTTTTCTTCAAGCTGCTTCATTCTGGGAGGTTCAGGTTTGTTCTGATGATAAATCGCTTTCTTGTAGTAATCTTCTCTGAATGGATTAGCAGTATCATCAGCATAAGTATTTCTGCACTCAAGTTTAAAGTGACATTTCTGTTTACATTTGAAGCATGTCACTTTGGATTTGTCAAATCCTAAATTGGTAGATGGTCCACCAATAGACTTTCTTCCAGTGGTCTCCATAAAACGTTGTGCCCTCCTCACTGCACTAGCCATACACCACCGTATATCGATCAATTCCATCTCCTCAGGATCTATTTGATCGTAGTCTTCCTTTGTTAGGTTGGTGTTGCCTATCTTTCCAGCTATGAGGCTTTCGTATGACTCAAGCACAGATGCTAAGAAAACCATCTGCTTCTTTGCAGACTCCTCATTGAAATTTTGAGTATTCTTCATATCTACTGCAATGTTGCATTGGAATACATTCTTTGATGCAGATTGGCTCGATGCTGTTGAAAAAGATCCACTGTGAAACCCACTGTGAGGACTTTCATTGTTCACAGAGTTTGAGCTTTCTGCAGAAAACGTTGTTCTTGGAGACCCAGCCTGTGGTACATTTCCTCTGTAGTACAGCTCCACATTCTGCTGATGAGCTAGGTTGTTGACTTTAGATTTCTTTATCTCCAACTCATGGATTTCTAGTCTTTCGATCAGCAAATCCACTGTTAAATCTTCAGACTTGATTGTGTTCTTCAACATTAAAGCAAAGTATTTCCAATCTTGATCATTCGGCAACGAATCAAACAATTTGTCGATCAACTCCTCTTGAGTGTATGTGATTTTGTGTCTTGCCAGCTCCATCTTCAGATGCCCAAATCTCTCGATCATTTTACAAACAGATTCATTTTTCATACAACCAAATAAATCAAACTCTTTTCGTAACAATTTCTTTTTGTTTTTCACAATCTCAGCACTTCCTACACATTTTCTCTCTAAAGCTTCCCATAAACTCTTCGATGTTTTCTCTTGTTCAAATAACGAAATAATATCTTCTCTCACTGACTGTTTTATCAATGTAATCATTTTATATTCAGCTACTACATTTGTTACATCTATTTCCGTGAACTCTTTTTCGTTTACTAACTCTCCTCCTTCTTTTACTGGTTCTGTATATCCATATTTCAATTTTAACCAACTTTCAGAAGCAAAAGCTTTTACCCAACCCTCAAACCGATTTTTCCACCAGTTATAATCTTCAATCTTCATTAATTTCGGTGGTTTCTGTTGGCTTCCATACATATTCTCAAACAAACAAACACAATCAGTTTAAACAATATCAATCAACTTGAAATAAACTGATACTCGGTTGACGTGAAATGATCTTGACGCGAAAAAGTCCACTTTCAAGCGAAATAAGGATTTCAAGCGAAATCACAAGTATGACATGTTTAAGTGAAATCAGACTTTTAACCAGAAAACCACTTTCAAGCGGAACTAGGACTATATTTTCAAGTGGAATCACTTAGATGACACTTTGAAGCGAAATCAGCTGGATTTTTCAAGCGGAACTATTGTTTCCAGCAGAATCAAGTGCTAATTCCAAGCGAAATCATGATTTGAAGCGAAATCATCTAAGTTTTTCAAGCGAAACCATGAAGTTCGTTCAAGCGGAATAAGGTTTTTGGCCTGTTTTTGTCATTTTTAAGCTGAATTTTGAACTGATTCTTTCAAGGCTTTGTTAAAATACTGTTTCGCATGTACTGTGAAAAATTCAATCCATTTTGACCGTGAAATCTTGTCCAATTCGAAAAAGAAGGTGTAGAAGTCAGAAAACTGATGCAATCGAGCTAAACTCTTCTTCCTGTGCTCTGATACCACTTGTAGGATCGTTGTACGACCTGACTGAGTCGATCAGAAGAGTTGTTTATCCGAATCAGAGGCGGAATCAATGAAACGGACACTCGATGTAATTATAGTGTCTCTTATATTGAATTGATAGTATTACAGCACCTAGAGACGATTCGGCAGAGCTTCGCTACTCAGATCCGAAAGTTACAAATGAAATAACAAGTGCACCTATATATAGGGTTCCTGATTTCGCTTGAAATGGACAAGGAAGTTTCAAGCGGAATCACCACTAAAACCATGAAAATCAGTTTCTCGTATCTCGTGCACTAGTTATCCTATCATATCCTATTACACGACTCGATACAAGACGAAGTCAATAGACATAGTGCACTAACACTTTTATTCCACCACTGATGTCTCCTCCCCCAGTTGTGTATGGGGATTCACCCGTTCATACCTCTCCTTCTCATCTGGATCCTAAAGGGAAAGGTCTGGAAGAAGTGCACGAAGAAGGTGTTGCTGACAAGGTGACACCACCCATCATTCCTGGGTTGGTTATACAAGAAGGGGTTGAAATAGTCGAGGGGTTGTAGACGGATTATGAGTCAAGTGGGGCTACTCCCCCCCAAGGAACTCGTTACACCCAGCACGGGCCTTCTACTTCAGGAGGACGCGGTCGTTCTGATATTCAACGGAGCCATGGGTTTAAAAGAGTAGAAACCGGTGGATCCTGGATGGCACACAATCCAGCATGCAATAACCTCCCCCACATTCCTCTATGGAACCTGGTGTAAGGCTCCCATATAGACAACTTAGACAACTGCCATGAGTTATACACTATGTCTCTTCCTCCTGTAGAAAGGTTATACCTGAAGAACCGTAATCGGTTTCGTTTGTTGGACGACTATGTTCGTTCTGGTGTGTGAACTTCTTCTCTACCACTCAGGAGATCATTCGGGAGTGGCGGTCAATGGGAGAAGAGACTATGGAGTTTGAGAATGCGAAACGGGAGTTTGCAGCCTAACGGGAGGCATTTAATTCTGAGAAAAAAGGTTTGAATTGGCGAGTGTCGGATACTGAGGACAAGCTGGACAAAGAACAAAAGCTCAATGCTGATCGCCAGAAAGAGTCGACGGCAGCATGTGAAAGGTCTAACCGTGAGCTGAAAGCGGCTCGTGATGAAGTGATTAGGGTTAAAGATGAGCGGAGTGCTAAGAGTATGGAGGTTGAGCGCTTGTCTGGTTTGTATAAAGAGAAGGAAGCTGAAGCCCTTACAGCTCAGAAAAGCCATGTAGAGCCATTGGCACGGAATGCGGAATTAGTGAAGGTTTCTAATGATCAACGTAACCAAAACAAAACTCTAGAGTTGTTATCCCAGGAACTGGGAGATGATTGCAAATGGCTCTTGACTCGTGGGGTTCCCTTGGTAAGTTCTGTTTTCACTTTGCTTTTTTTTATGTTTCCATGTTCTTTATGTATTTTGCTTTTCCTCATGCAGCTTGCAGAACGTTTAGTTGGCTCTGAGGAGCTGGCCAAATACATGTTTAACCTCAGTGGTGCCGCTTACAACAGTGGTCGCAAAGATGGTTATGCAGAGGGTATGGCAGCTGCTAAAGAGGGAGCCCGCGATGGCAAGTTTAAGCTCTTCAAAGAAGACCGTGCTGCCAATTATGCCGCCAAGCGTCACAAATTTGAGTTCGGCATCTTGAAAGCGATTGACAAATTAGCTCGATGCGGTGTCGCAGTTGAAACCTTGAAGAAGGTGTTAGGAGATGGCGATGCGAAGACCGGTGGTGCTGGCTCCAGCCAGTAGTTTGTGTTTGTTATCGCCGGCTTGCATGTCGTGGGTTGGTCTTCGGACCCGTAACTTTATCAGACAATTGTTTCTTTTCTTTAACTTTTTTTAAATCATGTACAATTCTTTTATTCATTTTATTTTTAACTTTTTTTAAATCATGTACAATTCTTTTTATCTTTTGTAAATTATTTTTTGGATAACTATGTGTAAATATCAAACAGTTATTAAAAAAATACTTCACATATGTTTTGATTCCACTAAGAAAAAAATATATAAAAAATAAGTTTTTGGTATTAAATTTCTTAAAGATTTAGGTTTTTATATAAGTTTTCATTTTAAAAATACACTAAAAATTATTATACATTGTAAAAAAGTTGCAATTTTAGTTTTTCTTATTAAATTTGTTTTTCTAATAGGTGGATCTTAAATTTGAAAATAAATAAAAATAAGCCAAATAAAGAAAAATATATTAAAAAACGGTTACATTTAATGAGTATGTGACAATTAAATATTAAATCATTGTTAAAAGTTTTCTGCATTCATAGGGAACTTTCATTTTTTACTAATAATTAAAGAACTAATCACATTAATTGAGATTATTTAATTAGTTTATAAAGTATGGTCCTCGTTAACCATATAGTTATATAAATAGTCCTTTAAATGTAAAATAACTTAAATACCCTTGAGCTTAACAGAAAAACTAATATGTTAGTCTTAGTAAAAGGTTGTTACAACCTCGAAAGTTGATACCTCAGATTGTGACTTTAAACTATTAATATCTGAGATTATTATTTTATATAAACTGCAACGACTAAGCATGTAATTAACTCTTTAATTTATTCTTCGGAATAACAAAATTCCAAAAACCCGAAATAAAATAACATGCACTTTTAAAAATTGATAATAAGATAACAGCAAAGTGAACAAGCAAACAACATATATAGTGTGCATGGGTCGGTTTTGACCTAAAACCATAACCGTGATGTCGGTTAATGTGGTGTTTACGGGTATTCAGTTTTGATGGTTATAGCGGGTCGTTATGAGTGGTTAACCGTGTATTTAGCTTAGCTAAAAATAGCTTAATTTTTTTAACATGTAATAAATTGTTATTGCATATTTGTACTAATATTAAGTAGATTAAAAAATACATATAATCTATAATATTAATACCAATTATTATCTAATATTGAAATAAAGTGATATGATACATCCATAAATTCAAATAAACATCCAACCAAAACCACAAAACGATATGAAAAACCCATAAATACTAAAAATCTTCAATAAACAACATCAAATATAAGTATATGGTGAAAAGTCCTAAATCCTACAAAAATTTATTGCATGTCAGTTCGATTCGGTTATGGTGGGTATGAAAAAAATGATAACCATAACCGACCCGCTACTTTCGGTTTTCAAAAAACCCATTAACCGACCCACCAGTTTTTTATTTGGTTCGATTTTTTCAGTTCGGTTTTATTGGTTAATTAGGTTATGGTTCGGTTAATTTGATGTTTTGCACACCCCTATGTAAAATCATGTCATTCCTTGAATACTTATCCAACTTTTCCTTCATTGAAGTAGCCATAAGTCTATAATCAAAGTGGGTTACCTTTCAATTTCACAAGTTCACATCAATATCAATAGTCCCGTTAAAGAATTGATTAGCAAAGCCTTCGATTCAAATTTTGGCTTTACAACATACAATTTAAAACTATTTAATCTAGGGGGGATTGTCTGATTTATCTAAGGACATTTTTATATAGTCAAATGTAACCAATCTATGATTGAGTCCATCCCTCACAAACAAGCTTATAATATGTTCGTCACAACTAAGGCTGCAAACGAACTAAGCGTTTACCAAACAATTCATAAATTGTTCGGCAGGAAGCTCGTTTGTATCCGTTTAATAAAAGAATGAACACGAACAAGAACTTTCGTTTGTTTAGTTAAATGAACAGACATGAACAGAGGTCACGTCCGTTCGTTTATGTCCATTTATGTTCATTTGTGTTCGATAGTTCATTAGAGTTTTTTAAATTTCATATCTTATTTAAATACTTTAAAATTTCTCACCAATGAAATAGATGACAAATATTAGCATATTGTATATTACATACATGAATTGTTCTTTGTGTTTGTTTGTGTTTATGGACGTTTTTTTATATTCGTTTGTGTTCGTTACCTAAAATTAACGAACACACACAAACGAACACTAAGGGGCTGTTTGTTTAGCTCTTAATGAGACTCTTAATGCTTCGGCACTTAACGATTCAGACTGTTTTTTTTTTTTTTTTGCGAGTAGATGTTTGAATGATTTAGACATGATTCAAACATTTGCATCTGAATGATTAAGCATTATACTGAGTCTGAATGGTTAAGACCTCTTATCTGAATTGGTCAGACATTTTCCTCTAAATGATTAAACATTATACTGGCTCTTAAGACCTCTTACTGGTTCAATACTTAATGGTTCAGACCTCTTACCGGTTCAGCACTTACCATTCAAAAGTTGCCAAACAGCCCCTAACAGGGTCATTTCCTCAATGAATGAACATGAACAAAAAATCTCGTTTTGTAAGTGTTCATGAACACATTTATTTCTTAACAAACGAAGGTCTTGTTCATGTTCGTTCGATTCGTTTATATCCTACCCATAACAAAGTGTAAATAATTCTACTTAAAACATCTTTAAGTAAAAAAGAAGAAGAAATTGCGTGTAAACAAGTCGGGCTGAGCCCGACTAGGCTCGAGCTCGGCTTGTCATGTTTTTATGAAGCTCAATCTCGGCTCGGTTCGAGCCTACTTATTTGAGCTTCGAGCTCGGCTCGCGAGTAAAACCCAAAGCTCGGCTTGGCTCGGCTCGTCACCTACTAGCTTGTACCTACAACACGAAAGAACCCGTTAGAAGGGGCCAAAGACCGGGGTCTCTGGACCGCCCTCTGACGCTCAATATTAGTAATCTATCCAAGAATAGTGTATAAACATAAAGCATAGATGTATAAGTATAAGAGAGATAGAGAATGCTTATGGAGTTTGTGGTCGAGATCCAGCGGTTAGCTAGCAGATGTAGTGATTCCAGGTTGCATAGCTCATGACTAGGAACTGCTGGTGTAGTCCCTCATGAGCTCGTGACCTTAGCAGCTCAGAGGGGAGCAGCTTAGCCTAGGGGCTTGTGTTCTTGAGGGAGAGTATGTGATTCTAGAGAGAGAATGAGATTCTAGAGAGAGAGTAAATGGCTGGAATGTTCAAGCCAAAGTGGGATGAATGAAGTAGAGAATGGACCCTATATTTATCAGAATGTTACCTTTTAACCCTAAGGGGCTTGGTTGTGATGGGTCGGGCGCTTCCACTAGGCTTGGTCTCCTGTTTGGGTTGTTAAGCTCCCGGCAGGGAGCTCCCAGCTTCCTACTCTTAGCTTCTTGCTTGTTGCTTCCTGGCTTTGCTGAGTGGGAGCCTCCGGGCACCCACGTCATCAACAATATCCCAAAAACCCTAAAATCCCCCCTCCATTTGCTTCGTTTCATGGAGAATTTATACCCAACATCGCTTAATTCTTAGCTTTAATCCGGTTAGCACTCTTTACCCTTTGTTTATCAGCATCTAAAGTCACTTCAAGTTGTTCTTTTATCCGTTTCCATAAACAAAGGTTTTTATTTCATATTTCTCTGACTTTTATTCCAAACATTCAAACACATTTTCCCGTTTTCTTTCATTCTTCTTTGGATCAAAAAGGGTGTTTGTAATTTGTTGATCACCAATTCGTATTTCTATGGATGCACTCCAAGTGTTTGATGAAATGCTAATGCTTAAATTTTGGTTTTTACATCAGAATGTCGTGTTTCAACTTGAAGCGTGATTTATTTCGCCTTAATGACAACCCCTTCTACGCCTTTGAGTGGCTCCTGGCCATGTCATTTTTGCACCTTTCTAGCGATGAACGTAGAAGTGTGTTGCGTAAGGCTATTTCTTCGGATCGTGGGTTATTTGTGGGTGTAGAAAGTACTTTGAAGTTTTTTGGCCAATGGATGTGTGGGAAGTGTTTAAGTATACATGCATTGAGTCATGCATTCCATCACCCCGATGGGCTTGTCCGTTTTACTAATTGTGATAATGACATAGATAGCTACATTATAGGAATTTTGAGGCCCTCTCCCAAGGCGCACGTGACCAATGTTTATGAGTCGTTCATGTTGGATATTGTTCTACTAGATCGTGTCTTTAAAGCACCCATTATCACCGTGAAGAGCATCCCTCATAGTTTTCGCTTGGCTTTCTCTCAGGCGTTGAAAACCACTCTCTACAAAGTGGTTGCCCAACCTAGATCAATTGAAGTGCGGGTTAGGTTGTTCCTTCTTCCTCGCTGCACTTTGCAAGTGGTCAGACCAAAAAAATAGGCATGAAAGAAGGTCTGCGAATAGGAAGGCACTGCAACAAAGATCAATTCTGATTTCTTTAGCCTCATGGGGGAAAGAAGATGGTATTTTCATGTTAATTAAAAATATAATTGATAGTCCTGCTTTGGGGTCTCTAGGTCAAGGAGATGTTGATAATCCTGAGGATAGTATTGTTAGTAACACCAATGTTAGGCAGTGTCTTCGGAAGGTTGCTGATGGCCACTTTACAGCTACAGTGAAGGTGTTATATTCATTTTGTGTTGCTCCGTACAATGATAATACCATGCAGGCTTTAGAGGCTAAACACTCGTACAGAGAACCTCCATCTATGCCAGGTACTATAAATTATGAGCCTCCCCTTATAGCGGAGGTGGATAGTATCCTTGGTTGCATTAAATCGTTTCCTAAAGGAACCTCATGTGGGAGGGATGGCTTGAGGGCATAACAAATTTTGGATGCTTTATGTGGAGAGGGGCCTGCTATTGCCACTGATCTCTTATGTGCTATCACTGCGGTAGTCAACTTATGGTTAGGGGAAATGCCCATCGTGTTTGGCGGAGTTTGTCACATCTGCCCCCCTTACACTGCTTTTAAAACCCGACAATGGGATTAGACCTATTGCAGTGGGTACTATATGGAGGCGTTTGGTTTCCAAGGTTGCTATGAAGGGTGTTGGTAAAGAAATGACCAAGTACCTTAATGATTTTCAGTTTGGGGTCGGTGTCTCGGGTGCACTGGGGCCATTTTACACAGCGTCAACAGGGTTCTAAGTGAACGTCACACTGATGGGTCTCTTGCAATGCTTACTGTAGATTTTTCTAATGCTTTTAACCAGGTGGATAGATCAGCCTTACTTCGTGAGGTCAGGATGAGGTTCCCTTCTATTTCTTTGTGGGTAGAATTTCTGTACGGGTAACCAGCAAGATTGTATCTTGGAGATGGGCACATTTGGTCTACCACGGGAGTTCAGCAAGCGGACCCATTGGAACTACTTCTTTTCACTCTTGTTTTGCACCCCCTTTTGCATCAGATTAGAGACAAATGCAAGCTTCTCCTTCATGCTTGGTATCTTGACGATAGGACTGTCATTGGAGGTTCAGAAAAGGTGGGTAGAGTGTTGGACATCATTAAGGTGACGGGTCCAACATTGGGTCTTGAACTTAATATTAAGAAAACTAAGCTATTTTGGCCTTCTTGTGATTGTAGCAAGTTTCGTGAAGGGTTATTTCCTACGGACATCAGGAGGCCATTAGTGGGGGTGAAGCTTCTTAAGGGGGGCGTTAGTAGAGACGCAAGCTTTATTAGTGGGTTGGCAAAGAAAAGAGCTGCTAAGGCGGTAGATTTAATGCGTCTTCTACCCAAATTAGGTGACCCGCAGAGTGAACTACTCTTGCTTCGATCCTGTATGGGCATTGCCGAACTTTTCTTTGGCTTGAGGATATGCCAACCTGTACACATAGAAGATGCAACGTTGTTCTTTGACAAAGGTTTGCGTGAGGCGATTGAGGAATTGGTGGTTTGTGGAGGTCCTTTCTTTGGAGACTTCAAGTGGCGACTTGCTTCCTTACCTATTAGGTTTGGGGGTTTAGGGTTGTATTCGGCTGTAGAGGCTTCATCATATGCTTTTGTGGCCTCGAGGGCCCAATCGTGGGTGCTACAGGACCACATCTTAAGAGACAGTGGCATATGTGGTATGGATTCTGATTATGTTTGTGCTTTGGCTTGTCTTTGTGATACGATTCCAAGCTTTGACTTCAATGGTTTCACTAATAAGGACACTGCCCCCCCCCCCCCAAAAAAAGCCCAACATGCATTGGGAGTGCTCTTTTTAGTAAAATTGTCCATGACATCGAAGTCAGTTTGACTTGACCGTTAGACAAAAAGCGGTTTTTGAGTGTCTACGAGCACTACATGCATAATATTTTCTTCTTGCTATACCTATAGATGGGTTAGGCCAGCATACGTCGTCGGTGGAGTACCGTACTATCCTTAAGTGTCGCCTCATGATTCCTTTACTCTCAGTTGATGATGTATGCCCTGTTTGTCATAAGGCGTGTTTGGATTCTTTGGGGAGCATGCAGTTCATTGTAGAGAGCTCCTGGGGTTCAAATACCGACAAGATTTGGTTAGGGATGTCCTTTTTGACATATTCAGGCACGCTGGTATTTCTGCTAAGAAAGAGGTACCCGTTAATTTCTTAACTGGCCCGTTGGAAAGGAGATCTACCCTTCGACCAGCCGACATTCTGGTCTTTGAATGGGTAGGAAGAAAACATGCATGTGTGGATCTAACAGGGGTTTCCCCGCTTGTGGGCTTAGGGGGTAGTGCTTTCACGGTGGGTCAGGCTGCTTTAAAGGCTGCTTCGGGTAAAGTGACCAAACACGAGAAAGTGTGCCTTAACAACCAGTACGTGTTTATCCCATTTGCTTTTGATACTTTTGGTTTTCTGGCGCCCGAGGCTGTGGACCTACTTAGTCGAGTTCAAAGGGTCATGCACAGTTAGAGGTGCAAACAAGCCGAGTAGCTCACGAGCTACTCGAGATCGGCTAGATAAAAAGCTCAAACGAGTCGAGCCTTATTGAGCTTGAGCTTGATCCCGAGCCGGAGCCCGAGCTCGATCCCGAGCCAGAGCCCGAGCTCGATCCCGAGCCGGAGCCCGAGCTTGAAATTAGGATCGATTAGATATCGAGCCCGAGCTCGAGCTTTGTATGTGTAGCTCGTTTAGGCTCGACGAGCCTTATCGAGCTTAGTAAACTTTAGGATTTAAACTATGTATCACTTTTTGGATAATTTAGATGTTCTTTTTTAATTGAGTTATCAAACTATTGAGTCGAGCTTGAGCCGAGCCTTGGCTCATTAACAACAAAAAATGAGCTCGAGTCGAGCTTTAGCTTGTTTTAACTCGCGCCACAGATGCTTAGATCGAGCTTTCGAGCCGAGCTCGAGTTTTAAGTTTTACTAACGAGCCGAGCTCGAGCTCGAGCTTCAGAAAGTTGTAACGAGCCTAGCTCAATTAAGGTAAGGCTCGGGCTCGGCTCGTTTGCACCCCTATGCAATGTTATGACCCCGAGATCTATGGACATAGTTTTTAAAAGACTTATTAGTTTTGCTATTCAAAAAGGGGTATCGACTCAGCTTGTTGTCCGTTTACCAACTATCTTGATGTAAATTTATATCATATATTTATAATTATTAGGTCTAATGACACTTCAAAATCCACATATAGTAAACCTTGAAGGGTCCTTTTAGGGAAGACGATTTCGTATGCTTTTTAATACCTTTATGCTGGACAAATGTAAATAGATGTCAAATCAACTATTATCATTTGAGCTAAAGTCCCTCGGTATTGTTATCTTTGTTCACAAATATTGTGCTTTGATTTGTGAAGTTTTCATATTTCTTCGACAAGTGTGAATTTACCATGAAAACAAACGAATTATAAGATGTTAAGTTGCTACAATGAATTTACCTTGAACACTTTATGATGACCCAAAAGCCCAATAAGACGACCCATTCTTAAGTGTTAGGCCCAAAGTCTAATATATTAGAGACCCGCTTACTTGTTAACATCAGGGATTTAGGGTGTTAAAAACAGTTAATTCGGGACTAATAAGATGGCGGTTAACGTTTCGGTCTGGCTTGTAACTTGGAACAAGTCATGTGAACCAAATATACCGTTTAATCTTATTACCTATATATTTTCTTTCAATTTTGGAACATGTAGTTATATACAAAGATTAAAACCGAACCGAACCGGGGAATAATAAAATAAACCATGGTCACCATTTTAAGATTAAAAGTAACACGTCCGAGCCTCTCATTGTACCGCTATATATGTAAAACGACTTTAACTTAGGGGGGACAGGGCACTCCACGGGTTCAAAGTTCTAACTAGTGCTAGTTAGTATTCTAACTCCCTCAATTATAAACTTTTTTAAGGAGCATATCCGTGGGTGACCGGTTTTGTTGGTTTCGATATTTATTTAACCGAACAAAAATCGAACTGATGATTTGGTTAACTACTTTTTAAAAACCGAAATTTGTGGGTCGGTTTTGATTATGGTGTTTAGTAACCGAAATGAACCGTGGGAAGTACTCCTTGATCATTTCTACCAATTTAAAGCCCCTAATTCTTTTTATACACATAGAAATACACTTACATAATCTCTATTACGAATCCTTTGTGTACCTTAGTGTTCCTAGCTATCCACTCGTTTTTATACCCATGCTTAATGTTTACGCTTAATTTCTTTAGTCAAACATAAATTTGTTTATACAGATTAGCTTTCTGCTGATATGAGGCATTTTTATGCGCGTCTAGCTCCTTAAGCGTGCCTTTAAAACTAAGACCCGGGAGTTGAGTCGAACGTAGGACGAAACCAGTCAACGTTGATGGTACTAGGGCGGAATGGTTGATTCTTTGGAGTCAAGGACGAATGAGTCGGTGACAATTTCAAGACATTTTTGTTTTGACAATATGCATTAGTTGAAAACATTACTAGAACAGCTAAAGGTGGAATACAGCCAAACACCACAAATCACTGAAGACATTCTTTTTGTACAAATCATGCTTGAAACAGTGACTGCCTTCCAAGAAAACTACTGCCTGTATATATAAGCAGCACGACGGCTTACCTCAGAAAAAAACTTGTAATTAATGGTAAACCGAATGCTAATGACCAGAACTTGTATGGCTTGATGTTCTAAATTTTGTGCAGCACTATAATGAATGAATGACACTGTTTTTAACACGATGAATGCTTGCAACCGTACCTAAATACAGCTAACCTGTCACGTCGTGCATCGAATAGACCTAGTATGCATTAAATTGCAAGATATAAGGAACATATAGTTTTAATGCTGTTCCAATAATAATTGTGCTCAGGTTACATTCATACCCAAACTAGAGAGATTTTCTACAAGGTTTAAAATTAACATTAAGGCTACATTAGGATAATCAACTCATTCTTCATCCAAGTACCACTTTCGACATACTTGCACAAGGGGTAACCCCCGTTGCCCCTTGACGCCCCGACGGTAGTGTAAATTTTGGAAAATTTTGACGTTTTTCTGCCAATACTTTACATTTGAACATCCGACTCCACAACTCAACACTTTACACTTGAACATGATAAACATGATCAAAAATCAAGAAAACACAAACCTCTTGGATTCTTTCGCGCTTGTATCGTATGCATGCTTTAATATTCACTACCATCAAAATGGTCATCAAGAATGAAGGATGATGACACCCTGGTTACATGATTTGAGTATAATGCAGATGAAAGGAGGGGACATAGGGTCTCACAAATAATAGTCAGAGAACCCCACACAGTTATAACCACCCAACAACAAACATGCTTCCCACCAACCAAATATTGCATTCATAATTCCAACTCCTTTTCATTCTCACACCCCCACATGATGATACAACCAAAACCACTTAAATTTGGTGCCAACAACATTTAGATTTCATTAAATTTGGTCACAAGTGTTGCCCCAAACATAAAAAAACACAAACAAATTAACTTAACATACACATAATTAATTGAATTTTCAAACAGAAATCATGATAGTTAAAGTTTACAACAAAGGCAAGGAAGATGTGATGAGTGTGGATCCAACAAGACTGTTGTCTGTTCTTGGGCTGCTTCCTGCACTACTATTTGAAAAACAACCAAAACCCGTCTTTTGCAGCACTCCCGTCGGAGACAATGTCATCTGTTGACTACTGTCCCAACCATCTGTCATCAGATTTAGTGCCGACGGTCCGTTGTTTGTATTGTGATTCAAGACTTCACCTAAGGGCCCGCCCGATGAGGTTTCCCAAGACACAGGGATCCAGTTCACTGCTTGAGACCTTTCATTGAAAACGTTGGGGGCCGTGGTATTACCCACTCCCAGTCCCATTCTTAGAGGCGACAAGTTGAGTCTTTCGCTATTTGGGGATGTATTTGATGATATGAAGTTCGATTTGTCAGGATGTGGCCAATCGTCCATGAATTGGTGAAGAGAATTTTGCGGTTTATGATCTACATTGTCGTTTTTCTGTAACGGGTTGAGCAAGGAGTCTGAGCTAACTAGTCCGAACTCAGAAGGAACTGAAATCGCGGTTGGTTTTAGCCCGATTGATGATGCAGATAACATGGAATGGCTTGATGAATCTTGAATTTTGTTGGACCCCAAATCTCCAGTTTTTAAGAAACTTCTGCACAAGATTCACAAATCACAGATTTAGTTTAGTGTCAATACAAACAAACAAACAAACTTATCCAGTAAAAATCACACTTCTGATTAAGTTTTCTTTATTACAAATATAAAAATTACTTATATTACTAATAATAGTACCGGCAAGAATTAGTAGCTACAGTTATACGAGTACAACCGCAGCTACTAATTCTTGTCGATACAAAAAGACAAAATTTGTGAAAATCTACCTGCCAAATTGGTGTTGATTTTGTTGGCTCAAGTGGCTGATACCGGTGGCAGCGGTGGCAGTCGTAGTGGAGACGACGGCAGCATTAGCGGTGGCGGTAGCAGCGGTAGGTCCGTTGGAGACGGAATGGCCCGGTTGGCCTTCCACAGGCTTTCTTGAACGATGACGACCTCTGTTCATATGCCGTTCGCAATACTTCTGATCCGCCACTGCGTCCCTCGAGCACCGCCACTTCTTCCCGTCGGTTCTCCGGCACCGCCCTGGCTCCGGATCGGAGTTATTCGAAAACCCCATATGGAAACCACCCCATCCATCTGATTAAAACAAACACAATTAATTAATTAATTCACATTTCCTTTTATTTTTCTCAATCTTGAAACAAAATATTGAAAATATAACTTACAGGCGGTGTGCCGGAGATTGGCTCCGGGATAACAAAACGCTGCCGTTTCAAGAGCTTTTCTGATCGGAATAAGGAGATTAGACGGAATCGGTGCATTAACCGTTATGTATTTGTAGATCAATGCTTGGTGTTCCAACTCCATCCACTGTGACGCCGTGAAAGGCCCTCTAACTCCGGCGAGCACCCCTCGGACACCATACCCTGTAACCAATCCCCAAAAATGTCAAATTAGCAAACAAAAAACCGTAAAATTACTTCAATTTGAAACCCCACATCACCAATTACAAAACCCATCTCCAAAATCAGAGATTTATTATTATTATGCTCAAAAATTGAAAAACAGAGCAAAGAAAAACAGAACAGGGTTTTTTTTATTATTATTATTCAACTTTTTTTTTAACTTTTCTTCAAATTCCCAAACATAAAACTACTAATTTTGTTCAACTTGAGACCCCACGTGACCATTCACAAAACCCATCTCCAAAATCAGAGATTTAAACTCAAAAAAAAAAAAAAAAAAAAAAAAAAAACAGAGCAAAACAGAACAGGGGGGTTTCTTCAATACCAACATTCTTTCTTGCATAATAAGGCAATGCATTGGTCAAATGACTATTGGGTTCAGAAAAGCTAAGCATATTCTGTGCACCATCAAAAACAGAGCAACTAGATCTCTGCTGCTGCTGCTGCTGCAACAACATTCCCTTAGAAATATCTTCCTCTTGACTAATCCTAGGAACCTTCATCTCCCTCCATTCATCATGATTCAGAACAGTTGCAGAACCAGAACCAGAAAGAGACTGTTCATGTTTGAATTTGTGTTTCTGATCTAAATCTAATGCAGAAACCAGAGAGTTATTAGTGGTGTCTGAACAGAGGAGACTTGCTAAACCCCCAAAATCCATAGACACCCCACCACGAAATTGGAGTCTTTTTTTAAGATTTTTTGAGAAAAAGATGGAGGAGCATTGGAGTTATTTGAGCAAGATATGAGAAGATGAATGTGAACAGAGGAGGAACATTTTAATGGGGCTTGTGCGTGCGTGTTTGTTTTGCTTAAAGATTTTTTTTTTTTTTGGGTGCATATGGAAGGATGGCATTTATGGAAGGAGGTGAGAGAAAAAAACCAAGCTAGCTACTATGAAATCTATATATATAATAATAAAAGTTATTATATAGAATTAATACAATCTAAATTGAGTTTGATAATGTGGAATATGTTTGATAAAAGCAAGTTGAAATTTTGTTAGTTTCTTTTAAAACTTCTTACACCCGACTCTTTATCTCTATCTTTTTTTTTTAACGGTAAATTTGGATCACTGACAACCAATTCAGGAGGAAACCCAATAAATATGAGAAAATTCCCCTTGTGAGAATCGAACCCAGAACCTATCAGTCTTAAAGTCTTATCTCACCCCCAATATACCAATAGGCTATAAAGCCATGGACTTTATCTCTATCTTTTACTTATAAACATTTATTTTACTATTTTTTTTTCACTTTTTTATATAGGCTTATTCTATACGCACCCCCCCCCCCCCCTATTACTTTCTACACCCCCCCCCCCCCCTCCCTTGTGAGAGGAAAACTGTCGGTCTCACGCAGGCCCCACCTGTAAGTATGTGAGAGGAGGGGGGTGTAGAAAGTAATAGGGGGGTGTGTATAGTAGCACCCTTTATATACTCACAATAAAAATATGAAGGATGGAATATGAACATCTAAATATAGAGTTGTAATTTATTTTCTATATATTTTTCTGTGTTATTAAGGTTCTAATATGGTGGACAGGTGTTTTTGTAGTTTTCTCTTATTTTTTTTTTCTCTATATTAGACTATGTGGTGTTGAGGACTTGGGTTTGGGGCATTGCTCGACACATGGCAGACGTGGGCTCTATCAGTCCACACCCAAAAAGTGGAGTGTAGAAACGGCGTGGCCATGCCGGCGTGAGGTGCCATGTGTTTTTTTTAGTTGACAATTGTATAAAAACACAATTTATAGTAATTTAAAAAAAATTACATAAAACACAATCCTAAAAAATAAGAACCTACTTACTAAATCCTAAAAAATAAAAAAACCTACTTATTAAATCCTAAAAATTAAAAAAAACTACAGAGTACGATAAATATTAAAGTAGGGAACCCACTTAAAATCCGTATTCCCATCGTGTCTGTACTCGATCTTCGCGATTTCAATTCGATCGTCGTGGGTCAAGTCGCCTGTAGGGACACGGTCGAAGCAAACTTTAAAGCGGTCCAACTTCGGTTTGAGCTCACGCCATTTGTGTTGACATGCGTTTAAGTTGTGACGCGTGTTGCCGACGTGTTGTTGGTATTGTTGAAACGTTCGACCCCAATACGCGGTTTGACCGCATTGTAGAGTACGTTGTGTATCGACAATCGATGTCAAAAGTGTGATTTCTTCCTCTTCGGTACAATGCACCATGTTTGGTTTTTTTTTTTTCTTTTTTTGTGTGGGTGTGGGTGAAGAAGAATGGGAAAATATGGTTTGGGGTTGGGTATTTATAGGTAAAAAAATGTAATTTTTTTTAAATTGGTTTTGCATACCCACTACCCTAAATGGCTACCCCCAACGGCTACATTGAACCAGCCATCCATGGCCCGCCATGTCACCCAGCCCCCCCTCACCCCACGTCAGGCACAATCTCCACGCCAAAGGGGCGACGTCAAGCCCAATGCTTAGTCGGTGTGGTGTAGCCAGCGTTAAACCCAATCCACCGCCCCACACCCCATAGTCTTATACAGAATAGAGGATTCAATATGAATGCTTCAGGAAGTGTTTTGATAACTACGTCTTGGTATGCGACCTTGGATTGCTGTTGCATATTCAGCTCCTGTTGCAGCTGCGACTGCTGTTTTCTTGATCTACCCAATTGGTCAAGGAACCTTTTCTGATGGTATGCCTCTAGGAATTTCTGGTACTTTCAACTTCATGATTGTATTCCAGGCTGAGCACAACATTCTTATGCACCCATTTCACATGCTAGGCGTAGCTGGTGTATTCGGTGGCTCCCTATTTAGTATTATGCATGGTAACGATCGAGTTGATTTCAAACATTGGATATAACTGGTTTGAAATAAAAATTGGTACTTTTTTATCCGTTGTTGTTGAATGTTAACTATATTTAATACCTGGAAAAAAATATTTTGATTTAATTGGTGGACTTATAACAATCAACTTAAATGGAGACGATTCAGGTATACTCTAAGTGAACCGGTTGTGTTTATTTTAGGGTTAGTGGATCTTATCACCCCCCAACTATTCGCTTTTGTTTGATGCCACTCTCAACTTTGACTTTGGCTCTCACCACTCCCAACTTAACACCAATGGTGTCATGTCATCCCGTCGTTAAATAAACACTAACTGCGTTTGTTTTATAATCCTATGTGTCATACTAATCCAACATGGCATGGTGACGTGTTAAAGGAAACTGTTTCACCTTGGCATGCTTATAAAAACCCCCAAATATCATACACTTAACAAACCCTAGAAATCCCTCAGCATTATTAAACGCACCTTGGAGCCCCAATCATAACATACGATCGACTCGATTTCATTAAAGAACAATCCCTAAGTTTGAATCAAAATTAGCTCATCTTCTACGTCTGCATCCAGTGTATTCAAAAACCCAAAAATATTTAAGGTTGATTTGGAGGGGAATGTATACTGCCATCACGACATTGTTGCAGTGATTCGAGTTGTTGGACAAAAAAGTCTTCGGCAAGGTCAAGAATTTTATGGTTGCTCTTAATGGCCGGTAAGTTCTACCTTAATCAACACTTTTTTTTACCTTGAATTGAATTTATTGTTTAAATGAAATGTTGTTGTCTTTTGTAGAGATCCGACTGTAAGTTTTTCTTATGGAAAGAAGATGTGGACAATATGTTCAAACAACATTCATCCGACTGCAGGTTCAGTTATGAAGACCTGAAGTTTCAAAATATGGATTTACACAATAACCTGTTAGTAGAAGAGAACAAGTTGTTGAAAGCAAAGATGTCTAGAACAAAGTCGAAGTGGAACAAGCCATATGTGTTAACCTTGTTTATTGCCATTACAATATTGTTGTATATGTTTAAGTAGTATGCAGTCATTTGTTGTTGTAATTCTACACTTTTGATGATTATTAATGCAAATTCCTAGTAGTGGATGGTTATATCTACACATGTAATGAGATGACCAAATTAGTCAACATATCTAATGACCAAAACTGTAAACAAGAATTTTGTACAAACTATACAAAATTTCCAATGCCCAAAATGAAAACAAGTAATTTGACCAATCAATAGTCAAAAGCAGCCATTGACCAGAAACATGTAATAACTCTAATAAGATGATGGTTATATATGCACAAGTAATGAGATGACCAAATTAGTCAACATATCCAATGACCAAAACTGTAAACAAGTATTTTGTCCAAACTGTACAAAATAACCAATGCCCAAAATGTAAACAAGTAATTTGATGAATCAATTGTCAAAAGCAGCCAATGACCAAAAGTGTAAACAAAATATCCAAGGACCAAAACTGAAAACAAGTCATTTGACCAACACATTCCAACATATTCAAAGACCAAAACTGTGTATAGTTATTTGACCAAAATAACCAATGACCTAAACCGTGTATAGTCATTTGACCAAAACTGTAAAACATATCCAATGACCAAAATTATAAACAAGTCAGTAAACATATCCAACGACCAAAACAAAACCTAAATTGTGTATAGTCATTTGACCAAAATAGTCAACAGAACCTAAACTGCATAGAACTGTAAACTGCATAATATTTCAATAACTTAAGTTTTCCTAAAGAGTTATAACATTACATAACCAAAAGTTATCCAAATAGCATAACATAACATAAAGTCGTCCAAAGGATCATACCAAAAAGGATATACACCACACTAATTATAAGATAACATAAACTTGTCCAACTATCACAAAAAGTCAAACAATGACTATTTAACTGCAGCCTTCCTTGTTCCCCTTCCCTTTGCTCTTTCCTCTGACAGTTGACAATTTAGTTGACTTTTGGCTTGACCTTTTGCTTCCCTCCTGAGTAGAATGTTGAGGTGTTCCTTGTGAAGCTTATTGAATTGATTGTTTGGGTTTTTGGCTCTTCTTCTGTCTCTTGGGAGTAGATTCACCTGCAATCTATAACACCCCGAAATTTCTAAAACTTTAAATCAGATATATAAAGCATGAAATAAACAAGAACAAGCTAACTAGGAATCGATAACCCAGTTAGTTAAGAGTCTTGAGGTGATATATAATAAGTTAAAATACCTAAACTATAAGTCAAATAGAGTTGAGGGACTAATTTAGCAAAATCTTGAAACATGGAAGTTTTATTAGTAAATAAAACACCAAACACACACATAGGTGTGTGTTTGGGTCGTATAGAAGAAAGGGGCGACCAGGGAGTGTCCTCCAAACCCTAGTTTCCACATAAAACTCACAAATTGGAGCCCTTAATCTGCTCAAAATCAAGTTTCAAACACGAATTAGTGATCTCCTCATTGCAGGGATCAAAAGGTATGCAAAATTTTGGTATTTTGATTCATGTTCAGTTTTAGGTTAATTGAGAAAATAAAAAATTGAGCATGCATGATTGTTGTATTGATGAAATTAGAAGCAAAGTGATGTCTAGAGATAAACCCTAGATGATGTCTTGTTGAAATCTAGCATTATATTTGTGGAGTTTATAATCACCATTGTAGGTGATTATTTGGTTTGTAGAAACTAGATAAACACTAGAATTATGATTCTTGTTCTAGTGAAATTTGAATGCATGAAGTAATTTTCTGAAAAAATGATGCTAAAACTTTGTGTAAATTGCTAAATTGGAGTTGATTTAGATGAAATTAACAAGTCATGAATTTACTATGGATTATGTAAAAATCCGACCCGCCAGGTGTTTGTTAAAACGCCTAAGTGAGGATCAAAATGTTAATAATCGAACAAAAACGCAGATTCGGATATCATAATGAATTATGATAAATAAATGTAAAAAGAGTTCTAAAATGGTTGTGAATGGAACTCTTTAGGTAAAGAATCCGGATCGCTAAGCGGACAAGCCAAAGGTGATACACGGTTGAAGGGTGTGCTTTAAAGGTACGTAACTTCGGTTCCGTTACGTTGTGTATAAACATTAGTCTTAGAAAAGTTAATGAGTATGTAGTGTCAATTGCGAGTTGGAATGTCATAGAAGTGACGAAGTTCACTCGACAAACAAACGGGTCAAAATAGTTAATTAGAATTGTTGGTTGATAATGTTGTTTAGTTATGCAAAGTATGTAACTTGAACCGTTACATTCGATGAATTGTTGTTAAACTATGCGTCATTGGTTAAAAATTGTGTTGATTGTAGCGATCATATTCGTTACTTGAATCCGTAGGTTAAGAGTTTGTTTGTAGTCGTTTGGTAGTCATCAAAATGGAGGATTTCCGTAGATGAACCAAACGGGTCAAATAATGGTACATTGTAGCATTAATGTTGTAAATATATATAGATGGCGAAAATGGTCACAAGAGCACGAAGCCATAGGTTTGGTAATGAAGTGCCGGTGATAATAAGCCCCGGAAGTTGGGTAATAAGCGCCTTAGGTTTACTAGTGAAATGGTAGCTAAATAAGTAGAGTTATAACGGGTCAAATAAATGCATAGTGACATTTAGTGGTCCGGTCCGAAATCTAAATTTTCGGTATCAAAATTTTAATAGTTATGTCGGTAATGAATTTACAGACATATAGGAAAAAGAATCACCTAAAACGGACTTACGAGTCAAAAGTTATGCACATTTTAAGTTAAAATCTGAGTTTTCCGGAGCTGGCAGAAATTGCAGCTCACAAAACATAAGCTGCTGGAAAACCCGATCCTCCGCGCCACGCGGAAGAAGTCCCGTTAGGCGTCGCGACAAGCGAGGGGTTCTCGCGGCCCGCGTAACACTTCTCGTGGGGCGCGAGCGACCCTGATCCGAAATTTTTATTTATTTTCAATTGTTTTGATGCTAGATTTCGATTATACGTGTTATATTATTGTCAAAATTAACCCTTGATGTGGTTTTGACATTAGGTGATGTTGGTGAACTTACGGATGGCGATTAAGCAAATGAACAAGAACCGAACACTTCACTTTTGAAGCTTCCGCAATTAATTAGTTTTTTTGTTTTGTAACAAGTGGAAAATGTAAACATTTTAAACCATGTTTTAGAATGTTGTAAACATGTTTAAATACTCATGATGTAAAAGTTTTTGATAAGTGGCATTTTCTTATAAAATGCTTACTTTAATTATATATATATTAATTAACATAGAAAAAGTATGGGTGTTACACAATCATTGGTAAAACACAAAGTGTTAGACCCTACAATATACAAACCCACACAACTGGACTAAGAAATATTCACATGCAGTCATTTTTCCCTTTTCACTACACTTTCTTTTGTTGTGACCTCTAGCCCCACAATTACCACAAGTCATTATTACCCCATGCTTTGTAAGTTTTCCTGGTCTTTTTGGATCTTCATGAGGATCCCTCTTTCTATTCTTCTTAGGCCTCCCAGGTGCAGATTTTATTGGTGGTGGATCCATAGGATGATGAATCTTGGGCCAATACCTTTCACTAGGTAATGGAGGGATTGAGAACTCATAAGCCTTCATGTATGTTTCTTTGTGGTAACACACATCAACATAGTCTTTTGCATTCTTATGTAAAAAACCAGCAACAACACACACATGTTTACATGGATACCCCCCTTAAATCCCATTCCCTACATGTGCAGGTTCTATTATCCAAATCCACGGAAACATCATCAAAATATATCACTTGAAACACATGATATGATGAGGGATATACCTCACATCTATAAGAAGCCTCTTTTGAAAATTCAAGCTTTTCCTGGATTTTAGGGCATATGATAACATCTCTGGCACTCATTTATGTTCTTTTAGTAACTAGCCTACTCATGACTAGAATCCTTATATCCTCTAACATGTGTATAATGTGTTTTGACCTTGCATTGATGATAAAACCATTAAAAGTTTTTGTCATGTTGTTTACTATAACATCACACTTGGTGTGAGTGTTCAAATAGCACATGTTAAACCATTTAGATTCTGCTTCAGTAAGGCCTCTATTGCATCAGGGTTGATGGTTCTCATGTCATCAATGGCTTGCATATAATCAGCTTCACAATAGGCCCTAGCTGCTTTCCAAAATAACTCCTTCGGCTCTTCATCTTTGAATGTTTTGTGCCAGTTTGCATAGATGTGCCTTACACAGTTTCTATGCTCTGCTTTTGGCCATAACATTGCAACAACATTTAACACACCCTGCCACAATCAAACAACAGTGTGAAACATAAGTAATGAAAAACTAAATTATTATTTTGGGAGATGTACCTTTTGCTGGTCAGATATAAATGTCCATGATTCCCCATCATCAGTTACTCTCAAACATTGCCTAAGCTCATCCATGAACCATTCCCAACTCTCATTATTTTCCCCTTCAACCACTACCCATGCAAGGGAAACATTTGGTCATTCCATCCCTTCCCACAGTAGTTAACAATATCCCCCCAAGGAAAGTCTTTAGAAAACACCCATCTAAGCACAACACATTCCTGCATCCTGCTAAGAACCTTTTTTTTACTCCATCAAAACATACAAACAGTTTGAAGAATACTTCACATGTGGCCTGTGGATCTAGATTAATGAAACCTGGTGGAGCAGTTTCTAACTTAAAGGTTGATGATCTATTTGCTTTCCTTAACATCTAGGTATGAACCAATTTTACTATAATGATCTCTCATTGATCCATGAAGCTTTTTGTGTGCACATGATTTAGCCTTATAAGCCAACCACTTAGTTATAATCACCTTACAATTCTGTTTGACTGCTGATTGGATCTCCTTAGTAGACCAATTTGGCTTGGCCTTAAACAAAGGTAGGAATTCATCACCTAAAAACTTGGGAGTTAGTTGTCTATTCTTTATCATGTTTCTCTGGCAATTGTGTTTGTTTTTCACACTTTTTATCATGTAACACTCTTTCCCTATGTATAGTGAATAAAATAGATAGAAAGGACACCCTCCTACACACTTCACTACTAAATGACATTTTTGCTTCTTATCACTCTTTGCAATGAAGAGATTCATGCCATTAGTCATAACATATCTTCTCACTGCCTCTTTAAAAGCATCCCTTGAAGCAAACCTTGTTCCAACTTTCCAAGTAAACTTCTTCCAGTTAATGTGTTCACTTACACTTGGAGCAGTTTCTTTCTACTTCTTACCTCTGACACCATCATCTTCACTATCACCAGGTGTGGCAATGTCACCATCAGATTCCTCATAACTACTATATCCCTCTATATGTGCATACCCTGCATCATTAGATTCATGCAACTTACCTTCTTTTTCATTAGGTTTAATACACTCTTCAACTAACTTCTTTGTAGATGTAACTTCATCCTTAGTAGCTTGTTTAATGGCATCTTGTGATTGTCTCCATTCAACATCTTCTTTGTCTGACTCTGAGCCAATTACTTCATCCTGAAACTCATCATCATTACCCTCCTCAAAAAACCCTCCTCATCATCAGAACTTGACTCTTATGTCCCAATTAAGTAAACATTATAGTCACTGTCTTCACTATCATCTCTATCTGCAGCATCCAAATCAGGTTCTATACCTGTAATTTCCTTATCCAAACCAAACACTTCTTCCTCTGCACCCTCTTTAACACTAGGCTCCTTATCTTGACCAACTGGTTCTTTCACTACACCCTCTTAAACACTAGGCTCCTTATCTTGATCAACTGGTTCTTCCACGACACCCTTTTGAACACTAGTCTCCTTATCCAAATCAAATGCCCATGCAGCGTGTTGTACAATAATAGGTTCTTCAAGTACAACCTCCTTACCTGAGGCAGTAAATCCAAATCTAGGGACTACAGGAGTGGTAACACTTTTGCCAGATGCCCTAGTCACTCTCCTGACATGGACTACTTTTTTTTGGACTGGGCTATTGGTTTTTTGGGCTGGCCTTTTTGTTTAATGGGTCGTGAACTGGATTGAGCTTGTGGTTTAATGGGCTGGGAAGTAGATTGGGCTTGTGGTTTAATGGGCTCGGAAGTGTAATGGACTTCCTGTTCAGAAGTAATTGGTCATTCTTGAATAAATACTTTCATGAATGGTTCAGACCAGGTTCTAGCCTTAAATGCCATGTCCAAAACATCTTTATCATTCAAAAGAACCTTAATTGACCATCATTAGCATTCAACTCATACATGTAAAAATCCCTAGTTTTATAGCAGTCCGTTTCCATTGCATACTCTACTAGCTCAAAGTATGCAAGATGATCAAAATCTAAGCGTAACAAGTTAGAATCACCTCCAATATACTGAGGTTGATCAAAACTAAAATCTAATGATCCACCATACCAAAGCATCACTTCGATAACTTCCATCAGTTCAATCGGCGTATGATATCAAAATGCAATAAACCCTAACATAAAACGTACCTCTATAGTGTGTGATTTTTGGCTTGAATCGTCGATTAACAAAGATTAGGGCTTGGATCGCTAAGAAGAGATATGAGCGTCTGAGTTGTGTTAAGTGTATGATATTCATATTTGGGGTTTTTATAAGCCTACCAAGGTGAAACAACTTCCTTTAGCCCACCATGCCACGTTGGATTAGTATGACACGTAATATTATAAAACAAACGCAGTTAGTGTTTATTTAACGACGGGATGACATGATACACTTGGTGTTAAGTTGGGAGTGGTGAGAGCCAAAATCAAAGTTGAGAGTAGCAGAGACCAAAAACGAATAGTTAGGGTGATAAGATCTAATAACTCTTTATTTTAGCTAACTTTGGTGTCATGATTGATCTCTAGAAAAAATAAATTTATTTATTTAGCTCAAACATTATTATTTTTTTATATTAAACAACGAAAGTAACAATGTAATTCCTAAGTTTTTGATACATATTCAACTATTTAAATATATTGTAAGACCGTCCGTAATGGGGCGTGTTTTGTACAAATTTTTTGAAAAAAACGCCAGAAAACTCCCGATAACCACTACATACCGGCGTGATTGGGCGTTATTTTGGACGATTTGGTATTTGGCGTTTTTTAAATCATGCTTCAAGGGAGGTTTGACTGGCCAATCATAAACTAGCAACGGCTAGTTTGAATTTTTTAATTTTTTTAAACCTTTTACCTATATATATACATAAACTCCTTCAAATTTAAACATCAAAACTCTCTAAAAAACACTACCATTTTATAAAAAAAATGATGGATTCCCCTAGTTCTTCATCCATGGTAAATTTTTACTACAAAGAGTTTTTTGCGGATGGCGATGAATCCACCGATGAGGAGGTCGAGCAAGAGGCGGTTACGAGTGCTTGTCAACTAGCGGTGAGATATGTGAAGCATTGCCGTGCATGGACCAAGCAAAAAATGAGAGATGCTATGTACGCTTGTATAATCATGCACAACATGATTTTGGAAGACGAAGGAAAGACGATATGCCAGAATTATGTGCTAGAAGCCGTTCAATAGGAGCATCAACAGACGTCAATTAAAGAAAGAGTGAATAATGCGCGGGAGTTGCGTTACGAACCGTACCATTCCGCGTTAACGGTTGATTTGGTACAACACGCATGGTCGGTTCGGTATGTACCACCTGATGGTGAAGAAGAAACGGAGGACGAGGAAGACGAAGTTGGCGAGGGTGAAGAAAGCGAAGACGAAAACTAACGTATTTTTTTTAATTTAGTCGGATTTTATTTTTTTATTTCTAGTATTGTATTTTTTTAATTTAATAAAGTATTTTAAGTTTTTAATTAAAAAATAATAATCGTTTAATGATTGGAAGGGGCGTTATTGGGCATTATTCTCACTACTCCATTTTTGCAATAACGCCCAATAATGCCCCCATGCTGACTTGACTGCCACGTGATATAAAACGCCCAATGGTAGGGGCATTATTCACTAAACCACTACACATAGTCTAATATGTTGCTTACTAAAATAATTTGTAGAATTTAATGTTTTTTTATGAACTACCTAAAAAGATGTATCTTGAGAGAGGGTTAGGTTATTACAATTTCCAACAATGTCTAGTGGTTATTTACACACTTAAACCTAAAAAAAAATATTTAAGAATATGTATTATTATTGTTGTTGTTATTATTATAAATGATACATAAGCACTTGGAAATACATCGTCATATGTGTTCATCAAAGTTAGGGCATGTTTGGCTAAGCTTTTTGAAACAATTTATTGACTTATTGGCTTTTTGAAAAGTCATAAGTTGCAAAATGATGTTTGGCAATGAGGGTGTATGTGAGGAGGAAAAGCCAATAAGTCAATAAGTCACTCCATACTGACTTTTCCAAAAAGCCAATAAGTCAATAAGTTGTTTCAAAAAGCTTAGCCAAACATGCCCTTAGTCTTCATCCGGAACAAGAGGTTTATGCCTTACCTATCTACATATAAATTGTAAATAAATTTTCAAAACCAATATAAATAATTAAAAAAATATAACTCTATTTGATTTGACTGGGGAGAAGGGATTTGGTTGTAAAATGAACTAGAATATACAAATTCGAAGTTAATTTGATATGATAAGTTGATGTAGTTCTTAATATAAAAGTTTCTAAAAAAGATACATTTTCTGTTATTATTCCTTTTGGATATCACTTTACATTTATTATTAGTTTCTTTAAAGATGTTCTATATATTTTGACATCTATGTGATTTCTATATATGTTCAAAAAATATATATTTTGACATTTATGTAAATATAACATTTTTTAAAAGAGTGGGAAATTTTTGAATTTAACAGAAAAGAGGTATTGATATTTAGTTATTTACTACAGAAACATGGTCATAATTTACCTCATCATTTAAAACGCATGCATGTTAGTTAATGGAGATGTGACACATCAGGAGAACCACTTTTGGTAGGGAAACCAAACATTATTGCTCTATAAATTTCCCTTTTATCCCCTTCATCTTCATCATGTCCAACAACTATAATCCTTTTTTTCTTCAAACCTCATAATACAGCCATATTATATAATCTTAATAAAATGATTTCATCTTTTGCATAATGCACACGACCGTTATAATTGGCAAGTTCTAAGGAATTTGATCTTTTTTAACGGCGAACAAATCAATCCCGAGCACTCCCGGGGCATCCACTGGACAAACGGAGTAACCCGAGTCGTCCACCACCAATTTCGGGGAAAACCTGGTAACCCACCCGTCCGTAGGCACGACGGTAAATTACCAGTAAAACCCGTTTGGCCCAAAGATCAAACCCAACTTTCCCTGTGTCTTCTATCATTATCCACCAGTGTCTCACTCATTTTTTTCATAAAAATGGGAATTGAATTTAGAAGAACTCAAATCCAACTACTTGAGCTAGAGGTCATTGTCCTAATGAATTTGATTTTAGTTGCAACTATACAACATTAGAACTCTTAGATAGTGTTCTTCATATAGAACATAATAGATTTTAAAAAGAATTTAAATGAAATGAAATGAAATGTAAATGTAAATTTCATTCGTAATAGTTCGGTTCAACAAGGAATTATTGATGTAATTCCTTGTTGCTCGCTTACCTGCGATATTGATGTAAAGTGCATTTTGTCGAATATATTTTAATTGGATTAAAAAAAACAAGGAATTAAATCTAAATCATTTATATTATACCAATCAAACACATTATCATATTATGAGATTTCAAGGTAGCTATGTTATTTTATATTACAATTCCATTAATAATTATCCCAACCAAACACGTTATTGGATTTTAAATGAATTATACGTAAAAATCCAAATTTTCAATTCCAATTTCATTACATATCATGAAACGAACAGTAACTTACTGATTAACAAAATAACATTTTTAATTATGAAAGATTTGAAGCTTTTGTAATTTTTTTTTTATTCTAACATATTTTTTGTATCTACTATGTAATATCACAAGTAAATAAAAAGCACAATGGCATCACATACGTAGTCGTTTGACTAAATGTTAACTAATACATCATAAGTTCACTCCCCCATCCCCACTCATAGTGGCCCAAGTTTAAGATTATGATCATGGTAAACCATACCCCATTTTCCATGTGATATAAAATGTTCATGAATATCAAAGCTCGTGGACTAAACATCCTCCCTTTGAAGTCAACAAGCCTTCATATGGAATCTGTGATAGATACTCGTTAGGGGGACGGAGTCATATCAGGGAGTGGATGCGGGGACTTAGGTTGCCGCACGGGGAACCATTGCCACCCCTTCGCTAACATCACTTCGGTGAATGGTGAGAGACTTGAACGGTGAGTATTCACCGAGTGTTTGAAGTGGAGAGAGGTGGTAGGGTGAGGGAATTAATGGTGGGTCCCAACCACTTCCAACCAATCACAAATTTATCTTCTTTCAAAAAAAAAATGTTTACCACTGTCCATGTGTTTGACTATTGCCAGTGATTGAGTGCAAAATGGAAAGTAAAGTAGAGACTTGACATGACATTATATTATTGGCTAGAAAATTGTTTAAACACTCCCTCTTGAATGACCACTCCCTCCACCCTTCTTGTCATTGTATTTCTTTGTTTAGCGTATTACGCATGTCAAACCCGATTTTTGGTGGGGATGATGGTGGAGCAACAAGCGTGACTAAATGTTAACAGAATTATATCACTGCACAAGGTAACAAAAATTATTATTATTCTCTCTATAATTTAGCAAATTTGGTTGCTCCTCACAGGTTACTATTCAATTTTTCTGTCTTGATTGGTTAATCATGTCCACAACTCAGTTTCCTATTGATCCACGTTATTTTTTATTTTCTTTTCTTTTAAACCCAATGTTTGAAGGTCTCACCACCACAACTGTGTGCTACAAGATCGGTGACAACCACTGCAAATACTTAATGTGAGTTTATGTTTTTTTTTTTTTGAAAGGGGTGAATTATTCATGAATGTCGGGAGGTCTAGCATACGTTGTCTTAACCGGGTCCGCGCTAGAGAGCCCCCTCGTACAATACATCCCTAATTTAAACCCCCTCAATAAGAAAACCCTATCACTCAGACTCAAACATGAGACCTAGAGAGGAAAACACACCCGAACCCACTGTAAATGGAACTTAAATATCTGTGGCCACCACTAGAGCACTAGTGATGGTTTAATGTGAGTTTATATCAAACATGAAACTCAAACTACTAATATAGTATTGTTTGATAACAAGCCCATTGTAGGGTCTAAAACTTAAAAATGATATGATGACATCAGACTCCGGTCTAGGGAGTTGTAAGTTTCAAAGAAAGCAGAACCCGACCAACGCAACACTTTAAGTGCTTCTATAGTGGGGCGGTATGCCCTGCTATAGCGCCCAAAACGCCCAAGAACACCGCCACAAGAGGCGGTATGAAGGAAAAATTGAGGGGGGGCGCGGCCTCTATAACGGCGGTATGGGGGCGGTTTCAAACTTTGGACCAATAAAAAATTAGTTAGTGTTTTTATAATTAATTAATAAAAACGAAAATTAATAATTAGGTATTGATGGGTAGGGGCTTTATGACTACGGGCTCTAGTGATATAACGCCCCATAAAGCCCCTGTGTGACGTGGCACGACACGTGTCGCATAACACCCCACAAGGGGCTTTATGACTACGGATGGCCTAAGAAGAGTGGCCATCTGTGAGTCACCCTTAACTAGAGGTGGGCAAAAAATCCGGTTATTAATCGGAAATAACCGGTTAAAGTAATTAACCAGATCAGTTAAATAATAAACCGGTTAAAGTAATAATCGGTTCAAGTCAAGAAGTTATATCATTATTATTACGTATACTGATGGTACAAAGTTTTATTCTCTAAACAAATAAATATGACTAGCAACATGAATTATATTGTGTGATTGAATAATAAATGTACTTAAACGACGAAACAAATATTCATATTTTGAGTATTAATATTCAAACCATAATATAAGTATTCTAGTTATTACGTTCCCGATCCGGTTTATTAAGCGAGTCGGGTTTTGGTAGGATCCGTTTTTTGCGGATGTTACATTTTTGGTCGGACGTTTTGGGGTGGGTCGAAAACTTGATCACTTCCACAATGAAGAGAGAAGCTTTGGGTGCGTTAGTCGAGGTTGGATGATGGGCCATTTGGAAGCTTAGGAACGATGTGGTCTTCTCAAACATTTGAACATGAAGAGCTATGTTGTTTGATGAGCGCATTTGGTATTCAACTAGAGAGAGGAATGTAAGATCTCGTGGATAAAGTGGCTACAAAACCCTCAATCATGCATGTAACTTTTTCTTGGCTTGGCCATATAGCTTCTTGCTAGTCGGGTTTTCAATACAATTAAGCCATTCCAAAAAACTATGTGTTTTATTGATTAAGAATTATAAATAGTCCAAATGTAAATGCTTATGAAGTCAAAACATTAGAGACAGGGACGGACCTACCATATAATAAGGGGTAGCCCCCGCTACCCCTTGACGCTCCGGTGGTATTGTAATTTTTGGAAAAATTTGACGTTGTTTTACGTTTTTTCAATTTCGTTACCCCAGTTTTTTTGAAACGGTACCCCTATAAGGATTTTGTAGATCCGCCACTGATTAGAGACTTAGAGTTGATGGGTGCAAGGTGACATAGGATGATAGATCGTGAGTGTGAGTCAGAAGAGAGAACGCAAACAGAAAGCAAACCCAATATATCTTAACCAAAATAAGAGTATACATTAAATTCAAATTGTATAAGAAAGTAACCAAAATAAGATTATATAAATTAAATTAAAACTTTATAATAAAAACCAAGATTCTTAGCCATATAACACTACATTTTTATCATAGAAGAACGAGGACGGGTACAAAGTATAGATTTTTCGTTAAAGAGTAATCATTTTTCTAACAATTCAAGAGTTTTAGTAACTTACTAATCAAGAGAATTTCATAAAAAAAAATGGCGATGATATTAATTCCCTCTCCACACCAAGCTTTAGGTAGGTTCAAAGACAAAAAAGATTATAACGCTGAACACACTCCTCTGATCTATAATCCAACTTTTAAATTTACTCCACAGTCCATTACGATACTAAAAAACTCACAACCTTATGGCGAGTAACGCTTTTTTAGCACCTTGGTACGACAAGACTACAACCCCATTGGTCATACATGTTTTTTTTAGAACATTAATTCACACGTTCTATAATTCTGAAACTATCTTTTCTTTTTCGATCACATGGATTGAACTCTCATTATTTAAAAAGACAAACTCTTATCCAACACTTTGATATCATTTGGAAAAAAAAAACAAAACCTTATTCCAACACTCTAAGTCATAATAATATGTTTTGGCTAAAAAATCAAATTATAAAACATCTATCTTTAGTATATTACAAAAACTAATACGTCTATTATTTATTAGTTGATAGAAATAAAGGAAAGCCTTTTCTTTTGGGAAAAAGACAAAATGATAGGTGTTGGGTTTCTGGAAGCACATACGTACATTGATATGTGTGTACGTACATGACACGTCGCTCTTCTGGTCTATTAAAGTCCTGATATAGTCGAAATCCATCGTGGCCTAGTGGTAGAGAGACTTGTGTTCTTTAAGAGAGACCTAAATTTAATCCTTACATATGTCACTTTGGTGGATTAGACAATAATAGATAGAACCTAGCTTTCTTGTAGAGGTGACATACTCTATCTTGAGTCCATCTGGGTTTTTATCCCACCGTGTGTTACGTCAGAGAATTATGCTATTGTGCTGGCACAACGACTGTCAAGTGGCAGTCGGCGGTGTGGTTTCCCGGGGGAACGCCCAAGCCAAACTTTGACGTCAGCGTGAGCCCGGTTAAGACAACATAGTATGGTCAGAGTGGGCAACGGGGATCTCTAGTTTAGGGAGTGCGGTAGCCTAATACAACAAAATCGCCGTTCCAAAAAAAAGTTGTGTTCATAGTCCGGTTTGAAAGGTTTTTGAGTCAATCTGTGAACTAATCCATCGGTTACAGTTTTTAGCGATTGAAAACCTAAACCAAACTGTTGAAAATTGAAACCAAACTGAATTGTTATGAACGGTTTGATTTCAGTATGGGTATTACCATACTTTTATTAAAAAAGTCATAATACATAAAAGTATTTTGAACTAATCAATTTACAAATGAAATAATATGTGGGAAAAAAACTAATATTTTTCTTGGCAACTCTTAATTTTTTTTTTTAACTTGTTATATATTTTATTGGTTATAGAATGATACTTGAACAAACAAGTCTTCTTCACCACCTACATAATCATAGTTAATATAAATAAAAAAGATAGGTAACTTATATATGATAAAATCCTTGTTTAATTTTAATTAAGCCTAATACAAAACATGGATATTTAAATACGTGTAATATGAAATATATAATAAAGCTAAAATATGTTATCAAATCTTATGATTAGGTGAGGCTTTATACAGTCAATTTTTGGTATAAACCGTAAAACGAACCATTCACTATGGTTTGAAAATTTTCAAACTGACCGACTTAAAGTTAATGAAAAAACCTACCGGAAAACCAAACCAATAACCGATTTAGGCAGTTTCATAGTTTGAAACAGAACCGTAAATACCCCTAGTCCACACATAAACTCAACAATTAAACGTGAAAATAACTTTTAGAGAAAATTAGGAAATAGCCATTGCTGATGTATGTTAGACTATGTGGTTATGCTAGAAAAGAGTTATATATATTTACGAAATACGTAAAACTAGTATCGTTTGTTCACTTTAGCTTACGTATCAAACTTTATTCCGACCAATTCTAGCCAAAAATTATGTCATATGTGAAACAATAGTCGGGCATCCACGTTTCACTTTTGTGTTATCATGGAACATTCAAGCGTATGTACCTGCTAAAACTTAATACATACACAATGTGGACTCTCGTAGTATCTGTTTCATTGCGTACTCGATATGGATATGACAACGCCTTAGGTTTGATATTCATGCATAAGATTATATAACAAGTATCCCTAACTCACAATTCATTTATATCTTTGTGTGTATAAAGGGATATCGTTATGTATTGGTGGTTATTTACTTGCGACGATGATTCAAACATGTCATTGATTTTTTTAGAATCATAAGATTAGTTGTTGTTCGTGGTTTGTTCATAAGGCTGGACGGTATGGGGACCGTTCCGCCCTGTCGCCGTGCCCCCTCTCCATTTCCCCCACTTCGTCGCCATGCCTCCGTCGTCGAGATCGTCGGGTGTGCGACGATTTGGACGGGCCTCCCACTCTCTCACACACCTATACATACAATATATATATATATATATAAATATTAGGCTCATCCCCATTTCCTTACCTCCATCCTCTTTGCTCCATCCTCAGACTCGATCTACGTGGCGTTTACGTGTCAGATCATCCTCCAAGTATGGGCCTCTATCATACCGCATAGCCTAATGTGTGAACCAACTACTCATCCAAGTTGTGAGGATAACAATGGTTTAGTGGTAATTATGAGACACAGGTATCCCTTGTTTTAATAATGACTGAAAAATGCATAACTTGTGTTTAGGCGAAATGGACTCTCCTCAAATCTATCACTTGGACCCACTCCACCAACTAATCATGATATGCCACCTTAGGTGTAGGGAGTGGTTAAATACTTTGGAGTGACAAACCAAAAACCGACCAATCAGAGCGCGCCATGTCAATCAGTTAAAAGTGTTTAAAATTTGGTGAAAAGTGTTGGCAATGGTTTAAACACTTGGTGAAGTGGTAAACTTTTTAAATAAAAAAAAAAAGAAAAAGGTGTGATTGATTGAAATAGGAATGGACCCCACCCCACACCCCCCTCTCTCTCTCCTTCCTCCCTTCCCCGAATCGGTGTTGCCTCACCAATTTCACTCCCATTTCGTCAAACATGCATGCGGCAAATGGGTTGGCATTGGTTTGCCACCCACTGCCGATCGGTGACTTGAGTTTGCCGACTCCCACACCGTACGCCCTTATCTCCTTGAAGATTAAATGGGTTAGACCGTGGGGTATGACGGGGCTTGGGTTGTGGGCATGAGTTGACACGCAGAGTTCCAAGCCCCCCCCCCCCCCCCAACAGGTGAGTGACGTGTTCGTGTGGTATGGCTGGGGTGCGCACCGCGTGGCTTGGCAGGTTATTAAAAAAAAAAAAATTTAAAAAATACACACAACATTTAAAAAAAAAGCCTAAAATTTTATTAAATTCTTAAAAATTACATAATTCCTAAAAATTACAAAAATAAAAAAAAACCTAAAGCGTTAGGTAAATTTCAAAAAATGCGAGCTTGTCGAACGCCTTTCGCTCCTTGCCCCGAAACTCAATGTTCGCCACCACCACCCGGTCCTCGTGGCTTAACTCACCGCTCGGAACGGCTTCGTAGTAGGCTTTGAAACGATCAAGCTTCGGCCGTAGCTCGCGCCATTTATGTTGGCACGCGTTTAAGATGTGCCGGTCGTGTCCGACGTTATGTCGGTAGCTTGCAAAGGCTTCCGGCCAATATTGCGTTTGACCGGGTTGTCGCCCCTTCATTGCGTCAACGACGCTCGTGACGAGAACTAGCTCTTTTTCGTGTGTCCAAGAGGCCATCTATCAAGTGGGTTGGGGTAGCGGGTTCGATCAAGTGGGTTTTGGTTGGGGTAGCAGTGGACATCGATTGTTTGGGTTGGGGGTAGCCGGTGGGATTGGGGTTATATTTATAGTGGATGTTGACGGTTGGGTTGGAGTGACCGCTTGGCTTGGCCAAACGGTTACATTTTAAAATTTAAACACCCCGCTATGACATGGCCAACAAAGCGAATAGGAGTCCGCCACATAGGATCGCTAGTCTGTCCCACGCCCGGCTTCAAACTCCCGCCCCTTGGGCCACGCCCCAACCCAAGCCCACCCGGGGTGGTGGCTTGGGCGTTTTCAGCCAACCCACGCCCCAACCAAAGCCCCATACCCCACAGTCTTAGATTGGTGTTCTAGACTTCGAGCTCTTGAACCCGCATCGCTTCCCAAGAAGTTCGTCCATAATTACTTCTCCATTTTTTCTACATCTAGCCGTAAGCCTATGTGTTGTGGGCTAACTAAACCCATTCCCACATCACACCACCTCATTGCCACATAAGAACTTGATCATTAACTAAATACCGGTTAACTATGTGTTTTGGGTTAACTAAACACCTAATACCAATAGCTAAGAAAAAAGTGGCATGTGATTAGTTCCCCCATCCATGAGCCCCACAATCATTCCCACTAAGATAATTAAGGAGTTAACGATTAAGCCATTCAATCCTCATTCACGACCACCGTTAACTAGCCTGCATGGGCGTACCGTTGTCAACAGTCTGTGTGACATTGTTAATGGGTAGTTAGTGAACCCACAACACCCAGTCTAATAGTGAACCCCGTGATTAAACCACATGGAGCGGTGTTTCTCATCATAGGAGTGTCCCGTCCCCCCTCATCAAGTTGTTGACTAAGGACAATCATATATCACATACATGTCCAGGTACACTTAATAAAACATTAAATATAAAGATTATGGTTCACATACAACAACATTGATGGAGATCAAGTATACAAAGTTCAATTAGTGAAAATCAAAAACAACACGCAAAGATCAAAGCTTAATCGACAATCGAACATGTTAGGAAATTAGAGAATTATTAAAATTGGTTTTCAAATAATGTGAATTAAATTATAAAAATAACATTTTAATAAAACCATATAGAACCTTGATTAAGTTTTATTAAAAAAACAAACCCTACACAGATTTCTTCATTTTTGGTTTCAGATTAGATATCTTATTATAAACGATATACTACATAATTGTTAATCATTATAAATTTAATCTTGTCCTTGATCGTGATATTTATCCTGAAACAATATTCTCGACATCTGATTTTACTCTGATCTCAATGTGCTTTCATTATTTTTCTAATGTTTTATTAAAAAACTTAATTTGTCCATATAATTATTTCACTTCCTTGTTTTGAAATATATTTTAGATTGCCATGAAATACACAAATTATACTCTTATACATATAGTAACTTGGGGTATGATTAAACATCGCGTCCGTTCACAAGCTCAAGATTTTAACCACTTATGTCGGTCCACCGATAACATTGTGACCATAAAAAATACTGTAAAAGAAATGATATAATTTAATTGTCTATTTATTTACTTTTTTTACACAATGATTGAAGGTTTTATCAAGATGCTTCATATTTAAGTTAAATACGGAGTAATAAAAATATAAATTATAAAATCACCATCAACTTGGAGAAAAAGTCTATAACAAATCGAATACAGATTCTATAGCCTTGACATATCATTTTCAACTTTGATAGATTAAATCTTTAACATTTATTTATTTTAATTTGTGGGCCATATATTTATATTGACGCAAGGACAAATAAATATGTTCGACAAAATAGAAACCACAAAATTAAAGTTGCATTGAACAAAGCAAATACCGCTCTTTTTTTCTTCTTTCAAATTTAGTAATTTATCATGCCAAAATATGACGTATGGTACGGATGTGTTTTTTTTATCTTTAGTTGTATCAGACCATCCATAGTGGGACGGTATTTTAAAAAAAAAAATAAAAAAAAAACGCCTCCCCCCCCCACCCACCATTACACTAGGCGTTTTTGGGCATTATTTTTGAAAAAAAAAAATTGCTGCAGCGTTTTTAAAACAACAGTTGGTTCTCTTATTAGTTTTTAACTTTTTTAAAACAACAGTTGGTCCCCCGTGGGATATGTCAAGGGGGTGGGAAGAGCTATGTTTGTAACTTTTTTTTGTTATTAATAACATTATATGGGCACTGCCTATTATACAAAAATACATTAACGATAAACAGTTGGTTCTCTTATTAGTTCATCGTTGATGAAGCATTACCAATATTGCATACATCTTCAAGTAAATCAACTATCATCATTGGTCCATTATTACAAGGAAATATGGATAAAGTAAGATGTGATTGTGCCTTAGTCCATGAGCCTCTTAGATAGCAGGTCTTTTAAAGCGTTAACTTTTAGTGATCGCATACACAATTTTCAGTTGGATAATTTGAAGGGGTAAGATGGTATGCTTATCCAATGATGGAAGATGTATCGTTGTTCTGCAGCTCAACATGTGTTATTATTACAGTACAAAAAAGATGCTTTAAACAGAACTTTTACAAAAAAAAAATGCATTTCTTTAATTGAACACATTATGTTTAGTCTCAAAAGCAAGTTATTTCTATCAGTAAAGTAAACAACGTGTTATTTTTATTTTGTGACTAAATAAAAAAACTGTCTACGGAAAACTCGTAATGGTAAGACGTCATTACAATTCATTTATTGCAACAAAAATTCCCAACAAATATATTGTTCACTCAATTTAGTCCTTGCATATGACACGTACTACTCACATGAAGACATACATTCGTTCTGCAACTCAACATGTGTTATTATCACTGTATAAAAAGGATGCATTAAACACAAGATTTACAAGAAAATTGCATTTCTTTAATTGAAAACATAGATGTTTAATCTCAAAAACAGATTCCTTCTAGCAGTAAACAACGTGTTATTGTCATTTTGTGACCAAATTACCAAATTGCTTACCGAAAACTCACAGTGGTAAAACATCACTACAGTTTATTTATTACAAAAAAGTCCCGAACGTATGTCATGTTCAGTCAAATTAGTCTTTGCATATGACACGTGCTTCCACATGAAGACGTGTTGGATCTGGAAGTGTGTGCTTGTGTGTGTTTTTGATATAAATTGTTTAACAATTCAATTGATCATTAATACAAGTAAATAATAAACACATCAATCAAAGAAGTAACTGGATTTGTAAGGGATGATTATCTAATGATTTCTCATTAGTGAATTCAGCAATACATCATAGTACAAAAGTCACCCCCCCTTACCACGTGAACTCTCTTTCTTACTCTAGCCTTTCTCTCTCTCGGTTATGAAATCTGAGATATTCAGTTGTAAGAGTTAACTATTATATCATTGGTACTAGTCTATTTGTAAGAGAAGAGATCTGTTGGTAACATCACCATGTAAGCGACCCAAAACAACCCT